>JANBXA010000366.1:44437500-44785000 GCA_030556225.1 Cricetiscus sungorus
CATAGAACCTACATGCAGTGTCTGATGGAAGCAGATGCAGTGACCCACAGCCAAGCTCTGGGCTAAGCTCCTGAAGTCCACTTGAAGGGAGGAGCAGGGGTTCCAAGGTCATGATGGAGAAAACCACAGAGACAGCTGACCCGAGCTAGTGGGAGCTCATGAACTATGGACTGACAGCTGGGGACCTGCATGGGACAAAACTAGACCTTCCGAATGTTGGAGACAGTTATGTGGCTTGATCTGTTGGCACTGGCAGTGGCACCAGGACCTATCCCAGGTACATGAACCGGCTTTTTGGAGCCCATTTCCTATGGTGAGATACCTTGCTCAGCCCTGATACATGAGGAGGGGCTTGGTCCCGCCTCAAACTGGCAGGTGTATTCCCCAAGGAAGGTTTTACTCCTTCTGAGGAGTGGATGGGGAGTGGGAAATTGCGAAAGCCTGGGGGAGAAGGGTGAGGGGAACTGGTGTTGTTATGCAAAATGAAAAATCATTTTTTTAATTAAAAAAAATCTTTTAAACTACTCATCCATTCTTGGATTTGGAAAATTCTCTTCCACTTTTCACATCAACAAGTCAATATTCATTGTTTTGAATCCAACTTTGTTTTCTCCATTCCTGTCAAAGTCTCATGACTTTGTCTCTTTCTTCTGTGGTTTCCTATGTGGTACAGACACATCTCCTTCTTTAAGACTTCCTTCCTTTATGCTTATCCCATGTTTGACTATCTTTTCTATCCTGTGAATTCCTAGAGACCAGGGTGCTGTCATTTACTTTCACTGAGCACCGTGTCAGCTGAATGTCATGTGCTTAATCTCCATGAAAGCTCATTGGTCCATGAACAAGAGGGAGGATAGTGCACCTCTGTGAAAGTTAATCCCAGGTGTCCACTTGATGAGATCTAGAATTACTGGGAGATGGAGGCTTGTGTATGCACACAGGAGCTTAGCTTCTTTACACTAGCAGATGTGGGAGTACCTGCCCACAATAGGAAGGATCACTTTGTGGGTTATCATCCTGGCTCATATGAAAAGGAGAACGGAAATTGAGCAGCAGAATTCATCACATTGTGAGCAGCTGCCTCAACTCCCTGCTGCTTGACGTCCTCACTACGATGGTCTGTAGCAATGGAATGTGAACCAAAATAAACCCCATGCTCCTCGTGTTGCTTGTGTCCGGCTGTTTCTATCACAGCAGCAGGAAAAGAAGCTCAGACAGCATCTCAGTGATCACAGGTGATATGGCCCGGTGATTAGTCACCGTCTCTACAGGGCATTCACAGGCCTTCCGCACAACCTGCAGATGGCACCTTGAGTTACATAGTCTGCACTCTGACACGTGCTCCTTCGGTATTCTCGGTGTCTCAGAATGCGGCACCTCATGCGCACAACTTCTTGTGTGAAGGCATTCCGTGTTCTTTTATTCCTATGACCATCACAATCTGCCTGATTTCTGGATTGTAAATCCTTTGGCTGTGCCACCGAATCTGAGTCATTTGGAATCTGAGCACATCTTCCCTGCGTTCTGTGACTACCTCAACGCAGGCTCCTTTGACTGACACAATCATCAAACATGACGGCCTCAATCATGTTCTCGCCATGTCAGTTGTTTATTAGGCATTTGAGCAGGCCTAATCACGTCATCTATGAACTGACCAAGCCTATCTCTGCACCACCTTTTATGGTTCCTTTTTAACCCCCCCTACTAATTCATCTTTAAAATTGTTAAACATTTGGTAACTAACAGGTTGTGGGAGAGGGAGAGACTTAGTTTCTAGTTTTATAACCAGGAGTAGACCCGCCAGTATCTGATGGTTGCTCTTAAACTCGAGGTAAGACAGATACCTCTAAGACTCTAATGAAAAGTAAACTAGTAAATATGGGAAAATAGATTTGTAAGAAAGTAGAAAAGTCGCAGGGGTAAGAGTGGGGACACTAAACCAGAATGTATCACATATGCATGTGAACGTGTCAGGGAAAACATTTATAAAGAAATGGAGTTCCAAGTCCTTATGTTGGTTCAAGAGATGCCATGTGACCTGCCCTCTGAATGTCCCCACTCTCCCCATCTCCATTGGCCTTGTCCCCCCTTCTCCAGAATTCTCCACCTGGACTCCAGCAGGTTCTTCCTCAGGACTAGGAATGTGATGGCTTGCCACTAAGTTTAAACTTACAATCCACCCCTGCAGAGACCACTTCCATGCTCTGCCCCAGCCATAGAAAGATCACTCTTCCTGTTGAGCTCTTTAAAATGGCCTTGAATATCATTTGAAATCCGTTACTTACTTGTTGATTTGATACTAATTTCATCTTTCTCATCTTCACCATTCCTAGATAAGAGTAGAGATTAAAAACAAAATAAAGCAAACCAAAACTTGTTCAGTGCCCAGAGGAAGCCAGACACCAGGTATATACACAGCGATTATTGGCAGAATGAATGAGTTGAAAGGACAAACAATATTTCTTTGGTTTTAATGCTGTGGTTTGAGAGGCTGATTTTCCCCCTGTAAATGTATTCAACATATTCTTGGCAAGAGAATAGAGGGGAGTGAGTGTAAGTCAGATGATAGATGGGAAAATGGGAAAATGAAATGGAGAAACTGCTGAGGTTCTGAATAGTGAACCTTAAGGGGAAACTTTCTTATTTCCAATATCTTTATTTCCCCGAACAGAAATAGAACATCTTCGTTTGGAAGGGAAATCCCAGCGGAACTTGAGGAACATGAGAGAGGATTGTTTTGCCGTTTGTGGATTTTTGTTTTGCCTTGCATTGCTTCAGTGTATGAAAAAGGTTTTCTGTGCATTTTTATGAGGTCATTGTTTGCAATAACAGGATTCTCAGGGCTGTGGGGAGAGAAGGAAACATTGGAGAGTGGCACTGAGGGGAAAAAAGAGCTTACGGTTTTCAGATACAGTCTACTTAGTGCTTTATATAAAGCAAGAGTGATTGGGTCTGATGGAAAAGGAATAATTGATCCATACTCTGTTACCCGTACTCTCTGGTGTAACTGCTTCAGTCTTATGGAGTCTAGGTATGTGACAACTACCATGTCACCATTCTGTAGATAAGGTGACTGAGGCAGGCGAACTACTACCATGTCACCATTCTGTAGATACGGTGACTGAGACAGGCGAACATTCTTCCTCCACCAGCTGCCTACAAGATGTTCTGCTATTCACCGCCACTGTGCCCAGCCCTTCTACCTCCTCTCAAGTTCTGTAGCAGTTGATCTTCTTCCCTGTTGTCTTATCAGAGTGAGCAGTCTTCATGTCACCTCCTTGCTTTGGGATTCTCTCTAGCCATGCATGTTTGGGACATAGATCGTACTTTTGCCCTCCTGGTTAGAGAAGGGAGAACTTGGAGGCCCTGGAGAACAGATCTCAGGCCAGGCTCATCTCTGTATTTATAAAGCTTTACTTACTCTTAATAATCTCCTAAAAGTCTTTGCATATTTCTTGCGTTTTTTGCCTGTGAAGCAAGCAGTTGCCCATGCAATGAGCTGATGGTCCACTCAGAGGGTTGAAGTCGGCTATTCTGTCAGCAGAGCACTTCAGCAAACATAGAAACATGATGGTGTGGAAAGTGAGACTGACAGACTGAGTTCAGTGCTGAAATTTCCAGCTCAGTACTCTCATCACATTAGTGTGCTACCTGCTTAATTCCTGTTTCCTTCATCTCTAAGATGGAGCTAAATAATCACACTTGCTTCGTAAGGTTTCAGTGATTTTCAGTGAGCTCATGAACAACCTTTAAAACACATAGACTATAATAAGCATTCAGTGAGTGGCTAAAGTTATTAAAACTCTTGTAAAATTCTGTGATATGCTGCATGTATCGTGATATAATAATAGATGCTATTGTCGAGACTTGGGTGGTTAAATGTCTTGTTCAGGGTCTCAGGAACACAATAGAAAAGCCCTGTTTTTGTCCCTGGGCCTGTTTGTCTTCTATCTCTGTAGTCCCAAGCAGGGAGCAGTTTTGGCCCTGAGAAAAACTTTGGTGATACCAAACGATTTTTATTTGTCATAATTTGGTGTTCTAGCATTCAGTGAGTAGAAATGTGAGTAGATTTTGCATATCACACATTCTACAAGGCACAGTACAGTCATCGTTAATAATTTTTTTTCTACATGATGTCACTAATGTCCAGTTTGAGTAACCATGCTTAGGACAATGATCAATTGGATTGATTAACCTGCATACTATTATCACAAGATAATAATTAATTGGTCAATAAGAAAATATCCATGTGGAATCCTTCAGATCCTAGTGACAAGGAATCTATGCATACCCAGCTAAATGAAAACCAGTGAAACCCTCAGAACAGCCAGGGGCAATTTAATTGTTTCCTGCAATAGAGACATTCCCTGTAATATATTCGATTCATAACCCATAGGTTACATATGGGTGGTTGAGAGCACATTGGCAATTATTAGTTTTTAGTTCTTTTAACACTTATGCTTATGTATGTGAGTGTTTTGAATGAATGTATGTATATGCCCTTTGAAGCTAGGAGAGGTCATTGAGTCTCCTGGACCTGGAGTTACAGATGTTTGTGAGTCACCGTGTGGGTTCTGACCCCATGTGAATGGATTATGGGGGTCCTTTATAAGAACAAGTTCTCTAACCACTTAATCATCCCTCCAGCCCCACAATTCTGTTTTCAAATGCTATAAACTCTGTGATTACAAAGACTGATTGGGCTTACCTACTGCTCATCCTTAGCGTCTGAGACATTGTCTGGACCATGGTATATCAGCTAGCATCAAATTCAGGGACCCTTTGGCCTCTGCCTCTCAAGTGCTGGTATTAAACATGTGTGCCACACACTGCCTGGCCAGCTGTATTTTTAAGATATCATTTTCATAAATAATTCTGAAATCAAAAATACATGCCATAGCACAATTTGTAAAAGAGAGAGCATTTCGTAAATGTGCCATTCCAGGTGGTAACTTTGAAACATGTCCTACTTTGATTTCCACTCTGTACAAGGTGGAAGCATGCGTTCTCTTGCCTTGAATCTAGGATGCTTACATGACCTTCATGATAAACAGAGTATGACAGAAGTGAATTTATGAAACGTTAAGAGCCACATCAAACGAGACTGCATAGCTAATGATGGTTTTCTGCAGTCACTCTTGAAACCATATTGAGTCTACTGTGCAGTGAAAGGGAAAGACAGAGAGACAGAAAGAGAGAAAGAGGAGGAGGAGAGAAATAGAGGAGAGACAAGTGGAGACTTACGACACAGAGAACCTCAGAAAACAGATACTGCTGAATAAAATACAACTATTTCAGGACGCCGATAAGATCCAAAGTTTAGATGGGGTTTTAGTATCAGGAATGCTTGGGAATGAGAAAGAGAACTGCAGACTTATAAGCTGTGAAATACGATACACAAGTCACTAAGACTGTTTGTCCCATGGTACCACAGAGCCCACTAGATAGTGTGCTTTGGACACGTAACCAACTAGAAATGTTTTATTCTTGGGGAAGAAGGTATCATAGATCATCAGTCTATCAGGCTAAATTGAAGTGAGACTTCTTGGAAGTATATTATGCCATATTCTGTTAAAAATGACCATTGAACTATGTGTCCAGCATGGCAACAATAAAATAGACACGAGAAGGCTGAAGGCATCTTGAATAATGAACTCAATACAGCAACATAGAAAATCAACAGTCATAATAGTTATGAGATGGGAAGTATCATTCTACAATCTGTGTTGATTGAAGATGCTTAGATGTAGAGAAACCACTATTCTTTTTTAACTATTCAGGAAATAGACTATAATTCCAACCCCTATCTTGCGCTTCACTTTATCCTCCCAATAAAACTTATAAAATATAGTCTGACAAGTTTCAGACATCCATTTTCTTACTACATTTTTAAAACTAATTTATTTTTTACATTCCAATCCTATTTCCCCCTCTCTCCTTTCCTCCCATCCTCTCCACTACCCCTTCTTCCTCCCTGCTCCACAGAGAGGGTGAGGCCTCCCACAGGAAGTCTATTAATTCTGTCCCACCATCGAGTTGAGGCAGGACCAAGGTACCTCTCCACCCCCATATTCCTGTGTCTATTCCAGGCATGGTATCTCTCAATATAGAATAGGTTCCACTAAGTCAGTTTGTATGTTATTGTTTGGTCTTGGATCCACTGCCAGTGGCCTCATATTGTTTCAGTCACACCATTGTCATCTATATTAAGGGAGTCTAGTTTGGTCTTATGCAGGTTCCCCATTTGTCAGACCTGAATCAGTGATCTCTCACTGGCTCGGGTGAGCTTATTCTGTGTGTTTCCCCATCATGGTCTTGACTCCTTTGTTCATATTATCGCTCCTCCCTCACTTTGATTGTACTTAAGGAGCTCAGCCCATTGGTTAGTTGTGGATTTCTGTATCTGCTTCCATCTGTTCCTGGAAAAGGGTTCAAGCTTCTCTGAGGTTATTGTAGGCTGGGTATCTTTTGCTTTACAGACATCCACTTTTTATAAACAGCAAAACAACTATTTTTATCAATGTCCAATGTTTAGTTTCAAAAAGAAAATGGTATTGGTTATGCATCTCTTCCCCTAAACAAACAAACAACAACAGCAACAACAATAAAACAAAGTCAATAGAGGAAGGGAAACACTATCTTCCTAAATGTGTGATCATCTCCATACAATCAAGTGCTTGATAGCATACCAGATATCAAGGCAACATGGTTTTCCACATCAGCAAAACAATCTTTCCTCTGAGCACTTGACATTGGCTCTACCCTCTGACAGAGCTACTGTGAGCTCTGATGTCATCTGCTATTGGGAGTGTTTGGTTTTGCTTATGTTTTGCGGGGAAGAAAATGTCATTCCTTGTATAGACTGTCTGCTCCTGCCAGACAAGAGAGCAATTGCCTCTTTGTGACCCCAGTGGGTCCAAGCACCAATTACAGAACATACTGTGGTTCACAGAACTGCAGAGGCTCAACACATACAGATTTGATTATTGGTGGTAAATTTAATACATGACAGGTGATGCTTGAGTCTGTGTGGGGTTTTTGATGGACCATGTAGAGGAAGGTACAAGTCTTATGTCTCCATCTTGCTGAAGAATTTGTGGAGTTAAGAGGCAAGGGTCTTGTCTTCTAGAAATCCTTGCGGTATTAGGCTTCACAGTTATTAGCATATGGGTACTGGTGGGTCTATGATGAGCCAAGACCTCCTGATAAGTCTGCTTTCATGTCATTGTTCATTCAGTGTCTTTGCTTGGTGTACAGAACTGTGCTTCAACCTCAGCTGTCATTGTCAGAGTGACTTGATGGAGGATTTTATATTTTTTTTTGTAAAACATGAATTACTGAATCAACAAAAAGTGAATATGAAACCATGTCTGACATACTAGCACTGTGAGTCAGAGTGACAAAGATGAGCTGCATCACTGCACTTTATTGCTTAAAATCTTTAACATGTTTCCTGGATTTCTTAAAATAGGGTGAAGTACCTGCATTACTTCAAAGTATCTGCCTCTTTGTCTGCCCCTGCTACTCCATTCTTATTCAATATGTGTAGACATTTGACTCATGTGTGTTCATCAAACCAGCCCCCTCCAGTTTGGTGACATGGTTTGTTGCTACTTGTATCAGGAAGGATCCTTCTCTGACTCTCTCATGCCTAGTTCTTTCTTGGGCTAAGAATGAGTTCAAGGACCATACATGCCCTTGCGTTTACCTGCCAAGGAGATGCCCATCAGTTCTCCCCATCTCCCTGTCTTCTCATCTTCACAGAGCTTTTCAAGACTTGTAATATTGGTTATCAGTTCATTGATTGTCTCTGCCCCTAGGATGTTAACATTACAAAAGTCTGTGTTATTTTTGTTTCATTTGTTTATCAAACTGAAAACATCATCCGAGGTGCCTGGAAATAGTAAATGTTTGACAAAATTATACAGATATGGAGGGAGGACTATGATTTCTGGTCCTAAGTACCCTTGATCAAAGCCCCAGACCTACCATATGTCCATAATTGAATAGAATAATAAAGACTGGAAAGTGGAGAGGAGTCCTTTGAAATGTCTTTTGAGTATGTCCTGGCTGTTGAAATCACAAACACATAACAGCTGTCTGCGCTACCTACACACATAGAAAAAGATTATGGAGAATAAGAGGGTGGGTCAGCAAGAGCTGTGTGAGGAATAAGAGAGAGCAGCAGGAGTGTATGTGAACAAATTACAGTCTATGCATGCATGCATCTGACTGTCAAAACTAATTTTGAAACAGTAATTTCTCCATAATCCAAAAAAGACAAGTGAGAGGTGAGTGTGATGAATAGTTAAGATGGTAAATCACATGTTCCACATTGTCACAATTGAAGAACAAAGAAAACAGGCAAAGTCACCTTGCCAAAGGAGATGAACTAATGTGGAGGGAAGACTCACATTGTCTCCGGAGTGTAGGTATATAGACTGCCCAGTGGCAGAGTGTGGGATGTGCTTGCCTCTTCATCTTAGCTGGCAATCGAATTCTTTTCCAGTGTTCGGTAGATACAAGGCTCTTATGTTCAGCCTTTAATCAAGTCAGCACTGTCCTATGTGAGTATCGTGATTTGCTGCTTCTTGTGTCTGAAAAGACACTTCTCAGACCCTCTCATGCCTTGTTCCTATAGATTTTTGCTAAGGATCTGAAATTAGAGGAGCCATATGTTGGGAACTGCACTGTTAAAATCATTATCAATCACCATGTCCTATAAATTCACATCTAAATTCATTATACTAGAAACAAATACAATAAATAAAAAGGAGAGACTTTGATATATTGATACTTTACCTTCTACATGTAAACAAAGCATAATTCACTTAGTTTAGTAAACATTTTAGAAGCTCCTTACATGGGAAAATAGTGATAATATAGCCCCATTTTGTCAAGAAACATTCTATTTATTGTTTAGAAAACAAAAGTCTTACCCATGAAGATTATCATTAGTTTTAGTGTGGGTGCAGGGAAGAGGAGATAAGAAGGCTTGACCTCCTGACTCAACTTGCTAAAATCCATATAATTCCCTCTTACTGCCTTTGCCAAACTAACGCCATTTCTGAACTTGATATTCATAGTTTCTCTGTCGGAAGCTGTCTTCGCAGGCCTCAATCAGAGCCAGCTGATCAGCCCTGGGTCCGCTCCTGAGTCAGCGAGTGTAGACGAGGGAAAGGCTAGCTAGTAGTATTGAGAGACAGAAACATAGTCGTCAGGAGAGCAGATTCAGTCCATACTGAATGCCCCGTTTATTTCATACCTCCACATTTAAGTAGTCATCCAAAGAAGGGGTCAATTACAGAGGACTCCTATTATCATGTATAAAGGGCAAAGGGCAAATACTTCCCCTAACCCCAAAGGCACTCCATAACTGCAACTACTCTCTGCCTGCAGGAGGATTGTAAAGCTGTTTGGGCCCAGGCCTATTGTTATTTAGGTAAGCGTCATTCACTACTGAGGCTCAGGCATCCTGTAGCCCTTAAACTAAATGTCTTAAAGGACAATAGAAATGATCTGAGCTCTCTGAACTCGTGGCAAGATGGAATGGATTCCAAATATGGTCCCAACATTTCTCTTAAGCATGATCCTTGACTCAGCCTGGCTTCTTTATTGGCCAGACTCAACAAGTGATGCTATTAAGTGTCAACTCACATCCATCAAGCGAATCTTTGATCAGATCTTTCCTTAAACCCTCTAGCCCATCTCCAGTTTAAGAAAAGTTCCTATCTACTCTGTCTTATTACATTCTTATGCCATTCCATATGGTACATCATTCTGTATGTTGCCTTTGATTCTGGCACCATGGCTTAGTTGATATTTCTTGAAAGTTCTAAAGGCGTTTGTGTTCATTTTGGGCTGGTATTTTTCCAGAGTGCACCAGATGACAGTGACTAGCCTAATGAAGATTTCCCAGACTGTGCTATTTAAAATAATTAATCTCTCCCACCCCTCATTTCTACCTTATCTTGGTGTGTTCTGCTCTCCACGTAGTATATGGTGTATGGAAGATAATTAGATTTATCATTGTTTAGCTTAGGACTTTTGGCTTTCCAGTGATATTAAAGTGATGGGCACTTACTGTAGATTGAAGGTGATTTTTTTTTTCTTTTTTCTGGAAAAAGATATGGTTTGTGATCTGCACTGGTAATGCTGTGCAGTAATAGTGTGCTTGAGCTTTCTGTCAGCACACCCCCAACCTGGTCATGATTGTCACAGACAAAACTCTGTGAATGCAAAGGGAGATGGATGTTTCATAGCATAGGAAGACAAAATTTATTTTCAGCTTACAGTACTTTTAGTGTAGGAGGGACATGACATACTGTAATCTCACCAAGACACCTCTGCATTCGCACATATGTCCTTCTTTACTTTGGACTCTAACTCACATGAAGACACAGTAGCATTTGTTTATTGCTTCTTCCTAGTTAACTACCACACAGTTTATTAACAGATATGCTTCCAGATCAATTAGTAGACTAAGCGAATGGATAAATAGATAAGGAAACAGTAGAACATCTACCTCAGTTCAATTTATGCAGGCATTTCATTGGGTTAATTGTGGAATGTTTTCACTTAGAGCTTCCCCAATACAATAGACATCCACAGAGATGAGTTAATTGCAAATAATAGAATAAAAAAGCAAGCCATCAGAGAACCCTTGGAACAACAAGCATAAAGCTCATATTTCACTATCCATACTCAAGAGCTATATGTGAACATTTTGCTTCTCAGTGTCATCTGTAGGGCTCAGTCTTCCCTTACTTGGAAGCATGATGTCTCATGGCAGACCCAACATGACTACACAGCCATGCCAGAGATAGAAGGGACAGGAAAACTCAAGCAACTGACTCAGAAGGTTTGGGCCCTCTCAGCTCACCACCCTGAGAGTAAATTACTAAATTACCCTTCAAAGTAAATTTTTCTTACAATCCTGTGTATGTGGCATGACTTTGAGATGATGCTTTTTGGACATGTATAAAATTAGCAGATGTGTCATACAGAAAAGACTATTTCAAACGATTCCCTTGTTCTGAAAAGCAGTCAGGCAGGTAATGTCTGTGTTCTGAGTAATTCATTGGTAGAAAGGAACAATATCTAATTATCTATTTGAAAACCACTTTGATAATGACCCACAGAGTGAGACAAAGTGAATAGGAGAATATGTTCCCCCAGACACTGCAACATTTGTGGTATAAGGACTTTTGGGTCAGAGGGACCCAAGTTAAAACTCTAAGTCTATAATTTACAAGCTGCATATTCTTGGACTAATTGTGTGAGTTTTCTGAACCTTGATTTTCAGTTATTTTTTTCATCTTAAAAAAAGAAAAAATGTTGGATATTTATTATATATTCTTAATGTTTGTCTCCTACCATCCAATAATCAAAGGAAAAAGAAAATCAGTGTAAATGTTTGATTCTCACCATACTTAGAGTACTGCTTGAATGTTTTTCAGAATAGGCTTGAGAGGCAGTAAGAACTTAACTCTACTACTTGTTTAGACACAGGGATAAAGCAACTGCAGAAACCAGGAAGGTGTAGTCCTCACCTTTCCTCAGGGAAACTTCTCCTCACAGTGGCTAGAGACCAATATAGAAAACTGCAGCAATGAAAATGCAGAGTTGTTGTGCCCACTCCCAGTGCATTTATCTGTAATATAAATTCAACACTTAAGGCTTGGGGAACATTACAGAAGCTGTGGAAAGATTCGAAGAGCCAGAGGACAAGGAGTTTGCTGTGAGACTTGGTTTCCTAGTAATTTCAGAACCGACATCCATAAAGTCTCACCGTCATGGCTGCCTAAGCATGAGCTAAACAAGGACAACAATAGTAATACCCAAGTGGATGTGGTATGGGGGTGGGGTGAGGAAGGCTGATAGGACACCTTAATTGTAGATACGAAAGTGGAGTCAACCAAAGAATGCCCAGAGCCTGAGACTGGAAGAGATTATATTCCCGGGGAAGAGAATACCAACTGTTTATCCAGTTCCAAATGGTCATTCCTAAAACCCAACGTACGAGTAATATTACACAGACAGGTTGCACTTATATATTAAGGAATACATGTATATGTATATGTGTATATATATATGTATATATATGAATTATGTTTAAAAAATTAATTGAAAAAGAGGACATGGATTTGAAAGGGAGCAGGGAGGGATGCATGGGGTGGTTTGAGTGGAGGAAAGGGGAGGCAAAAATGATGAAATTATAAGAAATAAAATAAAACTTTAAAAATGAACACTAAAACCTGTGGTTAGACACGGTGAAGATTTCTGAATTGTTCTGGAGAACAATGCAGGTTTCTCCAATAGAAAAGGCATCAAAGAGGAGTTTGATGTTTACATAGGGCGTTAAAGGGGTGTAGAAAGAAAAAGGTAGTATCATATAAGGGAGAGGAAAAAGAGTATTTTTATGTAGTTATCCGTACTGTCTGAACCAAAGCCTCCATAGCTCTGAAAACTACATGGACTCGACACTGCACGGTCGGCATAGAAATTCAGTTTCATAATCATGTACTAAACATTTTTGGTATGCACATTTCTTTTTCTCTCTCTATGCATGTTTTTAATTGAAAGTTTTAGTATTTGGTTGACCAGTAAGTGCATAAATACTACAGCAAACCATGGAAATTTTCACTCTAATGGGTTAATTTGAGACTCGACTTGGCAGTTCAGACATTTCCCCGTCAAAAGTGCTCAAGAAAAAGTTCACTTTTCAAAGAGATTTTGGTTTCATAATTTAGAGAAAAGCCAGCCTTAAAAAGCCACAAGGAAGAAACTTGACCACATAAGACAATACTTGGTCAGTCTGAGATAAATATCTTATAAAGCCAAGTAGGGCAGAGGTCCAACAGAAGAAATGTTTGACCCATATCTCACTTACTGCTTGGTAGACATGTTCCTCCTTGCTTTAAATAAGCCATGAAAATTAGGGGGTCCTCTGGAGAAATCTGAGTTGTCACATAGTAATTAACACAAATTGCAATCTGCACTTGGATGGATTATGTCTGAAAAATCATTTTTGACAGAGCACATCTCTGAATCCTAGGGAAGTCATGACAAATAAGTGTTTTCTCCCTCTAATGGCTTGAATTGCGAGATATTTCAGAAACAGGATCAGCAGAATACCAATTTGTCTGACAAAGAATAAAGAATGTGAGACATGTGTTTCTGACGTTCCCCCTGGAGACGCCAGAGATTTAACTTGGATCTGCCATTCTTTGTCTTATTAGCAGTGAGTTCCAGAAGCAGGGGTTAGTGCCCTGGGCTCTGATGTGGCTCACATTATACAAACACAAAGCACCCTATCAACATACTCATCCTGACAAAGTCTTAGTCTCTATTAAAAATCTTTGCAAAGTAATTCTTCAGCCAAGACTTGGAGTATAAGGAATGTGCACACATCTTAGCTTTCTCTCAGCTTTAAATGTTTTATATTAAAATCAAGACGGAAGTAGTTTCTTACTACAGAAAACAATGATCACCTGGGGTTGATGAAAGCTCCCCTTCCAGTGAGTTTAATATCATCAGTTTAGCAATCTGGGTTTACATCCTCACATTTCTGGAGGAAACCCGAGGTGAGGTGTCCTTACTGGATCTGTTCAAATCGACCAAGGTCAGATGATTCAAAAGTCAATTCCAGGACAAGAAGCTTGCAAGGAAAAAAAAAAAGAGTCTAACAGATGGCATGAATTGGAATCTGAGGGACACATGGACAGTGTGTGTGAGTCAAGAGGATTTGGAATAGAATGGGAGAGGCAGGTTTGCCCAGGAAAAGCATGGATTTCAAATCAAGCAATTCCAAGCCAGAAATGAATTTCTTCACATAGTAGACGTGTGATTTTTAGCAAGCCATTGAAATTTCCTACGGTCTGAGGCATCATTTCTCCATCTCAGATGCAAAGAAAATACTGTCAGCTTCTAGTTATTCTGAGGCTTCAATAAGAAAACAGAAGCTTTTCAGCCTTGGGTGATGTGTATGAAGGACACAATTATTCTCACGGGATAGTATCACAGATATAACAATAAACACTAATGAGGATGGCGAGGTGACGATAGTAATAGACTAAAGGAATTCAGACATCCCCCAAATGACTGGAAATTTGAGTAAGTGTAGCTTCAATGGGAAATCATTTGGCACATGGGGATTAAAAGTAGCATTGGGATGGACACACATCAACTTAGGGACTGATACATTGGCTGAATAAAACAGAAAGAAGAAATGCTCCCTTAGCTGGCTACCAGACCAAACATTCTTCTCTTCCAAGTATCATACCTTTCTTCTTTTGCTTAGGGAACAGAGGTGAGTGTAGCAGACAGAATTCTGCTACCTGGTGCAGTGTGTCTTCTAGGGAGAGAGATAATAACCATTAAAGTGTCAAATCAGTACAGGAGATGTGTTTAGGGTGTGACAAAACATCTGAAAATTATACTACAGTCCATGTGTGGAGAGCTGTGATATTTGTTCTGTTTATATCTGGGGATGCCAGAAAGTCTGGAAATTAGAATTTTTGAACTGAGTTAGAATTATTAAGATAGCATAATCTGGTTATATAAGGTTGTATACATCAAAATTTGGCTTGTTTTTAAGTAAAAAGGAAACTGCTTAGAGCCTTAAGCAGGAGATAACATAATCTGATTATGATTTAGAGAGATTACTTTGGTCTCTGAGTGTGGGATATTAAACTCTTGGGAGGGGCTGGACAAGGGAAACCAGAAATAGCAGCTAAGGAGGTCATTGCTAAAATCTGGAAAAGAGGAGACTGCCCTGGGCCCTTGGTCCTTGAGAAATATGAATTATGAAACTGGGACATAGGGTCATGGGAACATATATTCATTGTACTTAGAATTAATCTTAAAGTCCATAACTAAACTTCAAATCCTGTTTACATTCTTTTCCCTATTGCTTACATGTAGTCTAGTCTTGTCTGCACGTGTGTGTGTGTGTGTGTCTGTATATTTTTCCCTCTGTATGCTATTATTGTTTTCATTCTAGTATGTGCATGCTAGTATATGTGCCACAGAAAACACATGGTGCTCACAAGACAACCACAACCCTTGTTTGAGATAGGGTCTTTTTGTAATTTTGCTGAAACATGTGTCAGGCTACGTAGTTCACAAGCTTTGGGGTTTTCTCCTGTCTCTGTCTCCCATTTCACTGTAAGAACACTGGGGTTGCAGGCATGAACTACAGTTCTCAACCTTACATGGGTGTTAACATGTTCTCACATTTGTGTAGCAAGCATTTTGTGAAGTAAATTACACTGTCTCCATTTTTACACACAAGTTGTCTGGATAAGATAACTCATCAGAGATGGGCCTGGCTTTTGATCAAGGATGGCTGACTCAAAGCGTTCATTTTAAACTCTTAGCCTGTTTGATAGCCTGACTGTGACCTCCATACTGCTTAGATTATGTTGTTTATATCTGCTTTCTCTTGGGTTTACAGCTTCATTAGATTTATAAGGACGCCTGCATTGTTTTGACGTGTTATGTTGGTAACTAAGGGCCTAGTACAGATCCTGGGTGACAAATATTTGTTCATTATTATTTCAAACCAAATCCCAGGGAATTAAATCCATGGGGCTCTGACAAGTTATTCCTACAATGTTGGACCTGGTCCATACTGTTGATAGCCATTTGGGCTCATGAGACACCTAAAGGTCATACCACATGGATTTTCTCTTCTGGTTATATTCTCTGAATGACATAGTCACAACACTTTATAACAGACACCACTTCCTTTGGAACAACTTGGAGAACTGTTGTTCCGGTTTGAGGTCTGTGACTAGGAGGGTGGGCTCTTGGGTATAGAAGGACATCAGACATTCATAGGAGAAACGGAGCTGCATTCATGTTGCCCATGATCAAAGCATGTTAATCGGGAAGCTTTCCTCCTGACCAAGGGGCTCATTTCTGAGACATACAGGAAGACATAAATGCTGAAGATGACTTTGCACAACTACTGTCTTACAGAGCCTCCTCTTGCACACAAACACGTTAGGTATCAGTGGATCTCCTCATGAGGGACAGCTGGGAATCTGGATTCTATCGCTCAGAAAGTCACATGTGTGTGGTTGTGAATGAGTATCTTCTCTTTTGGGTTCAGACCCCTCTATTATATATGGAGAAGACATCATCTAGAGTCACATGAATTGATGACCAAGTGTCTAAAATGTTCTCTCATAAAACAAACTTCCTTTGTGCATAGCCCTTTGCAAAGTACAAAACTCAGTCACACCACACGCACACTCAGTTGTCCTTAAGTCCATTGACATTCTAACTTTAATCTGGAGGCAATCACTTATAAGGCAATTATTTTGGCCTGGTGTATTAAATAACAATAACATCGGCCAGGGAGTACAATAAACAATAACAGCATCACAAAAAGTGACAATAGTAAGAAGATATCTAGGGTCTGAGGATGACTCAGAGGGTAAGGATACTGGTAGCCAAGATAGATGATCGGAATTTGACCTTAAGTACCTGTGATGCTTAGTTTTTGTTTCCATCAGACTTCTATACTGGCTGTCTACGTGGAAGGAGAAATCTCATTTTCTGATTGCTTATAATCCTCCCACTTCCAGGTCTGCTTTTCCAGTCACTCAAACAAGAGACGGGAAAAGCTTATAATGGTCTCCCACTAGGAGTGATTCATTTAGACTTGTTTCCCACAGAATAGATAGAACATTTTGGGTTTTCTGGGGCCTGGAAAAAAGAAGGAGATTCCCATGGGGATTTGTTGAGTGTGAATGTCCTCTGGCATTCCTGCTCATGTCAAGGGGTTAAGAATTGAATGCAGTAAACAAATCATGTTTTCTTCATGGAAAAATTCACTAGCTCATTTGTGTGTGTGTAACAGGGCTGGCTGTGCTTAACTCACTATGTATACCAGGCTGGCCTCAAACTCAGAGATCTGTTAGTATCTGCTTCTCAAGTACTGAGATTAAAGGCATGTACCAACACTGCCAGGCTTCCATATTAGCTCTTAAAGCTATAAAATTGGAATGCTATTTCATTTTACATACTATATATACTTTTTAAGTGGAATAAGAAGTCGTCATTGAACTGGTGAGATGTTGTCGTCAAAGATCTTAAAACCAAGCTATGCCTCCAGCAAGCAGCTTTGACAGAAACAGAAATAAGAAAAAAAAAAAATGAGAATTGCATTAACTTATGAGCAGGCACAATTACGGGGTTATCAAGGTTCAATGTAAGAGCAACTGATCTAGCCCTGGAAAGTTCAGAAAGGGCTCCATGTCAGAGGTGATCTTTGGCATTTAAGTGGCTATTATCTATGGGAGAGAAGGCCACATTCATCACCAAAGAGATGGGAAAGAGCATGACTCATTTATAGCCACATTTTGCATTTATATAATACACTTAGAAGACAAAGGAGGAGACGGGGTGTGAAAGGAGTGGGGAACAACACGGAATCATCCTGTTTTGTGTTCAGAAAGAAGAAACAACATCATGGATATTGTGTTGTGAAAATAATTGACACCATAGAGTCAAACACAGCCAGCGCCTTCGCAGATCAGGGGCCAGAAGAGATACATGTGTGATTTCTGTTCTTCTCTGTACAGGATGGGACTGGAGATCCTGATGAGCAGGTCAGGCATATATTTGGTGGGGTGGCATCATGGCAGGGACAAAAAGAAGGAGAGATTACCAAGTCCCCTCACAAGATCCAGAAAACCAAACGATTCTAATTTGGAGACGCTGAGCTTCTGGACCAGAGCCCCACTGATTCTGTCTGGGGAATTCTTGGACGGTGCAAAGAATAAGCACCTGGGTCTTGATTTATAATGATGCCCATGCCGATGACCTTGTGCTATTGGCCTGCACTGCATGGTGTGGATTAGCCTCATAGGGAGCTGAGAGTCTGCCACTGTGCCTTTTGTAGACAACAACCTTGCCCTCTCATCCCCTTTCCACTGTGCCCTGTCCCTGCTGAGCCACCAACATCAAACCATTTTTTTAATTGTCTGGATTTTCCAAGAACTCCATGAAGCAGAAGGAATCATCTTGAGAGGGCAGACTAAAGCAGAACTTAGATCAGAGAGGCGAGTAGTACTCCAGTGGTTCCCTCTCATATTTCATACTCATTTGTGGACACTGCACAAGCTTCTCCCAGCATGAGCTAAGCTGTCACACCAGACTCAGCACAGCCATGCCAGTCACTAACTCCCATGTGCAGGTAATGCCATTACCTGAGCCTGTGTATCTGGAGGGCAACATTGAACACTGAAGAAAGAATTGTGATACTGGAGATGTGGGGTTTTTATGGGGTTTGCTGCATGGACTTCCTTTTCCATCACAGTAATTCAGTAGCTGATTTAGGGATCTGTAAGCAGGGACTCGGGTGGGGGGGGGAGAGAAAAGTTAGTATTCAATTCGATTGTATGGAAATTTACACTTAAGAAAAAAGTCTAGAAGTCAAGACAGGTATTTTTAATTCTACCATATGTATAACTTTTTCATTCTGTGTACTAATACTGTATTTTGAAACATTTAACTGCATAGCAACATAGCACTGCCTTTCATGGTACAGGGACTCAGGAAATAAATGAGGCCTACTCTCAACCATCTGGCATCCGCCAGGCTACCTGCCTTACCTGTACCCCGTTCATTTTTAAAATTACCCCAATCCCCCTTCTTCCATCACATGCCGTGTGTCTTACTTGCTGCATGGACCCACGGGGCGCTCTCTCCCTCCCTCCCTCCCTCCCTCCCTCCCTCCTCCCTCCCTCCCTCCCTCCCTCCCTCCCTCCCTCCCTCCCTCCCTGTCTCCCTTCCTCCCTCCTTCCCTCTTTCTCTCTCTTTTTACCCTCTTTTTATGTACAAGGTTACCTGTATACTCTTAACTTTTCTTTGCCCTTCTGATTCCTTCTCACTTGCCACTGTTTCTGCACACTCCACACTCTGCACACTGAACAACATTCTACCTATGAGCCTGAAGCCTCCCTCTTCTGAGCTTTCATATATTTTATTTGAAAATGTACTTTTCAGCGTACACTGTACTATCATTTTGATGGTATTGTCCTTGTGAAGTGGCTAACATGAACTCATGGGTGAGGAAGATGCGTATTCCTTATCTTCTTGTTGTATAACATGACAAGATATAAGGAAGAGTTATATTAACTATATAATATTAAGTATATAAACACACATACACACACACACACACACACACAGTAGGAATAAAAAGGAGGAGGAATTGGACATAACAGCACAGATCCCCAGCATTTAGCAAAATTACCCCAGTATCAACCGTCTTCCCAGAACCCACGAGGCCACATTTTAGCTAAAAGTCTCCCAAAGAACATGTGTCAAGATGCAAGAGATCTTGTATATGCTGGTGACATACGCGCTCCTGATCCAGGGTGAGATTTCAAACACCAAATAGAAGCAAGCAGATGCAATTTGAAGGAAGTTAGTAAAGCATAAGGAGGTAGGTATCATTTTTCTGTGTGATGAAGAGTAATGTCTTTTCAAGGGCATAGGCTGAGTCACACCCAGTATGCAAGAGGGGCAAGCCTGGGTTCTGGGAAGGTGCCTGATTGCTCGTAGCTAGATTAGTGCTGTTCACCATATCCTGCCCTGTTGCCTACACAAACCTTGGTCCTATGCCTAAGCAGCTGAGTGGACAAAGTACACTTAGGAGGATGCATGGTACCTTATAAGTCTTACAGTTTGAGTTGTAGAAATACCCCATACTCTCCTCCAAGTAGCCTTTAATTTACAACTTTTCTGGATACCTAAATAATAAAATTGCAAATTCTATTTGGCTTGAATGAAGTGACTTTTTGGTTGGAAATGATGAGATCGAAAATAACAATTTAAATTCTGGCTTTGCTACGTTATAATACTGTGGTCTTGGGAAATGACCTTTAGTTCTTTGAGTCCCCAAGAATAACAATATTAAATGTATTCTTTATCCTGTAGATTTAATCAAATTGTAAGGAGGATCAAATTACCAACTTCAGGAGAGTTTGGTGAAGCATAGAGGGTTACTCAAGCTGAGTCGTTATTAATTCATCTCTACTTCTTTATTTACCTTCAATATTTGTGTCCAGACTTTAAAACCAACTGACTTTCAAGAATCATAAATGGGTGAGGAAGCTTTAAGCTCGATGTTGTTACAGGACATTTTCTTACTTCCTGTCATCTACTGACCACTAACTCCAGGTTTCCTGTATATTATTGCTGATAATCCAAGACAGCATGCAGAACAAGCTTTCCTTGCTGTCCTTATTTCACTGAACAGATGAAAGCAAGATCAAGAAACATAAATTAACTCTTTCAAGGTGACGTATCTGTAAGAGGCAAACTTGGAAATAAGATGCAAACTCTGTAGAAGTTGGTCTCCAAAGCACTTGTTGTTGGCAAGCATCCCATACAGATGATTTCTGTGGATGTCTGCCTGAACCACAGGGAGGGCTTTGTCAAAAAGGATGGAGGTGTTCAGAAAATGTTTGAAAATGTAACAGAGTCAGTCATCCCCTGGGAACGTTCATCGTGGCTCTGTAAGGAAACAAAGAAGTTTCTTGATGATGATTTGCCTCATAGGATGATTTAATAAGATGGGAGTTGAAAATTTCACCCTTCATCTTCCCACCCTTACATGCCCTTCCCACTAGGATCTTTCCTCATATCCACGAATCTTATTCCATTGGATGCTTTTGAGAAATTCCACGAGAATTGACCCTTTCAACTCAGAGAAGTGTACAGGCCAGGAGATGTTTAGCCATTGAAGAGCAGCTGTGGGTACCATGTGTGCAGGCAAGTCCAGTTTCTTTGTGAACACTGAGTAGAAGAACAAAGAAGGTGACAGAGACTTTAAATGCACCTTTCTAGCTTAGATTGCTGTCCACATTTCTAAGGCAGGATGTGGCGCATATATTATAGATGCACAGAAATAGTTGTCTGATTTTACTGGCCAATGTAACACTTACAGGCTGAGACAGAGTTCTAGAGAGGGAATGAAGGACAATGTTCAGGGGAGGACAGGTTCCCTGTCTGCCCCACGTGAACTCACACACAGGCAAGGGGGAACACCATGGTCTCATCTACTCAAAAGGCAAAGCTAAATGAGAATCAGACTTGGCTACCTTTTCTCATGTGTGTAACAGAAGTAACTCAAGGAAGGATTTACTGTGGGTCACAGTTTGAAGGTGCAGTCTATCATGTTAGAGATGCCTTGCTAGAAGGAGTGTGAGGGGGCTTCTCACATTGTGTCTGCAGCCAAGAACCAGAGAGCAGTAAATTATGGTGCAAATCTCAATTTCTGCATGGAATCAGTCTAAGACTCCAGCCTATGAGATAGCACTACCTACAGATGGGTAGATTTTTCCTGCTCAGTTAAAGTTTTCTGGTGTGTTTTCACGGCAATTCTAAATCCAGTCAAGTTGAACATCAATATACCTAAATGGAAGACTGGGTTTTCTTTTTGAAGTAACCCATTGCATCAGACCAGTGATTAGATTTCCTGGTCCTGTGGAGACCTAAGTGGAAAATGGAATCACTCGGTTTAACCCCAGTACTTCAACATTCTCCTTAAGGGACAGTCTCCTTTTCCCTAGTATTTCATCATAGTCCTCCATACGTTGGTGCTATTATTAGACCTCCAACACCCTGCCTCACACATTATCACCTTCCCTAGTACATCTACACCCTTATATTGCAGTAGTATTTTTTCTTTCAATATTTCTCCCATGGTTTCTTAAAATCTTTCTTAGTATTTTCAGCATCTGTGGCTGTGCTTCAGCCCATTATTCACATGCTTATCATTCTTCACATTGTTTCCTGGTGTATCATCATCATTCCCATTGCTTCGACTTTCTTCCCAGTGTTTTCATTACTTCAGCATCTTCCCCTTTGCTCCATCCTCCACAGTGCTTGGCGTTTTCCCCAGTGTTTGAGTCAGTACTGTCTCTACTGCTCGACCATCCTTCCCTGTGCTTTATAATCGTTCCAAATACTTAACTACTCTCCCCAGTGCTATACCCCACCATCGCATCATCTCAGTTAAAAGACCTCCAAGTTCCTCAGTGCCCTGCCCAATACTTCAGCATTCATGCTCACTAGTTCAAAACTTCTTTACAGTGTCTCAGGATCCTCTTTTATCCATTTTATTTTGCTTTGTTATCTGTATTTTTTAAAAAGAAAAATGAAGGCTTTTTTATTTAATATATATATATACCCACACACATATGTATATATACATATGTATATATATATATATTATAAAGGAGAATGAATTGAAGTGGAGAGAAGATAGCTTTTATGGATCTTGGGGAGTGGTTCCCTTGGTAGTACTTGTTTAGCTTGTGCAAAGCCCTGGCTTGGATTACTTCTGAGAGTACATGAGAATTGGGGAAGATTTCTCTTTTATTAGCCGAGGTAGGAATATAGGGAGAGAAGAAAAATGTTCCTTACGACAAATAAAATTCGACTTCTGAAATCAAAATACTAAACAAAATATCCCCAAATGGGCAGGTCCCCCAATAAATTGTAGCTATGTTAGTATTTACTTCTTTATTTCAAGATTATTTCCCAGTGAGGCTTTGCCTCTTATTTCTACTACTTGACTTTTAGTTCATGGCAACAGGGTGCTTACCTGATTTATATTTTTATTGACTCTATACTTAGCAGCTGAAAGGAACTAAATAAGTGTTAATGTAACATGTGACATTGTTGTATGTCTACACATGTAATCATAGCAGACTAATTTGAACTGAAGTTTAATGCTTCTGTACTAAACCCCGGCCAAAACAAACAAACAAACAAATAAATAAATATAAAAATAAATAAATAAATAAATAAATAAATAAATAAATAAATAAATACAAACCCAGGGTGGTGTGCTGTTGTGTGACTTTCCTTAGTGAGTTTGAAAAATGTCCATTCACTCTAGATAAGGCACTGATAACAGTATAGGGACTTGATTCCATACAAGATC
The DNA here is from genome assembly GCA_030556225.1 of Cricetiscus sungorus. Classification (NCBI taxonomy): domain Eukaryota; kingdom Metazoa; phylum Chordata; class Mammalia; order Rodentia; family Cricetidae; genus Cricetiscus; species Cricetiscus sungorus. The sequence goes on from JANBXA010000366.1 coordinate 44,460,473, forward strand.
AGCTAGATTGGTGAGTAATGAGTTGATTTGGCTTGCTTACAGGAGATCATGTGTTTCAATGGTAGCTGCATTACCTGAAACCTGCTCCATCATGTATGGTAATTCACAAGAGTCGTATTTATAGAGCTTCCTATACAACATACAGGGCAACTCCTCTAGAGAGTGTCTTCTGCCATGGTCCTGCTGCAATTGTTACTGTTTGTGTAAACCGAGAAGAGGTCCTGTGTGTGGTGAATGTCTGTGATCCTTGAAGCTTGTAAATTTCCCTAGCTTTTTGAGTTTTGTGAGTCTTCTTCCTCTTTCCAGGAGTGAATGTTGCCATTCAGAATAGATAGGCACACAGCATGAACATTCAATCAAGCAAGAGTTAAAATGATAGAGAATTCTTGGCTTTAAGATTATTTGCCACCAGGAGTTTGTCTTAGACCGAGGCAAGATTTACTGATAAACCCAATGTTTTAAATGTTATGTCAAGAGAGTCTATATATTTTCAGTTTAACAAATCTCTGAGAAAGACAGATCATTACCTCTATGTTAGAGATTAAAAAAAAAAATAGTGATACTTAGAGAAGTGACACATCTAGCCAGGTTACAGACGCCATATTGAATTGAGTTGAGTAGGTGAATCCAGGCATTTGTTCCTGAAGAAAATCATGACTTTCAAAATGTAGGTAATTATCCTATTCACTTGAGTCAGGAATATGGATACTCAAGTGAGCTATAGCAGATACATTTTTCCATGCAAAAATGTTTTTGTAGATATGGAATTGCTTCTCTGGTTAACTTGATCAATTTGCATTATATAAATGCATGATAATATATAATATACACACATATTACCGGCTTGATTGAAATGAGAGGCCACTGACCTATGCTAAGAAAAGATGATCATATAGAAAAAAATCATTTTGCAATGAGATACAGGTGATTTTTAAATAATTTTAACATTTATGTATTAACTCGTGTGTGTGTGTGTGTGTGTGTGTGTGTGTGTGTGTGTGTGTGTGTGTGTGTGTGTGAGTGTGTGTGCATGTTCCATGATGTGCGTACAGAGGTCATAGTAAAATGTACAAACTTTTGGTCCTTCTTTTTTCTCCCTCAGTTCTGGAGATCAAACTGAGGTCTTCAGGCATGGTAGTAGGCCTTTTGTTTGCCAACAATTTCTTTGTACCAAGACACACGTGGTCTGATACTATGCAAGAAAGGTTAAAAAAGAGCAAGGCTCATCCTCTGGCAGGTTGCATCAACTACAGTTGTGCTGTGCTTTTGATTCTGGCAAATGCAGGTCTTCTTTTCCAACCCTGGAGAACCTCTCTGTGGTTCAATTGTTACCCCAGTCTCTCTCCTCCACAACAGTTTACACCTCCATCGTCACTGCTCATCACATCCTGACTCTTTGTGTTTGAGGAAGCCCAGTTGCTTTTCAGATACATAGCTTCTCCTTAGGGTTTATAAAAGTCACATCCAGACAAAACAAGTCAGGTAAAGCATGGAGTCCAGGCGACATGCTAATTGATGGAGAGGACATGCCAGTGCACTTGCAGGGTGATGTGCCAGAAGGACACATTCTTCTGCCCATGCAGGCGCATCCCCTACCTGGCAAACTGTTGAGGGATTTGCTTCCCTCTCTGTTTGTCCTGATGATGTGAGGTCCTCAAAAAAGGTATTTAGCTCAGAGTGTGGCTCAAGGTGAGTAGTATAAAGAATTCAGATGTTCCAGATTGTCTGTCTCCTTCTACTCCTGTGAGTAATTGAAATATTTGTGAATGGGAAAATTGACCACAGCTGAATTGTTTTTTAAATAGGAAAGTTAAATAAGTCAAAATATGGGGCATGGCTCAATTATAAGACTTTGTGTGATTGTGCGATACCCGGTGATACCCATCTACTCATCTACTGCCTACTGCTATCCTTCCTTCCTTCCGTCCTTCCTTCCTTCTTTCCTTCCTTCCTTCCTTCTTTTCTTTCTTTTTTTTTTCTTATTCGAGCCTGGGTTTCTCTGTATTGCTTTGAAGCCTGTCCTGGAACTAGCTCTGTAGACCATACTGGCCTTGAACTCACAGAGATCCACCTGCTTCTGCCTCCAGAGTGCTGGGATTAAAGGCGTGAGCCACCAACGCCTGGCAAGTTACAGTTATTTTTAAGCTATGTATTTTTCCGGTATTCAATGGAATATTTTGTTTTCTTCACTTCTTTTTAATGCTGGTCTTATACTCTCAGTGATCTCCTGTCTTAGCTAATTGGATACTGTGGTTGATAAGTGTATACCTCACACCTAGATCAATGTACTAGGAACATATTTGGGTCTTGTTCAATTGTTTTTTACTTTTGCATGCTTAGGATAGAATCTAGGGCCTTAAAATTTTGAGATATTGCTCTACCACCAACCTATATTTATAGCTATCTTCATTTCTATTGATGTCCAGAGACATGTACAATGTAGCATGAGAGGGACAACTTTCTTATTAATTAACTTAGGATGTACTAGTTCTATTGACTGAGATGTAACTCTGAATGCAAAAATAGAGAAAGTTGGTGCCACTCAACTCCTGTTTATTGGAGAATAGCTGTGTAGTGGGTTCTGAGAATCACCAGGTATGTATTTAGTCTCAGACAATAAGAACAAGAATTGTCCTAGCAGTGCAGGCTGGCCGTTTCTAAGCAGAGACAATTAGAGAAAGCCAGTTTGAATGGACAGCTTATTTATTTCTTTAAAGTAAAACCCTTTTTATGTATAATTTACACTCCAATACCTGCATGTCTGTAATTTGGTGTGTGTAGATATGTGCAAATACTCATAGCCATAATATCATAATCTACATACTAGGCCTATTCCAATGCACACCAAATTCTTCTTGTGTCTCGCTTTTGTTTATAGTATTTGCTGTCCAGGAAAAACATTCAATATTTGACCTCCAGTATTAAAAACATTTTATTGCATAACCATATAGTTAACCATAGTAACTGTGTGGTATGGTGGAATTCTTAAGTTACTCTCCTAGTGCAATGGGATTATGTCATTGTTCAGTCCTTGTCAATCACGGCTTTATTCCCTCCAGCCATTAGAGATATTTCATATAACAACAGCAGACACTCATAACAGACAACTACTGCTCTGAGGGACCCTGGGAAGTGGGATCAGCAACTTCCTAGAGCAGGGCCGGTAGGATCAGTGGGATAAAGCTTGGCTCTAATGGAAAGGCAAATAGTGATTGCAGCCCAGAACCGATGGGTTAAAGAAAATAAAATGGGTATAGACAGCCATAGAAACAATAAATAGTTTTAAAATAATAAAGTCTTTAAAGAAAGAGTGAAGTGATCTTCAGAGAAGATGATGGGCATCAAGGAACCTCCATATGGAGTTTTCTTTCATTGTGGCAAATTTAGCCACTGGGCAAGAAACTGCTCTTGCCTCTATTGCTGACAGAATGCTGTCAAAATCAGACAAGCAGAACACAAAAGAGGGTGACTGCCAAACTTTACCAGGGCAAGGTCAAAAAGCTCTTCAAAAATTGCTGCTTCACAGAAAAGTCTGTTAGATATTCTAGGCCTATAGACCAAAGATGGATGCCTCCAGCCTTACAGAGGAACCTTGGTTGACTCTTTAGGAAGTTAGCTGTTTCTGTCATTTCTATAATTTTGGAAGTTGCTTGTTCTTCACTTCCTGTTTACTCAGGTAATATTTTATCCTTGGGTCTCCGATGAAGACTAGATAGTTATATTGTTTTCTTTGTTACCAAATTCAGAAAAGACACTTACAAAAGATATGTAAAGTTTATAAGGTTGAGAGTCATAAAAGCCTAAGTTGTTTATCTGGAAATATATTCTTAGGTTGGTAATACAAGTTATGACAGAAAGTGATTAAGGTATAAAATTTTGGACTCCCCAAGATAGGACATATAATAAAGTTATTTCTCTGAATGTGATACATGCAAATGGACTGGACATTCTGAATGTAATTCTTACCTGATAATTGTTCCTATTGTATGCCATTTTACTGTGTTAGAGTTAAAACCTTTCATTTTTATTTAGACAAAAGAGGGAAATGTTGCAGGGTATTTGATCACATGGTGGAAAATTGTGTCATATTTTATTCTGATTGGTTTAATACAGAGGTGAAATGACAGTAGCTAGGCAGGAGAGGAAAGGCAGGACTTCTGGGGAGAAAGAGGGCCCTGGAAAGAATCAGAGGCACCTGGGAAATGATAGTGAGACACGGGGAAATGTCAGACGTACAGAATGGGAGAGAGAAAAGTGGCGGAGAATAATGTGGAATAAATGAAACAGGCCAATTTCAGTTATAAGAGCTAGATGGAAGCAAGCCTCAGCTAAAGGCCAGGGGTCAATAATTAACGAGAAGTCTTTGTATCTTATTGGGAAAGGGGCAGTCCAAAAGAAAGAAAGTCTGATGAGAAAGGCTGACTACATTTGCTCATTTAAAAATCTCTCCCTCCCTCCCTTTGTTAAGTAACTCCAACGTTATCTTACAATTCTGGAAATTAGACCCCGTAAAATACAAGTCTTGAAACTATTCTCCTATCCCATAGACTGCATTTTCAATTGCTTTCTTTCCTATGAAAAGGCTTTTTTAGTGGGATGTAAGCCATCTGCTCAGTTTATGAATTCATTGCTTGTACTTTGGGGTCATATCCCATAGTTCACTGTCAGACCAATGTCAAGATTTTCTGTGCATTTCCTTCTAGGTGCCTTTCAAGTTTGGGTTTAACATTGAAGAGTTAATCCATTGAGTTTACTTTCACTCATAGGTGAAAATACCCTAAGGTAGAGGGTCCTTGTTCTTTTCATTGCACATGCCTATTATTTCATAACAGCAGCCTTTACTGAAGAGGCTGTCATTTCATTACTGTGAATTGGTGGTATTGATGGTAAAGATTAATCTAACTCTATAAAATAGGTTCATACCTGGGTTTTCTATTATACTCAGTTGGTTAATTTGTCTGTGTTTATGACAGGACCACTCTGTCTTAATTACTGTAGTTTTTATAGTCTCTTTGAAATTAAATAATATTAAGCCTACAGCTTTATTCTTTCTCAATATCTCTTTTGTTATTCTGGGCCTTTTGTGGTTCAACGTGCATTTTAGAATACTTTTGCTATTTATGTAAACATTCCAATAGACTTTATCAGTGATTGAGTAATATATAATCACAATTCATCTTCAAATGGCAAAACTTGAGTTCAAATGATTTAGTCAAATCTCCAGGTAGTTTGTTTGGGAAGGCAGTTGTACAATTTCACTACAGGGTTAATTTCCAAGTCCTGGTGTTTTTCAGCACTGATAAGTTCGTGGTCTGGTCAAAGTGACTGAATTATTTTGAAGCTTTTAGAAAGGGGATTCTCTAGAACCCGGCAGGTGTCTCAGAAATGAGGCATGGTAAGGGATTTGCCTTTATCAGTGTTCTGTCTACCTACTCTTGTCCTCTTAAAAAAAAAAAAGAAGAAATAAAGAAAAAATAGGCAGACGCAAAGAGGAAACACTACTGGAATAGGGTAGTGACTTCAAGTACAATGTTTGGTCATCAGCTCTCTGTGAGCTTATGTCTAGGAGATGGGCAGGGTGGGAGACCCAGCTAGCCATGGACTTGGAGTTTTACTCATATTTGCATCTTTTTCTTTCCCCCCTGAGAAAACTTCATACAATAGGAACCGAAAAGGCAGAATGAATGCACATTTGAAATCACTTTCTTTGGTAGAGAACAGAAATCTGTTTGTCATCAACATTTCCGGAGTTTAGTTTTGTTCTGGGGCAGCCTTCTTCAGGAGGATTCAGTAAATGTGTTTTCAGTGAGTGAGTACCAGACTGTTGTAGAATATCATTTTAAGGTGTGCTACTTTGTTTATGCTCTGGAGCATCTGTTTAACGATGCGAAGATGTGTTTGATTAAATAAAGTTCACCTGCAGACAGGAGGCTGGGTCAGCAACTATGACAGGAACTCGTAGGGAGGAGCTGGTGGAGAAGGGTTTTTGAGGAAGCATGTGAAAAAGCAAGAAAACGTGTGAGGACTTCTTGGGAGGCTTGAAGAGGAGAGACGCTTGCTTTTCAGCCTCTCTGGGAAGCAGTAGTCTACCTCAGCCCTTGAATCTTGATTTTTTTTAGCAGGACAGAGATTTAAGTAAGTTTTCTTACTTAAATAGGAAAGAGTTGATGCCTGAGGGAATGGAATTCCCTCACGCTTTGGCTCTTGCTGCCTAGCCACTGCTGGTAGAGGCAGAGTGGCAGTTACTGAATAGGGTAGCTGAATGTTAAAAGGCAGCCACAATTAAAAAAGAACAACAGACTGCCCTTTCCTTAGATGTTGTAGAGGAAAGTCTAGGTGGTTTCCTTGATGATTAAATAATAACGCAGTCACAGATACCAAAAGAAAGTGAAGCCAAGAAAATCTCAGCTCCAGGCAAATAGTGTGTGTGTGTGTAGATTTAGATTTCTGGTGTTCTGTGTGAGTTATGAAAGATGGATCAATAGCGCAATGAGGGACTGATTGTGGGAGGAATGTACCCTGAAGTAAACAACAGGAATTTTTCCCCCACAATTGAACTTTCCCATCCTTTATTTTAATTTTGAGATTATAATTACCTCATTTCTTCCTTTTCGTCTTTCCCTTCCAATCTCCCATATACCCCTCCCTGATCTCTTTCAAATTCAAGGCCTTTTTATCAATAGTTGTTACATGCATATATGTACATACATATTATATATTGCTAAACATAACCTTCTCAGTCAGTTTAATGTTGCTTATATGTGTATTTTCAGAGATATTTGATATTGGTTAACTAATTGGTGTGCTTTCCCCAGGAAAGACTGCTTCTCCCACTTCCGGCATTTTCTAGTTGCCTATAATTCTTTAGGTAGGGTTGAAGCTTCCCCCATCATGTTGACATACCTCTTCTTTTGATCCTTATTCAGTTCATGTTTAGGAAGCCGTGTTGGTGACACTTGGTGGGTGTAGCTCCTGACATTACTGGGAGACACAGTCTTAGAAAAAACTCCATGATCCTCTGGACCTTACAGTCTTTCTGCTCCACTTTTGCAATGATACCTAAGACTTAGATGTGGGACTTGTTTTATACATATATCCGTTGAGACTGAGCTCTGTACCTCTGCATTTTGATTGGTTGTAGTTTTCTGTAATGACGTCTATCTGTTGTAAAAGGAAGTTTTCTTGGTGAGGAGTAAGGACTACACTCATCTGTGGGTATATGTACAAATGTTTAGAGTGTAGTTAGGGATTATACTTGTTTAGGTAAAAGTAGGTTCTCCTCCCACATCACCTTGCTATTCTCCCATCTGCTGCTTCCCTAACACCCTACCTTGGCAATGCTCTCATTTTCTTTTCCTAGTTTTCCAACAAGGCTCTTTGATTGAGTTGGATGGGAGTATTAGTTACTTTTCTTTACTGCTGAGACAAAAATGACTAACAGAAGCAGCTCAAGTTAGGTACAAGTAACTTGGGCTCAAGGTTTCAGAGGTTATCAATCCATCATGGCAGAGAATATATGACAGGGGTTTCAGGAGGTGTGCCGATTTGGTGGATTGGGAAGCAGACAGCTCATGTGAGAACCAGAAGCACAATTAACCATTAAAGTTCAGCCTTCACAAGTCTACATCTTAAAGACTCCATAACTTCCAAAATAGTACCAACATCTATAAACCAAGGTTTTGAGCATATGAATCCGTGGGGGATATTTCCCATTTACCTATCAACAGATAGCTTAAATTGGTATTTCCTTAACGTTAAAGAAAAGATCAAGCCCTGGCCTTGTCCTTATGTGCTCTAACAACCCTTTAGTGAATATTTGCTACACTGAGCTAAAGCTCAAAAGACAGAAAGAAATAATAACTTGATACAGAGAAGGTGTGGTGTAGTTTCAGCAATTCTTTTCTGGTGTACTGAATGAGGGACATGACACTGTCCATGAGTCTTTCTGCATGACGGGAACCCACTTCTTTCTGATTCTGAAACCTAGGCACGCTTTAATACAGCACACTTTCTTTGGAGACTCAGAAGCAAAAGATCACGGGCAAGGCACTATGTATAACACACTGGAGGGAACTGAAGGTTTTAAGACTCAGCGGACTAAGTAAATGTGTTGGAGACAACTCCACTGTTAACCAATATAGCCAAAATTCAGAATCTGGGATTTGAGATTAGGCAAATTTGTTTTTCAGCCTTCTCTTGATGCTGTTATTTTAGAAGCATCAGGCATATCTAAATACTCCATCAGCCTTGGTTGCAAAATAAAATGAAGTGATTCCTTCTTTAAGGAACTACTGGGAGAGCTCTGTAGATGATGCCGACCAGTGTGTAATGCCAGGTGCATTGAGGGTTCCGCATGTGTATTCATTTCCTCATCTGTCTAGTGAAGTGATGTGAACTACAGCATCCTTCATACTACATGCATACACCTTTCCTGGACCCAAATACAGCACCCAGAGACTAAGTAGCCACGTTTTTTGCATAGAGAGTTGACAGAAATCTCCTTTTTTCCAGATCTTGAAAACCAGGAGAGCAGAAAGATGCTGGTTTAAGGTGGCAAAACAGTTTCTATGAAATAGCTTTTCATTTGAAATCAGTGGTTATAACCAATTCATTAGCCAAACCACTGATGAATCTCCTTCTATCAGGCTCTTTCTAAACTTACATCTAACTGAACATACAGTAGGCCAACTTTTATTATTAGTTCTGCGTAACTCAGTGTGGGTTGCTAGCTTAAACAATGGTTGCTGTCACACCATCTTCGTTTTTGTCTACTGCTGTGGCAACAGTGACTTTGGGTTGTTAAACATTTGATTATGCCTTTCAAAGTTAAGAAAATTGTGAGAGAGATGGGCAAAGCTTCTCAAGTGCCTTTGTAATAACAACAGTATCCAGAGGATGCCATCTCTACATTTAGCTAATGGATTTCTTCCCTCTGTGTATCCTCTGCATTTCTTGGCCTGGAGCTGAGAAATCCTCAAGGATTTGACAATTTGACATCATCATTGACAATGTTTTAGGTGCACTAGGCTGCTGAGAGGAGCATGGTTTTTCTTATTTCAAATAAAATCTTCAATGTATTTCTTGTTCCTCAACATATTTCTTGCTTCTTTCACAAATGGATACCAGATGAAGTAAGTAATAATGTCTTGTACATCTGGACACAAGATGATCTTAGAAGGAGCAACCTGTTTTTGGTGCTATTATTGTTCCCTATGTACCATTTATGTTGTTCCTGGCATCTGCTTATCAATGCCCCCTTGTACCTTCGTTGGAAAGCAGATGAGATTATACCTATTTGGGACAATGATTATGTGAATAAATGGATGCTTGTGTTTGTAAAGGTAGCATAATTAATACTGACTCATTGTTGAGGAAAACAAAGATCCTTCATGGCGATTTATAAACATTTTGAGTCTTCGAACCTGAAGCTTCAAGATTTACTAACTTGTAGAAATCTGAGTATGCCTGAAGATATAGTTCCATATGTGTCCATACATAATTTTATAAAACTATTGGGATAATGGCTAATGTCCATGAGCTATCTCAGAGTTTAAGTAAATGTAAAATAAAGGAAAAAATTATTGACGAGGTCTGGGGTATTAAAGTTGCAGAAATGCTACATAAAAGTAGTCTTCAGAAGCTTTGTATTCAATGACCTTGAAAAATTCATGACAACTCCCCTTCATGGATCTACCCATTAAACAATCAAGAGCCATTTTTATTTTGTTTTGATGGTTGTGTGTCAATATTTTGTGGGCCTATGTCAAACTTATTCTTTCCACATGAACTTAATGCCTCTACCATGTGTCAGTCATTCTGAGGCTCACTTAGCTAGGTTATTCTCTTGTCTTTTCTGAGCCTATTGCTTAGGAGGGATGTGAGTATTAATGCTGCTTCTAGCCTGGTCATCATGCACTCAAGTTTGCTGGGTGATTGACATGTTGTATAAATAAAATGCTGGGAATACAGTAAGAGAATAGGGAGAGCCTACCACCAGGAAAAAAAAAATGCTCTAAAAATTAACTATTCAAATGTATGCAAATTGCCTAATTAATTGATCTCATTTTTGCTTGCAGATATCCTCTGCCTTCCCCTTTGTGAGTTGGGTACTTTTTATTGTGCTCCGAAACAATATTCCAGGCATAATTAAACCTTTCAAGCTATAGGTTAATATTCAATTCATATGTAAACACATTTATAAACATTAATCAAATCTAAATTGCTCATTTTATAAATACTGTTTTATTCATTTTCAGTTAATGGATGTGTTCTCTGCATTTATGCAGCGTTGGTCTGTGGAGTTCATGTTTGGGGAGAGGATAGTTATTTAAATGGCAACCTAGTGTTTACTTTCAAGTCAATTACCTTGTTCCCAGTTGTTTGTTTCTATAAAGATTTAGTACAAAGGCTTCATTTGGTGTGTCGGTGGGGCGTATAAAATATAATGATGATGATCAGAGAACTATTTCATCCTAGAGCACTTGTGTTTAAAGAGATGTCAGGAAGAAGACATGCCGTCTCTTCAGGCTGGATGCATGCAAGAACAGAATCCCAGTGGGTTTAGTAGACTCGCAAATCTAGCCTCAGTTAGGCATGCATTTATTTATCTATGAAATGACTAATTTATGTGTTTGCTTATTATTAGACATCTGCCTTTTCATTCTTTCAAACATTCAATCACTGTCTGCTAAATATCCACTTACGTCAAAACTTGAAAAAAAATTATTTTTATCTTTTCCACAGTAATGTCCTAGGTTCCCTCACTGGCCCACTGAATCTGAAATATGTACATTGATAAACTCCCAGAGAAACTTTATGTGCAACAAATTTGATAACTATGCACATTCTAAAACACTAAAATAAAAATAGGGCAATGGGATGCAACAATGGATGAGGCAGACATTTCCTTTCTTAAAATACTATGAGCATCGACATAGGTAGTCTTATGAGACTTAAATACGAGATCCCAAAGCAAATTAAAGACAGGAAATGCCATCCTAAGAACTATCCTTTAACTAGAGTCTAAAGAATGAATGTGATCTTGCCACACAGAAAATAGTTAACCAGGTTTTAGAAAAGCTAGTTGTCTTGGGAAATCTTCCCAGAGTGGCTCTGTTGTATACAAGGTAGCAGTATCGCAAGGAGGCTACTAAGAATAGCCATGATCAAAACTTTTGGAATTCTGCTCGTCTCTCAGTTTTCTTCACAGAGATTGTGTGTGTGTGTGTGTGTGTGTGTGTGTGTGTGTGTGTGTGTGTGTGCGTGTGTGTGTTCAGACTTGTGACAAGAAAATCTGAGAAGAACCCCCCTCCAATGGGTAAACTGGTGGACCAGGAGGCAGTGGCATAATTCAGAAGATTTGAATACAGTTCTGAAGATCTGAAAATTGTAAGCCAATCCCAGTCTGGGGGCAAGATAGGCATGAAACCACACCGTGCAGACAGGCTGAAGACAAAGGAGTGAGTTCCTTCTCCTTCTGCCATCTGTTCTGATGAAGTTCTCAGCAGATGTCTAAAACTGAAAGTATTTGTGAAGTATCTTCCAGGCTCTCGAGCGATGGATGAGAGATGTGAAGAGTTGAGAAAATCTCTTTGCCTCATTATTCCTCTGTGCCTTGAGTTAATATCTAATCTGGTATTTCTGGTGATATCAATAAGGATCTCTTGTGCCATAACACTGGACATGATGGGGTTGTTGTTGGGGCAAAGTATTGTAAATAAATTATATTATTTTGTGCTTTGTACTGAACTTAAAAGACCATCAAAGAGCCAGCATGATTTATCACTGAATATAACATCTTCTAAATGTAATCTTGGCCATGATTTCATCTCTAGATGATTTATGAGCTTAAATAAAATGTGGTCTCCAGCATTGCTCCACAGAGTCACTGATTATTGCTTGTTCTACACTGAATTTGTAAATAACTCTTAGTTGCATTCTTCCCCTTTGCAGACCTCTTTATTAATCTATTTTCTCCTATTTCTTCATCTCATAGCATACCGTCACCTTCTTCAATGAGAGGATCCTTGTTGAATCCTTCCATCAATCCACCGGGATGCTAATGGACTTCCTGAGGGACATGCATGAAAGGTATGGAGGAAAGACATCTGCTGGTAAAAAACAACAGCCTTCTTTCTGCAATGTGAAGTAGTTCCACTTTTACAGTTTCCTTTTAATGATGGAAAGGTAATAACTTAGTCTTTTGTGCCTCTGGATAAACCCTGTAGCCTAAGTTTTAGTGCTGAGATATCTAAAAGCCATAGTTTTAAGCCAAACTATGTTTCAGCTTATGAGTAGTAAAATTTTGTGTGTGTGTGTGTGTGTGTGTGTGTGTGTGTGTGTGTGTGTGTGTGAGAGAGAGAGAGAGAGAGAGAGAGAGAGAGAGAAAGAGAGAGACAGAGACAGAGACAGAGAGACATAGAGACAGAGAGTCTGATAATGGTAGGCCCAGTATGGAGTAAAGAGAAAATGGACACAGAATTTCTAAGTAGGAAAATCTTGGTAGCTGAGTGTGGGGACACAATAAAGGATAAGAGGTAGTTACTAACATGGAAAACACCAGATGAGTTTGTAAATGAATGCATATAAATATATGTTTGTGCACTGGTGTGCCTACATGATTAAATATGTTTCTGGACACACAAGTGTTCATGTGTGAGATAATGTGTGTAGAACACCTTCAGGGTGTGCTGAATGACAGAAAATTTTGGGCTATAAATTATATTTTAAAGTATGTCAAGATACATCTCTAGAGTGCTATTCCTGCATGCAAGACTCAGGGATGATTGAGGAGAAGGAGTTGGAAAGATTGAAATGGAGTTTACTGGAAGGTTGTATCTCCTAGAACTGTCAGAAGCCACACCCATACAGTCTTGCCAGCATGGCAGCCTAAACAATGGGGACACAGTAGATGTACATGAAGGACCACTAATGAGTCTTTAACCCTACACGAAGAACTATAGGCAACTAAAGGATGCTGAAAATGGGATGGCATATTCCTCACGAAGAGGGTATCAATTGGTTATCCAACACCATCTGGTCAACACAGAAAGCATACCAGTAAAAGACAGGCTGAGAAGGTTATGTGTGTGCATGTATGAATGTGTGTGTGTGTGTGCCTGTGTGTGTGTGTGTGTGTGTGTGTGTGTGTGTGTGTGTGTGTGTGTAACAACAAAGAAAGAAAGAGGCCACAAAGTACGTGGGAGGGTTTAAAGGGAAAAAAGGAAAGGGGGAAATGATGCCAATTGCATTACAACCTCAAAAAATTTAAAACTCTCACACAGCTGATCATTAGCTAATTGGCAGGATGCATGTTTACTTCTTTTTACTTTGCTAACTACTTATTAAACTAGTTATTATGCTATCAGGAAGCAAAACAGACTTAAAAGACCCGGTAAATTATTTTTGCCCATTGCACATGCATGTGAGCCACATAGGAAAGTACTTGAACAACCATTCAGTAAAAATCCATGACCATCAGTAATTATTATTATGTGTTGTTTTACTCTGTTGGCTAGCCTGGCACTTGATATGTAGACAATGCCAGCCTCAGACTTAACACTCGACCTGATTGTTCTTCCTCTCAAGTGCTGGCTTTAAAGGCATATGCCACCATGCTGGGCCTGTATTTGTTTTGTAGATAAGGAATCTGTGATCTAAAATGGTTAAGAAACTCCAAGTCATGCTGTGGAGTAGAAAATCCAGTTAAGTATGAGGAATTCCAAATCAGATTGTGTTCTCTTTATGTATAGCTAGGATTAGTTTCTTAAGAAGGGGATTCAGTTACCCTTTCTCCTGACCAGACTACTGCTTGCAAATGTTTTATGAGTGGCAAATAGTTTGCTTCTTGTTTTCAAGTTCTTACTACGTTTCAGTTTTGACTATGCTCATTTCTATGACAGCTTCTTTTTTGACCATACATATTCTAAAAATTCAAATATCCATGTTTGCATTTTAACATGATTTTGGAATGTTGTAAGGTATATGTGTTGTGATAAAGCTTGAGGAGGACCTTGCATGGGGGACCTTGGCAGATTTCATGGCGGGTGAGGTTGACCAAGGTGGGGGACAAACATGCCAGACAGACAGAGCTTAAGTGAGAAGTTTTATTAGAAAGGACAGGGAAGGGGGAAGGAAAAAGGAAAGAGGTAAAGAGACACAGAGACAGAGAGAGGACAGAAGAGAAGAGGGAGACAGGAAAAGTCCTGTCTGCCCCAGGGGAACAGTAGGAAAGAGAAGGGGGGAAGAGCAGAAGTGGGCAGGGGTCTGACTTTTAAAGGGGTTCTTTACACCTGTCTGCAGACTAGTACTCATGGAACTCTGGGCTGACCAGATACTGCCTGAGTGCATTCTGCCAGATGATGGGGCAGGCCAGCATAATGCCTGAGTCCTTACTATATGCCAATAAATAATGGTGTGCATATATTTACAAATGTGCTTATTTGTCCTCTAGGGAATTTCATGTCATATTTACCCAATTGAAATACAGTAAGCACTTACAACCTAGAAAGCTACTAATCCTGACTTCTCCATTACCAAGGATTACCTACCAGGTAGCAATCTTACCATTAGAATGGTCACATATGTAGAAAACTCATGAGCTTAGTGAAGTTCAGAGTTAAAAGGAGCTGGCCTGCAAAGAATTTGTCAGGGGTTCAGCAGACCAGCCATTTACAATTTTTATATTTGTATCATTTTATATAGATGCATAATCTTCTTTGGTTAAAGTCTTCGCATCCTCTCTTATTCCTGTCTCCCTCCTACCTAATCCCTTTCCAAATTTCTCTGATACTCTCACACCTTATTTCCCATACAGACGCATCATATTTTATCTGGTTTCTTGTCTGACCCTGGATAGGGATAGTTGCTCGAGTGGGGCGATGTACAAGTGGCTGCGCCACTGAGGGAAGTGGCTCCTTCTCCTTCTGCAGTTTTAACTGTGTAGTTCCTCTGAGAGGACTGAGGCCTTGTGAGTCTGTTACAGCAGGCTTTTCCCTGCCAGCTGCCGCACACTCAGAGACTCTGTATTTGATACAATCCTGTTGGACAATTACCATTATTGTTTATGGGCTACTCTGCCTTAATTATTAACCCATTTCTACTTATCTAAGTATTTTCACGTGGTCGTCTTATCGGGGAGCCACCGCCGGCATCTTCTTTCTCTCAGGTCTACATCTCGACTCCTCCCCACTCCTTCCTCTTTCCTCCTCTTGGTCTCCTAGCCTTGCCTATCTTGTTTCCTATTGGCCACGGTGCCATATTAATTAAACAGTATGAGAAACATATTTACAGAATACCATCTCCCATCATGAGTCCCTCTCAGATCCCAGGGAACATTGGGCAGTTCATTTCCCAGCGTGGTATTGCAGCAGGATTCAGGACTGATGGAAAGGACATTTCTCATAGAACAGTGTCCTCAGCTGAATAGATGAGGACACTGGGGTCATAGGTATGTATGTATTAAGGTGCTCAATTCTCTTTTATGGATTCGTACTGGGAAGACATGTGCAGTTTTGAATACCCTCTCTGTCGACTGGTACCTCCATAGCCCAGGTCTTCTTGGTAGTTATTTGATCATAAATGAGAGCATTCAACTGACGGTTCTTCCTATGTGACCTCCACACATGAAAGCACGTATAAAGTATGGTCACATCTGCCATCAAGAATCTCACTTGGCCTGGCTTACTCCCAGCCTTACTTAGCAAAGTTGTCCCCACCTTCCTCAGTGACTGCCATCCTTCAGATTTATCTTAGGAAGACCTCAATCTGAGAAATCAAACCAGAGACAGGACTAAAAAAGAGCCACAGGGAATTCAGGAAGAGAGATACAGAGTGGGAAATTGGATGCAGACCCCTGGCTTGGCAAGCAGGCAGCCATTTGAAATCCTTGTAAAAAATAATCTGTGCTCCCTTTTCAATGTGAGGTCCATGCAGAGGTCACGGATAGATAGAAGGCAAGCAGGAGGCACTAGGACCCTGTATACTCTCTAGGTAACAGTTGCCACTTGCTACCTGGGTGTTTTTTAGTTTATCTTAGGGTTGCAAAGTTAGAGACAGTTTGCTGTGTAACTGAGCGCACTGAGTCCACTTGAGTCAAGTGGAAAAGAATGTATCCCCTGAAGAACTCAGTCAATGAGAAATTCAGGGAACAGGGAAATGCTAACAATAATAGGAAAATAACTGTTATGCACAAAATCTGGGCAAAAAAATGCAGATAATTTTTCATTTCTATGGGCCGACACCTGACTTTGCAAGGTTGTAAAAAACATCGTATCGTTTTGACTACTCTGAGTCTCCAGGACTCTTATTATGAAGCAAGGATCACCCCCTAACTGGATGCAGATCCAGGATCAGCAAATAGGCAACCATTTCAAAATTCATTTCAAACCAAGAAGTTGCAGGGTAATCTTGGAAAAGTTATTTAATGCTTCTGAGAACCTATTACTGCATTTTAAAAGCTGGACAACGATAATGGTACCTAACACGGGATGAACAGTGGCTTACGTGAGGGTATACCTGCCTTGCATTTGTCAGCTCCAAATACTGTATGAGAACTCACTGCTGTAGCTGCTCCCAGCATATTGTGTAACTCACCACCAGGACACCTTGTATGTGCCACTGTTCACCGTCCTACCTGAAGACATACTGACTTTGTCACCCTTCCTGGAGGTAATCCTGCATTACCACCACAACACTGAATTTATTATGCCATTTTCTGTGTTTCCAGAATGCTTGGCACGTGCCTCTTTCCTGTAAGGTTTTCTCCTGATCTCCACATCATGAGTTCTTCAAGGGCACAGATTGGATTCTTTGTATTACTGTGTCACAGGAACAGCATTCAACAATGGAAAGAATTCTGAATGCCTTTCTGTATTACCGATAGCATGCATTCAATAGCAATGCATATTATGTTAGCAAATCCACTACTAATGTGAGTAAAACAGCATAGTCTCTGAAAGTACAGAACAGCTTCACTCTTCTATTCCACTTATTTATCCTTACCTGGATATTCTTTTTTTTTAAGTTGTTGCTCTCCCTTTAATTTTCTATGCATTTCTATATGTAGGAAATTACCAAATAGGTTTGTTCTGTGAATTTTTATTTTATGTGAAGGGGTTAAGTGATTATATATTGCAGTACTGATTTATGGCTGTTTCCATAGATACCCAACCATAATAGCTAATTAGATGAGCATGTTTGGGAAGTCCTTTGAGTGGCATTTTGCAATAATAAATGCCCAGCTTTTATTCAATTAGTGCGTTTTTCTTATTTCTCTCAGGCAATACTCATAAATGCTACATGATGTCTTGCTTCAATAGATAAAATGTAATAGGACTCAGGTAATCTTTTGATCCCTGTGTGGAAGCCTCATTTTGCTCATTGCTCAGATTCAAAGTTATATTTTTTCCGTTTAATGAACTCCCTGAGCAGGAGACTCGACAACAATGCACACTTGAAAAGCACATTTTAGTTTAGGAAAATGTTTCCTGTATTCTAGCCCATTAAAACTTCACAGGGTGACCAGGAATATGGGCAAAACCATCATCTTCATTTCACAATACATGATTTGAAAGATTTAACTCAATAGAGTTTTAGGTTAAAAAATTATTCACTTCTTGCTTTCTATAATTTGTATTCTCATGAGATTTAGACATTTTTTTTGTTCTTGTTGTTCTCTTGTCTTTCCTAGTTATTCAAGAGCAGAATTTTAGAAATAAAAATTGGCTTCTGTGTGGGTGTCCAGGTGAGTTTCCCATGGGAGTTTTGCTTCTTCAGATAAGGGTTAATTCCATAGCTAATGCTAGCTTCTAACTCATGACAACACTTATGCTATGTCCTCCC
Organism: Cricetiscus sungorus; assembly: GCA_030556225.1. Taxonomy (NCBI): domain Eukaryota; kingdom Metazoa; phylum Chordata; class Mammalia; order Rodentia; family Cricetidae; genus Cricetiscus; species Cricetiscus sungorus. Next base: position 44,478,314 of record JANBXA010000366.1, read on the forward strand.
TCCCAAGTTCTGCTATTAATGGCATGGACTCATGTTCGGCTTGCTGAGGGGTCCTTGTATTCAGTAGAGCATCAGCTGCACCCTCTGCCTAAGTGTTTTCTCTACAGGCTTATCAGGAAGCAGGCTGAATGCTGCTTATAGTGCCTCCCAGCCAAATGCACAGTGCTCAGCAGTCCTTTTCCTAAGCAATGCTTTCACCACCACCACCTTGTGCCTCCTCGTCTCATTTTAAATTTGTTCATCAAACTTGGCAAGAGCTGAATCTTTTTTTCACACCTAACTCCCCTCCACTAATGCAGTAATGTATTATGGTCATCACAAAAGCTTTCTCCCTCCCTCCCTTCCTCCCTCCCTCCCTCCCTCCCTCCCTCCCTCCCTCCCTCCCTCCCTCCTTCTCTCCCTCCTTCCTTCCTTTCTTCTATTTGGAATTTCTCTAAATCCTTACACTATATATGGCTCTTAGTGAAGAATTAATAAACAGCTGCTTTTTTATTAGAAGAACCGAATATAACATATTGCACGTGAGGAGTCAATGGAACAGAATTCCTTCTCAAGAGTTACCATACTCTCCTGAGGTGCAGGATATCAGTGGTTGTTTTTCCTTGTCCCATGAGTACCTGGGAAACACAGACGTGGCCAGAATGCTTGTGTGATCTGGTGTCCATCTTCCATGCTGAGTCCTTCTACTTGTCTTGTTCCATTTCCCACTGCTCCTGCCCTAGTCACTGTTGTGGTGTTATGAAGAGACACTGTGACCACGGCAACGGTTATGAAAGAAAACATTTGATAGGGAGCCCTGCTTGCAGTTTCAGGGTTTAGGCCATCATCATCATGGTGGGGACTGTGACAGCATGCAGGCAGGTGCTGGAATAGTAACTGAGAGAGAGAGAGAGAGAGAGAGAGAGAGAGAGAGAGAGAGAGAGAGAGAGAGAGAGAGAGAGAGAGAGCACTTTAGTCTGGTGGACAACACATCTCAAGTAACACACATTTCCTCCAACAAATCACTGTAGTCCCAGTAGAACTCCTGATTCTCTGTGTTCATTTTCTCCGTCATCTGTCATTTTTCTCACACTATCTTTTCGGCGGGATAGTCCCTTTCCCCCTTGTTGTAGTGAAATTGAGGGACTTGTCGGCCTTAATGTGGCTGTCGTTGCCAGTATGACATTCTTCCTAAAGTGTGTTCTTTAGTGCTCCTCCTCTCTCTTCTTAGATCACTGTGTGTAATTCCATCACAACCAGTATTATCAACCTCTGCTTTGTTGTGTGTCTGTAGACCGGATGATCCTCTAGACAAGAATTGACAAACAAGTGTAGAAATAATCTTGGCTAGATAAATGGGCCTTTATTCCAACAGAGAGGGTCAAGGGATGGGGAAGTTGTAGACAAGGTCAGTCCTGGACACTGCCTATTTCACAGTTCTTCGTTACTATTCAAATTATTTGCATGGATAAAGGCCAATTTGAAATCCTGCAAGGGGGGGCTGTGGATCATTAGTTGAGTTTTATTAATTTATTTAGTTGAAAGCGATGGCATTCAAAAAGCTTGCATTCCAGCATCTTGTAGGGCTATAGTAGGAAAGATGTTTGTCCTGGTATGCAAGGTGGTGACATGCTGTCATGATTGACAAAAGGTTGCTTTGAAAAATGTCTCTTGAAATGAGGAGTGTGCCAGTGTCTGTGGTTGTTGATTGCATTGCTGTATGAGACTATTACCCCTGTGCAGAGTGGAAACATGTCATTGTCACTAACGAATGTCCTTAGCTCTAAGACTAGAGTCCTGTGACTAAGCCTAGGATCTCAGAGGCAGTTTTCACTTGGCATGACAGCTTGTCAAAAAGCAATACTATCATTTATTTGTTTATTTTCATGGCCCAAATTAATATTTACCTCCGAGGTTAATACAAGAGAGGACTAACAGAGAACTGCTCAGTGGCTCAGAGTTCTGCTCCTTCTTGTCTCTGCGACCTTGGCTGTGTCATATTCACTTCTTTATACATAAAGATGATTAATCCCTGTCCTATGTTCTTTGCTGGCATTTGTGAAGATTAAATGTGATAATGGTTGGAAAGTGCTCGGAGAACTGTAAATTGATGTACAAATGGAGGGATTAAGGGATTAGCTCCAATCCAGTAAAGATTTTCTCTTTATAGCACAGCCCTCTAAAAGCTGCTGACAAGCACATGGCATCTCCCAGGCAAGCCCTTGCTTTGCTGCCATTTCTCCCAATTTTTCATGTGTTCTACTCCTCCCCCAACATGTTGAGATCTTTATCCAATATAACATAAAACACATTCTGCTAAAGGCTTCCTACATCTATGCCAGTGTGTAAAGTGAAAATAATGACTGTATGATTGTAAGTGTGAAAGAAGATACTCGAGCAAAAACAATAAACATTTCTCTCTTACTTACCCAAACTGTTTGTAAGCAGAAAATTGGTTTCAAAACTTTTCCTGCCCCCTTCTGAGCTAGAGTGTCACAGTTAAATCTGTCATTTAAAGAGTGGCTGTAATTTGATTATTTTTACTTTCTTTTCGTTTTACTTTGAGAATTTTCTCTCAAGCATCATGCAAATTATATCTCTTAGGAAACTCATTCCTGTAGGTGTTTAGGCTACAGTTGCAGAAGAGTGAGGTCAAAATCATCAATACATTCCAAAGAAACCAGTGGGAAACCTCTCCCACTACGGGGGGGGGGGTGTCACATAAAAGAGCAAGCTCAAAGGAATGCATACTCTATGCAGATAGCACGCAGCCTTTGACTCTTTTCCATCTCTGATTACTTCTACCTCCTGAAGGGTGCTTCTACCCATACTACCCAAACTTCTCTTATTATCATCATCATGTTGCTATATATCAAAATATATGTTTAGGATCACGAGAACTTTGAGATCCCAGGATGTCCACTGCACTCCAGTATCTGGGTCCACCAGTAAAGCTGTGAATTGCCATTCCTACCAGAAAGCCATGCCTGTGTTACACCCTCTGAGAGTGATTGACTGAGTAAAATGTGTGATTATGGATAGTTGGAAAGCTCCAGAACTATAGTATCTTGGCCTACCCTTGCCCTTTATAGGCATTAATTGCCTACCCTTGTCTGCCCTAACATCCTAGTGACAATCGGATAAAGCCTGTTGGGATGAATTAACATACCACTAGCTTCCAGCAGCAGAAAAGCTAAGGGTGTCATCAGAGGGCATCTAAATTTTGCTGCAGAGATGTCCTCACATTTTGAAATCTCCCTATCTGCTATTTTCACAATGTATTTGGAAAACGTCTTGATCTTTCTTTTGTTCTGTGGCTGTATAAACTTCATGAAATGGCTTCCACATTCAAACATGTTATTGGAGCCACTCAAATCTCTCCTTAAGGGCCAGTCCTGTGGAGTCACTCATATTTAGCACAAGAATAAACACATGGGTGAAATGACTTGGTAATATGCTGAAACTGACTTAGAAGATGTGGGGCCTGTGGTAGGGAGCAGGCGGAGAGGAGTGAGGGGGAACTGGTTGGTATGTAAAATAAATGATAAAAAGTTAATTAAATAAAATTAAATTAAGAAAAGAAAAGAAAACGTGGGGCCGGAACAGAGAGAAGAGCAAAGCAGCTGCTGGATGTGTTTTTTTGGAGTTAGGAGATAACTTTGGAAGTGGTATCTACATTCTTTGCTTTTCAATTTCCCTTCCTGAGGTGAGTTCCTAAGAGTAAAGCTGTGTGATTCACCCCTGCCTCCCAGTGCTTAGCTACTGCCTGTGAGAGAAGCAATCTCTCTATTTAATGAAATATTGTATGTATCTGTAGATACATGTATACATACATACGTGATCCTTCTATTCTCCTATTTCCAAAGCATGTTATCCATGAAAGGCGTTCCTCTCTGTAATAAATAATTCCATCAGTATTTTAAACATAAACCCATATTTGATATACAATTTAGAGATGACTCTTATTCACTCACACAATCTGAATATTTATAAAAGATGTACATTTAATTTAAAAAAAATAAAAGGAGAATTGTACAGCGTAATTTCAATTTCCTATGTTTTCAATTTAACTCCCGTGGAGAAGGCATGGGTTGAATGAAAAGCAGAAGCCAAGGAAGAGCTCATTTTGTGATTCTGTGTGACTTTGTATTCTGTCTGCAGTAGTTGGACAGGGCAGGACAGGAAGGCTGGAGGCAGAAGATGAGGTAGGAGGAGGAAAAATATTTGAAGGCAGCAGATAGGAAATCAACCAAATGAAAAGGTGCATTAGTTATGGGATGAACCTCTTGGCAATAGTCAGCCAGGAAAATGACATTTTTCCTTGAAAACCCAGCAAGGGAAATTAAACTCCTCCCACTACCACCAGACAGCCCTTCACAGAGGTCACTGCAACGTTCCTGCAGTCAAGGAGAGCCATGCTTGCTGATGCCGGCCGTTTCCTGTGGGTTTGTAACAACAAACAAAAAACAAAACAAAACCAATTACAGTGAAAAACATAATTAAAGTATTACTCAAACTGTTTCCAAATTCTAGGTCACTTATACACAGTACCTCCTATTATTATTATTATTATTATTATTATTATTATTATTATTATTATTATTATTATTTAGCGTTAGGGTGGAGAAAATTCACCATGGCTGCTAGCATTTTATTTAAAGCCGTGAACGACCAGTATGCATCACAAATGAATATAATAATAGTATTGGAATTGTACAGATTTGCCTCCAGCACTCAAAGGGTGAAGTGATGGTCACAGCGAGGAGGAATGGGGGAGTCTGTGAGAGCCTCTGCCCCCGTTTTTCTGTACGTTATCCTCCGTAATGGATTTGTGCTAAAATCTAATGAAGCCTCTATAGTTGAATAGGACCTGAAAATGTTCTGTGAAATCATAAAGATGAAACTCCTTTTTAATGCTTGCTTAAGTGGCATGTGGAAGTGCCTTAATAAATACTGGTTGAATATATCTATAAATCACAAGTTTGTGGGTATTTTATTGAACGGAATAGAGTTCATTGTTGACTAAGCTCGATTTTTATAAGTTTTTGTTGTTAAACCCAGGGCTTTATGAGTGCTGCATAAATGTTCTGATTTGCTATATTGAGATACTTGTTCAGTCCCCTTGCCTTGATTTTTACTTTTTAAATGGTCTTCATGTACTTTAAGCATGAATAAACATACATGTGTTTGTGCATGTGTTTTTGTATGCATGTGTGTGTATGTGTGTGTGTGTATGTGTATGCATGTGTGTGTATGTGTGTGTATGTATGTGTGTGTATGCATGTGTGTGAGTGTGTATGTGTGTGTGAGTGTGTGTGTGTGTGTGTATAAGTGTGTGTGTGTGTCTGTGTGTGTATGTGTGTGTGTGTGTCTGTGTGTGTGTGTATGTGTATGCATGTGTGTGTGTTTCTGTGTGTGTGTATGTGTGTGTGTCTCTGTGTGTGTGTGTATGTGTGTGTGTGTATGTGTGTGTATGTGTGTATATATGTGTGTGTGTATGTGTGTGTATGTGTGTATATATGTGTGTGTATGCATGTGTGTGTATGTGTGCGTGTGTGTATGTGTGTGTGTGAGTGTGTGTGTGTATGTGTGTGTATATGCATGTGTGTGTGTCTGTGTGTGTGTGTATAAGTGTGTGTGTTTCTGTGTGTGTGTATGTGTGTGTGTGTCTGTGTGTGTGTCTGTGTATGCATGTGTGTGTGTGTGTGTTTCTGTGTGTGTATGTGTGTGTGTCTCTGTGTGTGTCTCTGTGTGTGTGTGTGTGTCTGTGTGTATGCATGTGTGTGTGTGTGTATAAGTGTGTGTGTGTGTGTGTGTCTGTGTGTGTGTGTGTCTGTGTGTGTGTCTGTGTGTGTGTCTGTGTGTGTGTCTCTGTGTGTGTGTATGCATGTGTGTGTGTGTGTGTCTCTGTGTGTGTGTGTATGCATGTGTGTGTGTGTCTGTGTGTATGCATGTGTGTGTGTATGCATGTGTGTGTGTGTGTGTGTGTGTGTGTGTACATGTGTGAGCCACATAGCCTCAGGTGTTTGTTACTCAGTCACCACATACCTTTATTGTTTTATTTAATTGTTTTTGGCAGGGTCTTTCAATTGTCCTGCAGTTTGACTAGTTAGGCTAGGCTGGCTAGCCAGGATGGCCCAGGGATCTGCCTCTCTGCCTTCCCAGCACTGGGATTACAGACGTGAGCTACTTTCTTTTTCATTTTTAGCCTGTGTTTGGGGGATTGAACACAGGCTCTTCTGTATGTGCAGTAAGCACGATAGTATCTGTACTGTCTCCCCAAGCCCACTTAAGAAATTTAAATAAAAAGTAACCAAAGGAAGGTGCACTGGGCATCCCTGGGCTGTTCATTAGGTTACAGAAGAGAACGACTCAGCCTTGCTACAGCTGTTCTTGGAGGAACACAGGTACAATTTCTAGACTTGACTTAGAAGGCACAAGATCCAGTCACTTTCCTATTCCATAATATTGAGCAAGCCACAAGATCTCTCTACCCTGTAATTTATGCATTCAATAAGTAGAAAATGCTTTTAAGGGCCTTACCTGGTTCTAAATACATGACAGAACTTACTATTTTAAAACTCTCCATAAAGTTAGTACTGAAATGTTATATACACAAGCAACTTCTATAACTTGTCATGTAACCATCGATGCTACTCTGAAAGACATTTGTATTTTTCTTCAGCATGTGAAAGAAAGCTAATTATTATTTATTCAAATCTATGTGATTATCAATAGATTTCTGTAATAATAATAATGGGGTACTTAGAAACCTCATGTTCTGAATATTTTCTTTCCTACAAAATTTGTCTTGTAGAATCCTGACTCCCAAAATGATGGTGTGAGGAGAAGTGTCATTTCCAAGTTGATTATGCATGAGGGAGGGGTCCTTAATGTTAGTGGTCCCATAAAAAAAGCTGAAGAGAGACCCCTCACTTCTTCCACCAGCTGAGGGTGCAAAGCAAGGTGACCTCTGTGAGACAGAGAGCAGACACTCATCAGATTTACAAGCTGAAAGGACATTAACATTGAACTTCTAACCTTCAGAATTGTGCAAAAAATAAATTTGTTTCACAACCCACCAGACTGTGACTCATTATAGCAGCATGGAGAAACCAGGATAAACACTCTGCCATAAGGTTGGCCGTAATTTCAACCTTTACAATCTCCCCAGGTAGGACATCTACCCTTTCAATCTCTGTCACAGAAGGATTGAAACAGACTGGTCGGGTTTCAAAAGAAGTGTGCTTCCCTACTAACTTACTGTCCTATTGAAAGAGACTGTCTGTGTTCCTTGAAGATGGCCATGCCATGTTCAAGGTCACTGATACAACATAGTATTTTTATGTTTAGGTTTAGAGATGCAAAGGCAAAAGGCAAACATGAATAGAAATGCAAAGATGAAAAGTCACAGATTACACTTTTGAAAAGTGATACCCTTAAATTCCTTGATAATGTGCAGAATGTCATTCTAGACGTTATCATCCTTAATACTATAAAAATTGTAGTTTAGTGCTAGAAATGCATTGTCATTCTTCTCGAATTACAGCTGTGTGCTCATTGCAGGCAGTTAAAAACCAGTGTAATTTATTTCAACCATAAATTAGAAGCATAATTAGATAAATTTTATTTTCTATGTTGTGCAGTTGTTCCCATACTCAATAATTAAGACCGGGAAAATGACCATCCAAGATTGGGTAAGAAAATGCCCCATCTTTTCCTGTCAGTCTGAACAGGAGAGAGACAGACTCTTGAGGTTAAAAAGGGCAGACTCAGGAGTATCAGGTGATGTTTCAATTTATGAGTTATGGATTTTCTGAATGCTATTAACAATCATATATAAGAAGTGTACTCTATTATCTATATCTCTAAGTTTTATTAATTGCTAATTATCTTGATGGTCATGGAATTCTCAAAAAAATCTTTCAAACTATATCCTGGGAATTCTGCATTATGTCTTATTGAGGCAACTGTAACTTATTCCACATAGAAAATAAAATGAAGATCAAAATTTGGGGCACATATTGTACTATTATCACGTAACAGTATTGGATTCTAGAATCTAATACAGCTACAATGGTATTGTAGAATATTTATTCACTTTTGGAAATGAATATACTATCTTGTGAAATGAAATGCTATTAAAGAAGTTAATCATGTAGAAATTATATTGATTACATTGGAACAATAAGAATTCATTTTTGCATACTGAGCTATTTATTTACATATTATGGTCCCTATAGATGAACAGAACGTTTCATTTTGAAAATAGTAAGTTGTCACATATCCATTCCATAGAGTTCACTTCTTATCTGCTCATGTACACATATATTTGCAGGATTGGACAGCTTACTCTGCTGTCCATGCTTTCAGAGTTGGGAAGCACAGCTTTTCTCTTTGAGTCACTGTGAGTGACCCCACTATCACTGAAGTATGTGTTCTTCCCACTGGGGATGGTGTCACAGACATCTCATGCACAGCACAGTCTAGGTCCTGAAGGATGGCACTTGTGTTCCAAAAGAACTCAGCTCGAGTCACATTCTTTACAATGCCAGTTGTGGCTTGTTGGTCATTGTATTAGTTACTTTTCTGTCTCAGTTATAAAACACCATGATCTAGACAAGTTATAGAAAAGTTTATGTTGGGTTATTATTCCAGAGCAGTAAGAATACTGTGGCAGAGAGGCCACAGGCATGGCAGTAGGCATGGGGGCTGGAGTAGTAGTCTGAGAGTTCCTACCTTGAACACATGTGCAAACAAGAGAAGTGAAGCTATGGCATACCAATGATGAACACATACTCCTGGACACTGGGGCTCTAGAAGGTTTGGGAGCAGCATACTGAAAGAAGATTCATAACTCACTTTTGGGGCACAGGAATTCCAACAGCATCTCCAGTGTGTACACAGGTTTTTCCTTACCTTTTCTAGTGAACGTAAGACTATTATTATAATAGGTCAAAGCAATATTTTATAAGCCTTTTCTAAGGACCATGTCTTTTTGAACTTATTCTTCACATGGTACAAGATTATTAACCTACATCTTGAGTAAATGTTGTTAACATATTCAGTAGTGTATGCCTTAGGAATACAAATTAGGTGTTTCCCCCTCGGATTGGAGGTAAAAATAACACATTTGTCAGAGAAGTGCACCTCTATTATTATTAGCCAAGTGTCCTAAGCAAAGCACGCTTGCTATGGTGACTGTTGTCAAGACTTTTTATATGACTGACATCCTATTGGCTTATAGTCACCTCAGGGAGATACCTTATTTCCTCGGGGGCTGTACTGCTGTGCTGAGTATGAGATCTGAAGGGCCCAGTACTCCTGTATTCTTTATCTCCCTAGAGATGGCATTGCTTTCTGACATTTTCATTCCATGTAATTTAGTAGTACATTTCAGTTGCCAGTTTTGAGGTCATTTACCCTGAAAATTGCATCCTGGTCTGGGGCCATAACATTTTCTAAATTCCTTCTAGGGAATGTGAAAGATTCTGTTTACTAACTTGAAGGCCTCTGTCTTTAACATCTGACTCTCTGCTGAACGTGACTTATAGTTAATGCTTTATTATCTTTGTGTGTCAGTGGTGTTAATTGATACCAATGGCACTATTCTAAATGCTACTGTATTCTCTATATACTTCAGATGTTTGACATGTCATGTGGACTCAAGACTTCCCTCGAATATTATTTTTCTGTTGTTGTGATAAAACAATAACAGCATTCTGTTTTGATGTAAGTTGACCAAGTCATCTTATGGAAGAAAGACTCTTATGCAGAGGGATGTGTCCACCATGGTAGGGGAAAGGGGCATGGCATAAAAAGGCAGGCATTGTGGATGGAGCAGAAGCATTGACATCTTCAAGAGCAAGCGGAAAGCAGAGAGCACACCAGCAGTAGGCAACACACTGTCAGTGCCCGCCACCCAGTGATGTACTTTCTTCGGCCAGGAGCAGCACCTAAACCTTCCCAACTGGGCACCTGATGCTCAAATGCCTGAGAGGGCATTCCTCATTAAGAATAACCACACTTTTATCACTATTCCCTATTAATTCATCACCCTGTGAGTACTAGAACAACTCAACAACCACTTGGTGTCAAGGCCTTTCTATGTGTCACTTGCCATTGACACAGAGGCCACTGTTGTTCCCTATACCATCATGATCCATGTCAAAGAGGTTTTCCTTTCCTGGTCTGCTTTCTGTACCAACAGTTTCTATTTGCCCTAGAGAGATGGCACAAGATGTCACACAAGGATTAGACATTGTTCACGGAACAGGATTGGTCCTTGGAAGAAAATAAGTTTCAATGCAGATATAAAAAATATTAGAACAACCCCACAGGCCTTTCTGGATCAGGCATCATCTAGTCTTTGTGTGGCATAGAACCTATCCTTTCCACACCTTCACTACTCTCCTCCTAATTCTTAGCTGACATTGACATTTATGTTTGCTTTGCCAAGTTGTATCTTCCTTTTTCTACCTTGTTCTAAGCCTCTTCTGCTACATCGAGTATGTTGATTCCCAGATTATTTATTTATTTATTTATTTATTTATTTATTTATTTATTTATTTTCCACACTTCTCTGGCCACTGAGACCAGGTCAGTCACTACATATATTCATGCTTGTACAGTCATGGTTTCCATCTTCAACTCATCCTCCCTGATATTAAGGCAAACAGCTTGTGGTACTTCCATATAAATTATAATGTGGGAAGTTCTGGTGTGGTAATATTTTGTTTATGATCTAGTGAAGCTTGCCTAAAGATCAGAGTGCAGATCTAAGCCACTAGTTAGCCACACACCTAGTTAAGTGCTAAGCTACTAGTTATCCATACACACACACACACACACACACACACACACACACACACACACTGACTAGTTAGCCGCTCACCTAAGCCTCTGGTTAGCCCTAGAGGACTGGGAGTGGTGGCCACACCTTTAATCACAGCATTCAGGAGACAAAGGCAAGTGGATCTCTGTGAGTTCAAGGCCAGCCTGGGCTATATGACAGTGAATCAGTCTAAAAGAGAAACAGATCTCACACCTTTAATCCCAGCACTAGAAAGAAATATGAGGCGGTATCTCAGTACAGTCTGGAGAGTTTTGGTGGAGAACACTGCAGTCTGCAGTCACTCTGAAGACAGGACCCCCCGCCCCCCCACCTTTGGTCTGAGCCTTGGTAGAGGATATAACTCTCTAGTGTCTTAGCTGCTTTGATTTTCTGATCTTCAGCTTGGACCCCAATATATGTCTTTAGGTTTTTATTATTCATTCTACAATCTGGCATTCCATGGGTCATCAGGCTCCAGATTCTGAACTCCAGGAATGACCTTAATTCTTTACACTGAGTAAGTAACATTTGAGCCTCAGGGACTTATTTAGTGTTGGATGTTATCGTTCATCCTGCTTCTGTTATGTTGCAGTCTCTGCTGCTGTTCAAACTCAGGTTAAATTCTCGATTCTGTCATCACCATGGCATGGGATAGCAATCTTTAGATGATCCCTTTGTCAGGGTAAATCAATAAGACAGAAGATGTATATTCTCCTCATAATCTGTTCAGACTAGTTTCAAATGTTCTTAAGACTATAAATTCATTACCAAAATCCTCTAGATGTGTTTTTAGATTTCAACCTGAGAGAGAGGCTATTTCTAAGCCTAGAAGGACAGTTGCACTCAGGTCAGTGTCCAACATTGCCTAGCTTTGTGATCTTAGATTAGTGATTTGGCTTCTTAGTATTAGTTGTTTCTCTGCCAATGAGAAATGTCAGTTTTTCCTCTTGGTTTCACTAAGTGTTTGAGATCATTGGAAACACTATTTTAGATTCTTAACTTTGGTTCAGTTCTTCTTACCTGCTGTGAGTGCCTCTAAGAACTCTAACCATAAATGAAGGATAGCAAAGAGTGAGCAAACCTGCCATATTGCATAATGCTTAAGGAAGTAGTAACACCAACTACTTAAACTCTCTACATCCCGTTCAAAATAGTACTAATACATTGTTATAACAATTCAATATATGTTTAAAGTGTATTATGGACCTGGGTTACATACCATAGGAGGCTGCAATTTGGTGGTTGCTACAAACTGCATCGTTATTAGACAGTATCATAATCACTTTGACTAGAACATTATGTTGGAAAGCTAGAAATATATTTATTTTAACCACTTTAATTATGCAGAAGCAGATAGATCAAATGCTATTATTACTATGCTTAGCAAAATGTTCACATTGTATTTTCAATATTACATGCATATGTACACGCATACCACCCTAATTATTTTTTTTGTATCCACAAATGGATATATTTTCAGCACAGTACCATACTGATTTTTACAATTGAATGATTGGGGGATGTTATTGTGTATGTCTGTGATAGTGATATTCTAACCAGTTCTAGGGATTGGTTAAACACATCAAAAGTATACTAGTTTACTTTTACTTGATGTGTATGTGTGTCAGTTTGGGACTATTACCAAGTTTTGATAATTTATGTTTAAGTCTATTTCTTTTCTAGTCGACTTGCTTAAAATTTACTGGTGTTTGAAGAATATTTAGTTTTGTAGACGTAGTACCCAAAGTTGTCTCATCAGTTTGCTCTGGCACTAGTGTAATATGCTAGTGTAAATGCTAAGCCAATACTTAGCATTTGTATGTTCTGAAAGGTGTCCTATGAGGAGAAAACAGATCTGTGCAACTTGATTTAATTTCATCCTAACTGTTGGAGAGAGAGGCTCAGTATTGTCAGAATTGTAGCTAAGAATTCTATGTTTCTCTCTTGGTCAAGAAGTTACACTTCCAGGCAAGGAAGGAGTGTCAGAATGGGCTTGGTCTATTATTTTCCAGAGGTTAGAGTACAAAATCTTTGCATCATTAATGGTTTGTTATTAGCATGATTAATTATTTTCTTCATTTTAATCTCCAATTCCAATGCGTGCCTTTGAAGCTTGTAATATTTACATATCAATTAAATTCAAAATATTGACAAATTTCTATTTTGACTTCTTTATAAACACCTAACTTTCAGAGTGTCGTTCGGAATGATTGGGTTTTTATTTTTTACATGACTCTAATTTTATTGCTTTATAGAACTGAGCAAATGTTTTTGTGTGTATGTATACATGTGTTCACTTGTGTGGTTACTCATCTATACCCTGGTATGCAGTGTATTTATGTGCACATGTGTAGGGGGCAGACATCAGCTTCAGGCATCGTACAAGTGTGTCTCTCACAAGTCTGGAATTCACCAGGTAGGTTAGGCTGGCAGGCAAGTGAGCCCTAGGGATCTGCTTATTCTGTTTCTTACCCACTTGGCACTTTGTTGCACATGCACACATGCACTCTAGCACACTCTGCTCTGTGACCTTCTTATGTAGATCTGGACATCAGACCTCAGAGCCTCATGCATGTGTAGCAAACACTTTACTGACTGATCCACCTCCACAAGCTCTGGTATGATCAGAGTCACTGCTAATCATATAGCAATATAAAATAATAGGTCATGTCATCTACTTTTGTATAGTTTTCATATTTGCACAAAACATTGTGTATGGTTTATACTTGTCCAGTTTAGGATTTAATGAATGTTGGTTAGATAAGTCTTTCCATTTGTGTTCTGTTTTACTACACCTGTGTATTAAACCTCATTCCACTCGAAAACCAGGATATAGCTTGGCCAAATTTTTATGTGTGGGCTGTGAGTTAAAAATGGCATGACTGGTTCACGTATGAACTCACAGAGATTATAACAGCATACACAAGGTCTGCACAAGTTCAAGACTGATTGGGTTCTAGCACCCAAACAGGGAGGACATAGCTACCACCTCTAACCAAGACGTGAGCTTCAACTGATGCACACTGGCAAAGGGAAAGTCAGTTCTCACCACTGGAGTCTCACTGGGTATATCAACCGCACTCCAGGGCAGGCTCGGTGCCAAGGGATAGTCAGCCAACACAAAGCAAAGTCAGTATAGATTTTTCTCCCTTATTTTTCTTTGTTTTGCTATTTCTGTCTTATTGGTAGTTTGCTTGTTTATTTTAATTTCATTGTAATTTCTGTTTTTTTTTCCTGTGTGGGTTGTATGCGTTTGTGAGTGTATGTGTGTGTATGTATGGGAGTGGGGGGGCATATAGTTTTATGGGCAGGGATGATCTAAGAGATATTAGGGGAGAAGAAATCATGTTCAAAATATATTTTATGAAAATGTTGTTTTTCAACTCAAAACAAGAGTGGCTATGAGAGTCAGTGACTACCAGGCATCCTTTAGTTCACTGGTACAGCCCCTGGGTAGCTTTCCAAGCTCCAGTAAACAATACCATAGCCCAACCCCCGCAACAACCCTGGGTGAACTCACCGAGTCAACAAACAACAACAGCAAAACAAACAAACAAAAACCACAAGTATAAAAGCTGGAGGGATTTGTGTTCCTGAAAAGAGGAATTTGGGGGGGGGGTGGCAGAGAGAAGGTAATGTGACAAATGTTAAACTATCAGAGAATATATAAAATATTGGCTTTTGTGTATTTAAGGAACTTCAAATGTTACCTTTGACTATCTGTTAATTACAAATAAGGTGTAACAACCAGTATCCATATAATTATATGAAAACGGTACAATATATTATCTACAATGGATAGAGAAGTTGAATATGATAAACTGCATACCATCTACAATCTTAAAATATCTAATGTCTGACACCTTATAGAAAAATGTACCAATCTACATTTTGTATCCTTGGTTTATTTCTGCTTAATTTGAAATCTCTTATAAATGTGTGTTGACATCACTTCAAGTATCCATTAGTTAAACAATTGTCACTTTTGCTTTGACTTATAGAAGATACATTTTTAAATAAACATCAGTCCAGGATTATATTATCATTTTGGTGAATTATTCATTTTATTAATGTGTAAGGGTCAACCATATCAATATTAATGCTTTCTTCATTCTCCTAATTAACACCTGTCTTGCCTATATTAAAAGGGTACAAGAGTGCAAATATTAATACCTGAGTAAATATTAACACGAAGGATGTTTTCATTGTAGGTATTGGTTGGAATATCTTCCGCTTTTGAAATGTTATCTCAGAAAACATTTTGGTTTTCTTCCCACATGCCCCAGAGATGATTCATCACTGAGAGAAGTTAATTTGTTAATATTGCCGTGGAGATTATTAAGGAACAATACGGAATAACTTGAATCCTATGCAAACACACCATGTTTCTTTCGGTGTTTGATAGTTCTGAAGAATGATTCCTTTTCCTCTAGGGTATTTTTCCAGAATCGCATTTCATCCACTCTTTTCTGGGCTGCCAAACACTTGCTCTCTTTCATTCTTCTCTTGGACATTGCTTTTTTTTTTTTAACATTTATTTATTTTATGCTGGACATAATTATACATGCCTTTTTTAATGAAAACAAGCATTTATAAACAATATTTGGGAATTTGGGTGTCGTTCTTTCCAAACTGCTTCCTACTGGTAGGGGTGCTGTCATGGGGGAATCCTAAGAAGATGCAGAAATCCTAGCTGTAGTCTGTAAGGCTGCATTGTCCCATTGACGTTGCTTCAGGGGGTCTTGCTCGATCAAACCACATTAGTCTGGAAGGGATCCACAACTTTTCATTTTCTGTGAAAACAAAATTAGAAATCCTTTTCCCCAGTATGTCCTTAGGCTTAAGGACATGCACCCTGGCCACCCTCCCCTCCCATCTCCCCACCTCCTTTCCACTTGTAGGGCTATGCTATCCCAGTTGGGTCATATAAATCTGTCAAGTCATTTGAAGTAGGGACTAGGACTTCTCTCCTGTCTCTAGGTTAAGGGGGTATCCCTCCATGGGGATGTGTCTGCAAGGTTGTGCACCAGAAATAGATCCTGTTTCTACTGTCTCAGGTCCCCCAGACTGCTCAGTCCTTCTAGCTGAGACCCATATTCAGAGGGTCTGAGTCAGTCCCATGCCAGATTCCCAGCCATCAGTGTGGGGGTCCATTAGCTCCTCCTTGTTCAGGTCAGCTGTCTTTATGTGTTTCTGCAACCTGGTCTTGTCCCTCTCTCTGCATCTGCATTCTAGTTCGACTCAGTGTTTGGTTATGGGTGTTTGCGTCTGTTTCCAACAGGTACTAGATGAGGGCTCCATGATGGTGGATAATTTAATTGATGATCTCACTATCAAGGAAGAGCATTTATGTTAATCTATCCATTGTTGCTCAAATTATTAGTTGGAATCGGTCTTGTAGTTCTCTAGACCTCTATTTAGTTTCAGTTTTTTCTTCAAACCAATAATGACTCCTTCTTTTATGCCCCCCCTCACCCTGACTCCATCTATCTAGTCAGATATGTTTTCCTCTCCTCCCCTTCTCTTTCTCCTAGTTCTCTCTCCATTCACTATCCCCCATTTCCCATGTGCTCTAGAGGGACTTGTCCCTTCCCCCTTTTGTGAGGGACCATATATGAATCTCTTAGAATACACCTTGTATCCCAGTTCGTCTGGTGGTGTGTATTATAAACTGGTGATCCTTTGCTCTAGGTTTAAAATCCATATATGAGCGAGTACATATCCTGTTCCTCTTTTGGTGACTGGGTTACCTCATTCAGGATGGTTTCTTCAAGTTCCATCTACTTGCCTGCGAATTTAAAGATTCCGTGATTCCGTTATTTTTTTCTGCAGAGTAGTATTCCATTGTATAGATGTGCCACATCTTCTTTATCCTTTCATCAGTTGAGGGGCACCTAGGTTGCTTCCAGGTTCTTGCTATTACAAAGAATGCTGCTATGAACATAGTTGAGCACATGTCTTTGTTGCATGGATGTGGGTTATTTGGGTATATACCTAAGAGTGGAATTGCTGGGTCCTGTGTTAAACTGTTTCCCATTTCCCAATCTGTGAGCTGCCGTTTGGTCTTGTCAACTGTGTCCTTTGCCTTACAGAAGCTTCTAAGTTTGAGGAAGTCCCATTTATTAATTGTTGATCTCATTGTCTGTGCTACTGGAGTTATGTTCAGGAAGCGGTCTCCTATACCAATTTGTTCAAGGGTACATACTACTTTCTCTTCTAAGGGGTTCAGTGTGGCTGGATTTATGTTGAGGTCTTTGATCCATTTGGACTTGAGTTTTGTGCATGGCGATAGACATGTGTCTATCTGCAGTCTTCTACACACCATCATCCAATTGTGCCAGCACCATTTGTTGAAGATGCTTTCCTTCCCCCATTGTATTTTTTTAGCTGTTTTGTCAAAAAATCAGGTGTCCGTAGGTGTGTGGATTAATATCGGGATTTTTGATTCGATTCCATTGGTCTACCTGTCTATTTTTGTGCCAATATCAGGCTCTTTTCAGGACTATAACTCTGTAGTAGAGCTTAAAGTCAGGGATGGTGATGCCTCCTGAAGTTCTTTTATTGTACAGGGTTGTTTTGGCTATCCTGGCTCTTTTGTTTTTCCATACAAAGTTGACTATTATCCTTTCAAGGTCAGTGAAGAATTGTGGTGGGATTTTAATGGGGATTGCATTGAATCTGTAGATTGCTTTTGGCAAGATTGTCATTTTTACTATATTTATCCTTCCAATCCAAGAGCATGGGAGATCTTTCCATTTTCTGGTATCTTCTTTAATTTCTTTCTTTAAAGACAAAGAGGCTGAGAAAGAAATCAGAGAAAGATCACCCTTTACAATGGACATTGCTTTTTTTTAGGTCAGTTTCATGGAGGATACACATGGGCACCCTGGCCAACCTGAAAGCCTTCCCTCCCATAAGATTAGTTGGCATCCCAATACTCTGGGATTTTTACCTGAGTTTTTAAGATCAAAACCTTGGTATAAGTAGGTTTAACAAGCCAAACTTGGCTACCCCCTCCCAATATATCAATTAGAGTTAAGTGATGACATAAAATATGGAAAATTATTTAATGTGGAAAATTGCTTGGAATAGGCATGAATAAAGAGACCTTAGTCCATTTGTGGGGTACTGACATGAGGGTTAGGTTTTAATAGAGGTCAAGGGTTATGCATAACTATTTATTCTTGGTCAAGATGTCATCTGGCTCACCTCTTCCCCTTCATGTCATTTGTTTTGGATCCAATGTCACCTGCATAGTGGCCAGACAAGTTGTTAAAACTGTGAAATCTTTTCTGGGTAAAAAAGTGCCTTATCTAGGTGACATGAGGCCTTCAGCCTTTCTTTTCCCCTAATATGACATTTCTCTTCTCCAACATGACATCAAATTACCTGAGGCTAGTTTTTATTTTTATTGTTTAAGTTGCATAGCCAAAGGGAGGATCACAAATGCCATTCTTTTTCTCACATCAATTTTTAGTTTTAGTTTTTATTTTTTCATACAGTGGACCTTGATAACATTATTTTCCTGTCTTTTCTTGGAGTAACTTTGATGGGTACAGGATGGGTATATTAGTTATTCCAAGCTGTAGATCTTTCTGCTTAGTACTTCCAAAGCCCTTTATTGAAAAACCAGTTCCCAGCACCAGGGTCTTTCTTCCTTCTCAACTGAATTTGGTACTCACTTACGTGTTTGAAGTTTATGCATTACTTCTTAGAGAGATATCTGTGTCATGACACTAACACACTATACCCTATTTCAAAGCTTGAATCATCATTTTTGTAATCCCAGCATTGGTGTATAAACTTATATATTTTATCATATTACATCATGGGATGGTTGGCATCAGGTGTTTTAGGTAATTTGACCATGGACCCGTGACTATTAAATAATATAGTAAAAGTTTAATAACACCTGGTCTTTACTAAGCCATAACTCTGACATAATTACAGTGAAATAAGTTCTATTTTAAGGATGGGTGAATGAGCATAATGCATAATAAGGCTATGTTCCTGAGGGTTTCCTATGCTGCATGTAACAGAAATTGTGTAAATTTTTCTAAAGGAAAATGCTTTTCATGCCTGAAGTTTCCATCTAACAAGGGATTGAAAATTCCGTGTCTTCATCTCAGCTCTGATTTCCTATTCGCTGATTTTCTTCTTGGACAAGCTGGCCAGATGTATTAGAAAGATGGAAATAAGCTGATCTCAGTCTATATACTGTAGTTGAGTGACCTTAAAATAATGAAAATCTTTCTTACCTAACACTTCAGCAAAGTCCAAGGGATATGTCCCTGAGCACTCACTTCAGTCATGGGATGGGGGACCATATCCTGCTGGGAGACTATGTATGGTCTTCTGAGGACTTGGTTAAGTAAGGAACCCCGAAGCAGAACGTGTCATCGGTGGTCAGTGACTGGAGCCATGCTCAGACGCCGTTGAGGTCACTGTTACATTGCACAGTTGTGTGATAGCATCTGCTAGACCCAGGCTTGCTCACATTTTTGTTTTCAAGTCTATACAATACTTGCTCCCTACTCAGTATCTGCCAATTGTACTGCACCCAGTGGGTGTAATGGTTGTGCCTCCCTGAAGGGCACACGAGCCAGTCAAAGATGGCACCAAGGGGGAAGTCCTAAGGGCGAGTCCTGAGATGTTTACAAAAAAAGAGTGATTGGTTGCCAATATCGAACCAGATGAGGTGGCTGCATGAACACCTTGTGTTTACTAGGTGAAACATAGGGCACCTAGGCACGTGATAGGTTGACCTTTAAAACCATTGGCTGGCTGTTTTCCTGCACTGTGGTCTTTTGCACAGAACCAGCTCAGCCTTCTGTGGTTGTGCTAAGACCCTGCTTCTTCCCTCCCATTGTTTCCACTAGAGTTTTTTTTATGCTGTCATGTAAGTAAATTATAGCCAGTGTCCAGAAATCTACTAACAAATTATCAACAGTCAGTTGACCAGTTATGAATACCAGCTCCATAGGAGACTAAGTGAATCTGATATTCCAAGAAAAATAGTTTTATATCTTTCTCATGTGAGTTTTAATTGCAGTGATGCTGAGGGTACCTTGCTGTATGTATTAATTTAGAAACAGTGGATTTTGTGGGGTTTATCCTCTTAGAAGTTTGATTTTTAAGATGGCTTGGTTAGTGACATCCACCTGGTAGGTAGATGGGGATGTTCCAAAGTAAAACATAATTCAGGAAGGTGTTGAGTGGGGTCAAGCCAGAATTGATGTACAGTATCTCTTTATTGCCCAGAATTTAATTACAAGTCAGTCTCCACATGCAGCAGGGGCTGAGGTCCTTGGCTAAACACTTGTATCTCAGCAGTAATCTTCATCACTAAATGGAAGTGTTCCTTTGTAAGCCATCCTTGATCTTTGTCATAGAAAGATTTATTGAATGAATACATAATGTCACCAAAGTTTGTTCCAAATATGATTGGGGTGTAGGATTTCTTGTTTCACATTTTATTTCATTTTAAATTTTGTTTTAATTATTTTTATTCTTTCTTATAACCTTATAGGAAAGAGTCAGATGATATTCATTATACGTAGTCAATAGGATTCCTAAAAAATAAATACCAAGCCTTATGTAGGTTTTATTGAAGACTGCCTTAAGGAAGAGTAGCCAGGAATTTCATGGATTGAATTTTATGAAAGGGTCCTATAATGACTCTTTGGAGTAGCACATCTTTTTTGTAGCATGGGAATAACTTTATAGTTTGTTGATATTTTCTGAAGAAAAGGGAAGAGGCAGTAAATAAACTGGCATACTTTGTATTGAGCAATTTCTGTGTGTCTGTCTAATTGTAGGTACATTATATAGGCTGCCTTGTTTGTTTATTTAACTCAGCAACTCGGGGTCATACATTTCAACTCACCTGCAAAAATAAGGCACAGCAATCTTGCTTAAGAAATACTAAGAGTTAACATTTAAGCAGTTCTTACCATGTCCACCGTTTTAAATAGATATTCTATTTTAATCATCTGCATAACTTCATGAAGTGCCGTCTCTTTGAAGTCCAGCATTAAGAATTAGAAGCCAAGTAAGAACCTAGACAAGTCTTCCAGCTAGTTAAAAAGCAAGCTTGGGATTTAGCCAAGTTCTTGCCCTTTCAAGCAGGCTGGCATCTTTGTTCTTTAGTAGTCACTGTTGTTACTTGCATGCCCCCAAGTGGAGGAAAACCAAAGGTCACATGGTGTCTGAGTCGAATTCATTAGCAGTATCAAAGGCAAAGAAAGCCCTGGGTGAGATATGGACAAGGTAGTGTGTTGTCAGGAAGAATCCCAAGAGCTAAGGGGGAGAGGGGAGGCAGGGGCTGCCAAGTGTGAAAGCAAAGACAAAGCCCTTTTACTCTGGGTGCATTGGGCAATGTGCGTACTTGCTATTGGGTGACATATGTCTTTGTTTGCCTGTAATTCCACAACGTCTGTTAGAACCTGTTGGTGCCCTGCTTCCAGGCTGATAAATGCATGTGGACAGCTCACTGAATGGGCTGCTTCTGTGTGATTAAGGGAAAAAGAAGGCAGGCTTGGACAGTGCCACCCTTTTTGTTTTTTTTCCCCCCCTCTGGATAAGAAGGAAGGGAGGGATGTGTTTTTGTGTAACACCAATGAGAACATGTTTATAATGTGCATGTCTGCACATATGCATGCATGCATGTATATAATATTTTTTTCTGTGCATCTCTCCAGCTGAGAAGAAAGTCCTCTCTTACTGTCACAACATTCTCTCTGAGAAGATATTACATTCTGGATGTCCATCTGTCTTTTAAAAACAATCTTCTTCTAATTGCACTATTCTTGATCTAAAAGAGAGAAAACGAAGTCTAGATTTTTGTACTTCTTGAAGGAGAAAACATAAGTTCATATCCCTCCACACTTCTTGTTCTAGTAACATATTAACATAGTCTGTACTTTGGGAGGGGGGCAAACTCAGCCAGGCAGGGGAAGAAGGGATTTGAGATTCTGTGTGTTCCTTTGCTTCTGTTTTCTCAAGCAGACTTCCAGTGGTTTTGAGAGCGTGGTAGGATCCCATGTTCCCCCATTTCCAGTTACTCATTTGGTGAACCAGACTCATACAACTTCAGACTACCTTATACCTCCAATGAAGCTTCCTCTAGGCCTGGCTTCGCACTGTCACGGATAAAGCATTTCTGTTCAGCCAACAGATTTCAACCTTTTCCATAAAACCACTGGACAAGAGAAAAAAACAGTTGCCATTAAAAATTCCAGCATTTACTACATTCCTGAAAACCTATGTTAGTTATCTAACACTGTGTAACAAGTTGTTCTGCACCAGTTCAGCTTCAAACAAGAAACATTTATCTTCTCACGTTAAGAGTGAGTAAAAGCTGTGGTCATGGGTTAATTGCTTGTGGTTCAATGTCTCTCTTGAGGCTTATTCAACCTGCCAAGCCAGAGAGCAGTTGCATTGAAGTACTCTGCTAGAAGAGGACACGTGCTTCCAAGTTCACTCACCTCTGAGCCTACTTGTAGAATTCAGCTCATGACCATATGGGCTGGTTCTCAGCATTCTCACATCTTGGCCGCTGAGCTTCCCCAACTTTCCCCAGAAAACCACAGACACAGTGGTAAGTGAAGGATGGGGGGGGGGAGCCATTGCAGAGCATAAGCAAATAAGTCATTAATCCCACTGTACAGGCCAGAAGGGCTGGTAAGCAGTTCATAAACACATGATCACTGTGGTGCCACTACAAGCCCACTAGAACATTTCCCAACAACCCCACTTGCCAGGCAAGGGAAGAGAATATTAGAGCAGAGAGTTGCCTTTAGCCTCCTCTAAAAGTTGGAGTGTGAAGCAACAGATATTTGTAGAAAAAAATGACTGTGAATGTTGGTATATTATTTCTTAAAGCTTGCCTGAGGGTGCAGAAAGCAAAATAAGCCACAAGCCACAGGGCTAGGCAGTGGTAATACGCACCTTTAATCCCAACAGCTATACTAGGGAGCTATAGAGCCAGTACACACATTTAACCGCAGGATTCAGGACACAAGCAGATGGATTTCTCTGAATTCCAGGCCACCCTGGAATTCACAAGTGTGAAGAGTAACAGAGCTCATGACTTTGATTTCAGCACTTGGGACCAAACACCTTTAATCCCAGCACTAGAGAGGTATAAAAGGAAGAACCAAAGAGTCTCATGAAAGATTTATTCTCCAGACATGTTGATGAGAGGCAGAAGTGGAGGATTGCAGTCTGAGGGTTTGCGGAGCTCGCTGGATCACCCTTTCAGTCTGAGGAAGAGGTAAAAGCTAGTAGCCAGCTGCTTTGCTTATCTGACCCTCAGCTGGAACCCCAATTATCAGTCTCTGGGTCTTTTATTAATCATGTTATAGTTGAATCCAAATTATTTCCTCAGAAACGAAATTACAATAAGTTTCATGTGTTTGTCCTGATTCTAAATAGAAAAGTTACAATGAGAAAGACACTATTAAGCATTTAGAGCCTGACTTCTAGATTCTTTAACTAAACATCACCTGTGTTAAGCCATGTAACTCACCTCTCTTATGACCTTTTCTTCATTATTGTCAGGCATTGCTAGTTTGTAAGAGAGTAGAAAGTGTCAGACTTTGGGGAAATTTCAGTTTGGGCCTTGACATTTTGACTCATTGGCCTAAACTTCAAATTCTTTCTAGTCAATGGGGGTAAAACCTCCTTATGTGTGTATTTCTTAAAGGGAATACCATGAGATAAATACACTGAAAACGTTTTATGGTTTGTGAGCCAGAGACACTTGTGCTTTTGAAGTGAGTGAGTCAAATGCGATGCTCAGAGGTGGATCTCAGTGGTGGAACATTTGCTTCATCCTCTTCCCTCCATGCTTTGTCTGTCCTGATTATTCACCTCAAATTGTACTGAAGTCACACTTTTGAGTCAAAATAAACCTGTCTTACATTCAGTCACTTCTTATCATGTATTTATCTAAAGAAATGAGAAAGTAATTAATACAGTGGTGGAGAATAGAACCTTGTGCAATGGTATGGATTAAACTCATTGGCTAAGGTATAACAAAATAGTACCTGCTCTTAGCACTGAATCTTTTTTTGTTGCTGCTGAATGCTGTAGACATGGTAGTAGCCAAGGTGGTTTCTACTCTGTGGAATGCCTATAAATTCTCTTCACTAATGCTCAGTTCTTCACATTGCCTAGGGCTCCCTTTCTCTTTGATTGATCTTAGCATGCACCTCTGCACATGGAACCTAGGAATGAATGAATTGTTCAGTCTGCTGTCCTCCAGGAAAGGCCCTCATATTCTCATCACCATTTCAGTTCTAATTAGGCTTGTGAACACGATTGTGAATGTTTGAATCTTGTCTTTGGGAATACAACTATGTATTAATTTGTTGGTTTTTAAAAAATTGTTTCAGATGTTTTGAAAATTCTACACATGAGCACTGCAGCTACATCACTCCTTCCTCTCTCGTCACCCTCCAAAAGTCCTCCAAAATGTGTGATACTTCTTTTAAATATTGTTACATGTATATGTATAAACACATATGACCTACTGAATCCATTTAGCTTTGTTTATCTGCTCATATGCGTGTGTTCATATCTGACTGCATGGAATTAGAAAACCTATGAGGAAGTAACTGATTTTATATGTTTCAATGTTTAAACTCATTCCCACCTTCTGTTTTCTTCCTCACTGTTGTCCATCAACGAAAGAAGAACTGTGTTCTGTCCTCTCAATTCAGCCCCTGGAGTGGACAAAACCATTAGACTGTGAATGTTTTGAATTAACTCAGTTGATTATGAAGAATACCTTAAACTTTCCCTTTAAATCGAATTCAAGCTTCTTTTTCCAGACTGATTCAATTAAGATTCATTTTAACTGCAGAACCCTGTCTTCATAATTGTTCTTTTAAAGTCCTTTAAAAGACATGTATCACATTCCCAAGTGCTGTCTGGCTTCTGGTTTTACCTCCAATTCTCTACTTAATGAAGCTGAAAAGACTGGGTGATTATATTGTTCCTTTGTTTTTATTGGACAGGCCCAAGAGAATTGGTCCAATTCTGCTGAAATACTACTAATTTGACATTTTCACAAGGCTTTAGAACATGTTGCACTTACGTGCAGAATGTGAGGTAGCTGTTTCTTTTCCTTCCCTCCCTACTTTCTTTTCCTTCCTTCCTCCCTCCCTGCATTCCTTCCTTTCTTTTTTTCTTCTCTTCTGTGCAGTGTAGGTGTGTGTGTGTGTGTGTGTGTGTGTGTGTGTGTGTGACTGTGTGTGTGTGTGTGTGTTTGTGTTCCTCTGTGTGTGTGTGTGTGTGTGTGTTGAAACAAGGGCTCCCACTGCAGCTACAATGGATCATCATCATTGAGTCTCCAGGATCCACATGTCCAGTGCAAGTGGCATTCAATGCCTCACATAGATACTGGGGATCCATACTCATGTCCCCATGCTGTCACAGTAAGCCACTTACCCACTTCACAATCCCTCCATACCTGGTGGAACAATTTTTTACGTATTTTTATTAGAATGCTATCTCTTGATATTAGGGACTTGTAGCCTCCTGTTATATCAGTCTTGCTTCTTCCTGTGGACATGGGTTTATTGCTCAGTGGGACAGAACCATGGGAAAATTATGTGACAGTGGGATATAGTCTGGGTGTGGTAAATGCCCATCCAGAGAAACTCACATCATATTGTCTAGCAACTGAGACATTTTTCTTTGCTTGGATGAGCTATGACATGAGGACTTAAGTTCTGTCCAACAGCGAACATAAATACAAACTACCCAGGAGAATCTGCTGGTGTTACTTTAATTGCTAGACAAAAATACAAGAAGATAAGTTTAAGGTATTCTGTTTCTTTATCTATTTTTGTTTACTTGCTTCTTTCTTACACATACACACACACACACACACACACAGAGAGAGAGAGAGAGAGAGGGGGGGGTGGAGGACTTTAAAGGGAAACCGGGTTACAGACCTAGAAGCATCCTCAGCATCTTGCCCTCACACCTCTTTCTTGTTCGCATTTATTTTTGTCAGGTTTATGAAAGACCCTCAGGAGTTCTAGGTTTGCATGGTTTGCATCGAATAACTCCTCCACCAAGGCCAATGTCCCAGAAGGATTGACTATCTTTGATTTTTGTCCTTACATCTCCATCCTTCGGCACACTTCTGCACCATGAAGGTTGTGCATCCATGATAGCCAGACATCAGACTCCCATAAACTGAAGGAAGCAGGCCAAGCAATTAGCATTTCCACATTTGCTAAATAGATGTCAAGTTGACTTCTAATTATCTAGTTTATATACACAGACAAATAAGGCTGTTAGTATTCATCAAAGAAGGCTGTCTTTCCAGGGAGCAATGGAGAACGCAGAGACTCATGGTTGTTCAAAGTGCTGAGATTAAGTGATTTGTGTGTACTCAGCCCTGAATAAGACAGCTAATGTATGCCCTGCAAGGCTTAAGGAAAACTACAGAAGAGAAGGGCTGTGAAATATCTCCTGGGTAATTCATGAAGCTAGAGATGTCCGCCATTGGCCAACAAAAGATCAAGCTCCTCAACAGTTAAATGTGGATGGAGGAGGGACTTGGAGGCTTCTGTCTCTCACTGTTTAATTATTAGCTTTTGATAGATTTATAATCACTGCTCTGCTTTTTCTCATCTCTCACACCCTCCTTTTTTCCCTCTAGCCACTGAAAATTGCCATTCTACCCTGCTTCTGTGAGAAAACTTTAGATTACACATAGTAATGAACACACACACACACACACACACACACACACACATCTTTCTGTTCCTGGATCATTTCACGTCACACAAGGACTCCTAGGTCTGGCTGTGTTGTCACATATGACCGGTGTTCCATTCTTCTTATGGCTGAATGGTGTTCTTCTGTGGGAGGATCTTGGCTAATTCTGCTTCCCGTGTGGAACCACAGGCTGTATTTTAAAACCCCTAGTGAAATTGTTGCATCTTGTTTGTGAGCCACACATTGATTAGTTCATTAATGGTCATTTGCAGTAGATGGAGTGTAATGGTGGTTAAATGAGGTCGCATGCTAAGAGTGAGTGCCGGGTCTTAGATAGCTTGGACATCAGCTCAGTTCCGTGATCCTTGGGTCTGGTCATCAGGAATCTTCCTCTCAGATTCTCTGCCTGACAAATAAGTGATTAGCGTTAATGATCTCCTGCCAGGGAGGAGCACACCTTGGGGATCATCTGTTGTGACAAGCTGTGGTGTACTCCTGACTAGTTTTATGATCTTGATCAGATAACTTGAATATCAGGTTCATTATTTTGCTACTTAGCCATTTGCCTCTTACATCTTAACATGCTTGGCACACATAGGGCTCATCTCTGTATACGTCGTCACTTGCCTTTCTGGTTTCTGGTTGCTGGTGAGAGGTGCCAGGTAACATTAATGTGGAAGATATATGCCATCACATCTATTGCCCCATCTACCAGACGGGCCCAGAATTTGAGTAACATAATATGCTTCTATCTAACGTCCCACAGGAAATGGTTCTCCTGAACTTCTGAACATGTTACTGAAATCTTCATTTTGTCTCTTCTCCTTAGGCCATGGGTGACAATGGGGTTACCCTGCAGCTTCTCCTTGGGCCATTGGCATATCCCAGTCTTCTAAACATTGCCATAGTCAGCTATGAGTAATGCATCTCTCATTGCTCATTTTTAACATGGGTTAGAATATCTCAGTTGCCTACTTCCTGTGAGAATTACGTGTTGTAGAATATTCCTTTACACCATGGGAAGATGTGTTACTGTGATTAGTTTAATAAAAAACTAAACAGCCAATAGATAGGCAGGAGGTATAGGCAGGACGTCTGGACATAGAGAGCTCTGAGAAGAAGAGGAAGAAGGAGAAGAAGAAGAAGAAGAAGAAGAAGAAGAGAGAGAGAGAGAGAGAGACAGAGACAGAGACAGAGAGACAGAGAGACAGAGAGAATCACCAGCCAGGCTCAGAACAACCAGGACGTGCTGTGGAATAATTATGATTGCTTTAACAAACAAGCTGACTGACCAATAGTTGGACAGTACTTTAAAGTTAGGTGGGAAAGCAAAACTGAGAATTATGGGATGAGGAAGTGAGGAGTCAGAGGGCTGCCAGCTCAATATAGAGTGAGTAGGTCATGTAGAAAATGAGGTAACAAGCCTTGAACCACATTGCAGCAGATAGATTAATAGAAATGGGTTAGTAAGAATTAGCTAGTAACAAGCCTGAGCTATTGGTCAACCATTTCAAATTAATATAAGCCTCTGTGTGGTAGTTTGAAAGCGGCTGCCAGGATGGGGGAAAATGAGGATGGCCATAGTGGAGATTAGGTAATGATCCCACAGAAGAATGGAGATTTAAAAATGCAGGTTAATTTAAGTTATAAGAGCTATTTAGAAGCAAGCCTAGGATAAGGCAAGTTTTTGTAATTAATAGTAAGTCTCCATGTCATTTTTTTTTGTGAGCTGATAGCCCAAAAATAAAAGTCCATCTACAATTATGTATGATGGATTTGGAATGTGCCTTCAATGAACAATAAGATCACTGCTCAAGACATCATTATACCTGATTTAAAGTTATACTATAGAGCCATAGTAACTTAAAAGCATGGCACTGTCACAAAACCAGACAAATAGATCAAAAGAACAGAATAGAGAACCTAGATATGAACCTGTACTATAAAAACACATGTTATTTTAAACAAAGATGTCATAAAACACGTTGGAGAAAAAGATAGCCATCCAATAAGTGGTGATATGAAATTTGTATAGCTACATGTAGACACTGGAAACCAGGTCCTTATCTGTCACCCTGCACAAAACTGAACTAACTCTAAATGGATCGGTGACCTCAAAAAAAGATGTGAAAATCTGAAACTGTAGAGAGAGCCTTCAAGACATAGGCATAAGTAAGAATTTTTGAGTAAGGAAATAAGACCAATAATTAAGAAATAGGATTGTGTGACATTTAGTAGAGTGGGACAAACAACTACTTTCTCTTTTAGAGACCTGCTTAGAGGAAGAAAACTCATGCCTAGTGTTGTCAGCCTGGTCAAAAGCCCATGACTTGGGAGGTCATTTAGGCTCCAGAGTGAAACCTATTTCTGTTGTTCTGATAATTGGAAATATTATCAAACTAACTTCTAAATATTTACACTTCTAACCATTTATCTTTATCAGTCTTGCTCAGAGAAGCATCTTCATGCATGGACAGCAGTCAGTGAAGAGATTCCTAACAGCAATGGGGAAAGACAGCTGGGAACACAACTGGAAACTATAATCCAGGTGTGTTCTCTAGACTTAGAGGTCACTTTCAAATGTCCAATTAGATGGCTGGGATTTTTTTCTCTTAATATGGTTTTAAATATTTTATTCTTAAGATTATCATAGTTACATCATTTCTCCCATTTTATCTCCTACCTCTAAACCTTCTCATATACCAGTACCTAGTCCCTCTCTCATTCTAGAACACCACCACCTGTTTCTTCAAATGTTGTTAAATATATGTGAGTATCTAAATACATAAATACAACCTGCTCAGTCTATCTACTGTTACTCTTATGTGTCTGTTTCAGGGCTGATCATCTGATACCAGACAACTGATTGGTTCATTCCTCCCTGGGGAAAACTATTCCTCCTATTCTTAGCATTTTTGAGTTTTCTGTAGTTCTTTGTCTAGAGTTGAAGTCTTATAAACGTCTCTTTATTCCCATACCTATTGGTGTTATACTTGTCTATTGGTGTCATACTTGTATAGCTAATGTTTAGGTAGTCATGTGGGTGAGACTTCATGGATGTAACCTTTGACATTTCTAGTAAACACAGTCTCATAGCAAAAGCCCTGTTCTTCTGGCTCTTAAAAATCTTTCTCTCTAGTGCCATGTAAGGACCCCGAGCTTCAGGGGCAGGAGTTGCACTGAAGGTGTATCAGTTGGAACTGGATTCCACAACTTTTCATTTTGATTGCTAGAGAGACAGAAAGCATCTTCAGTAAGTGATGCTGAGAAAACTGCATGCTCACATGCATGAAATTAGACCCATATGTACCTATCACCTTCAAGTGGATCAAAGACCCAACATCACTGAAACAGCTGGAAGAAAACACAGGAAGTACCTGTCATGCAATAGATTCAGACTTAAGGCCAACAGTTGTCAAGTGGAGTTCATAAAACTATAAAACTTTTGCAAAGCTAAATAAACAAAGAGGAAGCTCATAGAATGGGGGTGAATATTTGTCAGCTATACATCTGGCTGAGAATTAATATCCAGACTATATAAAGAGCTCCAAAACTAGAGTCAAAACAATCAAAAAACAAGCAAACCAAGAACATCTCATTCAGATAATGGACCTTGAAAATGACAGAGTTCTCTAAAGAAAGGTGAGTAGGATATATCTCAAAAAATGTTCACCATCCATAGTAACCAGGGAAGTGCAAATCAAAAGAACTTTAAGATTTCATCATACCCCATTCAGAATCAATAAAACAAAGGACAGCAAAAGCTGAAGGGAATAAGGAGAAAAAGGACCCCTCATTCACTGTTGATGGGATTGCAAACTGGTCCAGTCATTCATAATATATGTTTTTATTCTGTGGCAGATTAATTTATGAAGAGCTCAAAATACAGGGGCCAAAAGGTTAATGTGCTCTTTCTACGTGACTCCTTGAGTTCTTTCCTGAGCCTGTGAGGGATGCTGTTACTGACAGAAAGGTAACTGATCAGTGGCTATACCACTGAGGACCTTCCCATTTATTTTTTCAACATAAGCAGAATTACATGGGAGATAATCTATTTTTAAATTTTTTCTGTAGAGGATGCAGTGGGTTCCATAATGAAACTATAAATTTCAGGGCTAGGAGAAATGCCGATTTTACCATTATTAGTTGTTCACTGAACTATACACATCTTAATTTCTCAAACTGCAAAATAAAGGCAATGTCAGTTACATTTAAAAATGTTTGAGAGATAAAATTAGAGCATGCACATTCATTAATTAAGGCACCCGATGCCCAGGAATGGAAATAGACACGTCCCTCGTTACTAGAATAACTTGGCAATCCCAGTATAAGAAAAGATAGCGTCTTTGTCTATGTGGGACAGACATGTGTGCTTGCCTGCCTCTGATGACTTTGCTGTCACTAGTAACACATCTTAGCATATCAGATTCTACTGACATCAAACAGCCCCAGGAAAGATTAACTGCCCTGAATGCCACACTCTGTCATTTTCAGCATGACTTCACCCACAGATATCACAGGGGATTTCTCATAAAACCCAGCTTAGTGAGTTAATCAACCTTCGGTAGGTATTAGAGGACAGAATGGATGTGCATTTCAAAGGCGCTTTATCCCTAAATCATTCCAAATCGGGTGTCTGAACAATTTTCTTCTCTCCTGAAGCTAACTTGTTGGTCAGAATTTATTGAGTGCTTTTTTTACTTACTCTGGTTTGAGTGTAATCCTTTCTAGCCCTCCTAAGTTTAAATGCATCCCTGACTTTGTAGGGTGTCTGGGAAAGGGAGAGGCCCCTTCTCACTAGAGTGGTAAAGATTTAGATCTTGAAAACTGGCAGCCAGTGCTTAAATTTTCAAAAGTCTCATCATTTGCAGTGCAGTTCAGGGAGCATCTAAGCTTTAATGGATGAATTTTAACTTTAACATAGATTGATGTAATGCTTAATAGTTATTGATCTCTACTTACTGTATGACAAGCATCTTATGTAGGTTAAGTCACTACACCACACAGTATATCCTGTAGCATCCATGAGAGTCCTTGTTTTAAATTGTGAGATTAATACACTGATTTAAGTGACAAATCAAAATCTGATTCTGAGTTGCCTTCCTCTGTAGGTTGTACTGAATTTCTATGTACAATTTTGCCCCACAATAAGAGATGCTTGGGTAAGGAAGCAGAGAAACTAAATCAGTGTGGATGGGCTATCCAATCAAAATGGAACCTCACTGAGCGATGCATGTTATTCTAAATGTTTTTCACATTCAGAATGGAACAAAGATGCTGAAGAATTGGTACATCTGAAGACGTTTAGTCCAAGGCAAATGGGTGTTTTGGAAGGGGAATATAACTTACAGATGATTCATTAGCTCGGAGTACACATTTGAGTGAGATTCTTATCTTCCAGTATTTTTCAGAGGATGGCAATATAAATTGCGTGACGCAGGGATTTTTGTCTTCTGGGTGTACTGATATACTCCATGCATTAAGTAGTGTTTGATGGGAGTTGATTTATAGGTGAATATATAGTTCATATAAATTTGTTAATTTGTTTACTGTGTTGTCTATATGTTTGGGTGCATACAGTCCTGTCTGCAGCCCAAGCTAACAGTCCTTCCTGGCACTTGTAAATCTTTAGGTGGTGAGCCCAACTTCAAGGATGGTAAGCCTCTTGGAGAGTGGTGTGAGCCTCACTTGTGTGGCACCTGTTTAGAGAGATCAGTACTTGCTCCTACTTTGGTGGGATCAGGAAAGGGTAGATTTCACTAATATAGAGTGCTGTGTTTAAATACTAACTTCTTGAATCATAGACTCTTTAACATATATCAGTGTGGAATTATGTCTCACATACTGCCGTAGGACAGGCCTGGGTTTCTGCCACATCAGCCATGAATGTCAACTTCCTTGTTCTTCTCTGGGGTCTGTGGATGGAGCTTTGGTCCCTCTGTTCACATAAAGCTTAGACATTTATGCCTTTGGTCTTTATTAGACAGCCCTGCTGTCCAAAGGTGCCATGCCCTGTACTCCCCAACCTTTCTTAATGTTGAAGACCCATCCCTCAATCACAGGATTGTGTATTTGGTTCCAATCTCCCCCATAATTTAATTTTTATCAATTTGTTTCCATTGTGCTTGCTCTTTACCTCTTATTGGGTTAACTTTATCTACGGAAACATAATAAACTTCGGTGGAGTTTTGCCTTATATATATGTGTTTGATTAGCATTCTATTTTTTTTTAATCTTGGAGAGGGAATATTTACACATAGGTTCAACCTGTTAAGCTGAATGGAATGCCTAAGCACAGTCACACAGAACAAGATTTGATGTGGATGATGCAGATATTAAAATTCTAACTTTTTGGTAAATTGATGCCTTGACTCCACTTGACCTCATGATTACTAATGTTCTGTGTTATGTCACAGAAGCCCTACACTCTCCCACACAAAGCATAGGTCAGGAGAAACACTTGCAATCTGGCTAATGGATATTCACCCATTTAGTTTCACCCATGTTAGTCAACTTTTGTCATTCTTCCTCAAAATGCCCCCTCATCTGCTGCTGCACTGCCAGCATTGAAAGGTTGTTTTGTTTTGTTGTTTTTGCTTTTTTGTTTTATGCATTACATAGCTTTTGTAGTTTTCTAGGAGGACCTTCAAGTTTTATAGACTTTCAAAGTTGCATTTTGTGGTGTTGTGATCTCACACCTAGTACTTTGTATAAATCAAGGCAAACTAGATTCTAAAGTTAGCAGATGTGTGTGAATTCTGTACGCAATAGGATAATAACAGAGAATAGCAAAAGGTGAGTCCAGATAGTGGTTACTGATAATGACATCTTCTATGATAAAAATTCCTGGAATGAGGCATTATGTATTTTTTGGAGGCAGGGACCATGTGAGGGCATGACGTCAGGCAAGGAGACTACAGTCTAGTTATTACAATTAGGACTCACAATAAAGACTCCAGTAACCAAAAATTATTTGAGAACCTAGGGAAAAGATACTTTGTATTTTTAAAAGGTTTTGTTTTTAATTTTTGTTAGTGTTTCTGTGTATAGGTTTGTGTATGTGATTGCAGAACCCCCACAGTTTAGGATCAGACATGAAAACCTTTGAAGCTAAAGCTACAGGAAGTTATGAGCTGCTCTATGTGAGGGCTGGGAACTGAACTCCAGTCCTCTGAAAGAACAGTCCAAACTCATTTACCAAGCCAACTTCTCAGTTCCCAACCAAAAGGTTTAAAATTCATTTGAATTTTTTCTTTTATTTTTGTTTTGTTTTGTTTAGACAGGGTTTATCTGTGTAGTCTTGGCTGCCCTTGAGCTTACACTCTCTGTAGACCTACTACTGTCTTTGAACTCAGATCTGCCTGCCCCTGTTTCCCAACTGCTGGGTTCCAAGCATGTGTCCTTCCTTTCTAAAGCAATGTGCATGCTTGTGTGTTCATGCTCATAATTTTGTTTTATTTTTGAGATTTTGGTGATTGAGTATCCAGGTATTGGTTATTCCAGATATTATATTTGCCTCAATAGAGGGAAGACAGGTTAAAAAGTCTGGGGACTCCGTAGACCTGCTTACATTGTGAAATGCA
The DNA here is from genome assembly GCA_030556225.1 of Cricetiscus sungorus. NCBI lineage: Eukaryota > Metazoa > Chordata > Mammalia > Rodentia > Cricetidae > Cricetiscus > Cricetiscus sungorus. The sequence goes on from JANBXA010000366.1 coordinate 44,512,448, forward strand.
TAACCGAGCAATGTAATAACAATATGGCTTCCCCTCCAACCTTTAGTCAAACAACTGAACCAGTGAGGTGTGACTAGAGAAGTCTTAGCTAGAAACAAAGAGAAATTGCCTTTCTTTGAGAATGAAAGAGAAGAAATTGAGAGAATTTTTATCCGTGCCATGCTTTTTCTGGGGAAACCTTATTAGGTTGTTACAGTCTGAGCAGATAAATCTGAGAATTCACTTTTATTTATATATGTTTGCTCGGCATTTCCTGTGATAGACTTCAGTTGTAAAGAGAGTTATAAACGCTGTTTCTGCAGGCTGTTTTTACTGTACAGTGTCTGTGTTATTTCCAAAAGGCCCACTGAGACCTGATTCCAAAAGGTCCTGTTGTTGGATAGAGGTCTACTTCTTGTTAGCTGCAGTCTAGAGAATTCTTGATTGGCATTCTGGACCTGTTCCAATTACTCAAACTGGTCAGGGAAGGCAGCCATGGGATATAGATCTTCTGTGCACCTAAACATGCTGTTTATGGAGTAATTACTTAGTCAAATTATTAGCTCAATGTGAATATAAATCCTTAATTTAAATGCAATTCTATTTCCCTATCTTTTATCTATCATCTCTCAATATCTACCTATATGTAAGTCAATCAATCTATCTAATCTATGGCCAAAAAATATTATAAAATGAAGGTATAATAATATAGAATAAAAACAAAGACAGCGAGAAGTTTTGCATTCTTGGGACATGTCTTGTTGTGTAGGTTGGTGATGAAAACAAACTGTCACCAAGTATTATACAAGTTGATCAACAAATAATAATAACCACACTGGATAGCTCAAGTCTGTAATTCCAGCATTTCAGGAAGGTAAGACCAGAAAATTATATGTCAAAGGCCTGCCTTGAATATGTGCAGTTCTATCCTGGAGAATGTAATGAACTTTAGTGGCGTACAGCAGTTACCTAGCATGTGTGAGACCCTAGGTAAATCCTCAAAAACCAATCAGTCAATCCACAGATAAACAAATCAGTGAGTTAAGGTGGCAAAAGAAAGACGAGTCTAAGAAAAGCCAAACATTGGCTTGAAGGAAGCTCGTATGAAGAAGCAGGAAAATCACAGTAAGAAGCAAACACAGTGTCCAGTGTAGGCACCGGTGAAGGCAGAGTGTTGTCCAGAAATCTCTGAATGGAAAAAGCTAGCCCTACAAAAGAATTCAATGAGAAAGATGAACAAGTAGAAAACTCTGCTACAAACATACTTTGCATGGTTTTAGCTGATGAATGTGGCAGCTGTGGCTGTCATCACTGCAAGGAGGGACCGTAGTGGTGAACAGGAAGAGAAGAATTGAGCATGGTAATGTGGAGTGGCAGAAGCCACGTGACACGTGGAAATAATTTTTTAGTTCTATTTGATAAGTATTTTGAGTAGAAAACAAGGATAGATCACCACATCAAAGAACAGTTTAGAATCTGGGAATGGGAAGATGGGAATGCCAGAAAGGCGTGAGCTCAATAACTGGCATTGATGCAGGTGATGGTGGTAACAGGTGGAGCCAGAGAAACTGATGAGGAGGATTTTTTGTTTTTCCTCTTTCCGTTGTTGTTGTTTATTTTTGCTTTTGTTTTGCTGGAAGTTTCAAGGCATAACATGAAAGACTGTACATCGCACATGGGTAAGTAGAACAACGATGATTCTTAAGTTTTTTTCTTTCTCTACCCTGAGTGCTTTGATGAAAGATCACACCATGAAGGAATGGGAATATGGGAGAGGAGTGAATTAGAGAAGGGAGCTGACCTTCAGCTGGCGTATACTTCAGGGCACATGACTCAGATGGTCATGCAGAGAGTGAATGTCGAGAGAGATAATAGGTCTGAAGATGTGTTCTGGAGCGCTGCAATATTTGGAGGTCAGGAAGACGAAAGCGATCCTTTAAGAAGAGTGAGTGCACACGGAAGCCTGCAGACAGCCAGAGACTCTGCTGTACCGAAAATCAGGGCTGAAGATGTTCCCAGCAACAGAGGAATCAGTTCTGACTAGATCTGCAGGTCTGCCTTTCAGAAGGTGCAGCCAATGGATCTTGCAAGCAGAAGTTATCATTGTTATTGAACAGGATTTTCTAGTAAGATGCTGAGGACCTGATGGTAAAGGCACGGTGTGATCATGACTTAAGGAGCAAGAAAGTGAGGGCAGCAGGGCTTTCAAAAAGTTTACAAGGGACTCAAATTAATTTAAGAGGGAAGCTGAGGGTGTGAGGACCAATGTGTAAGGCAGTTTCCCTGAGCAGTTAAGTCTGTTCTCCTGTTTGCTGTCCCCTCCACCCACGCATCCCCAACTCCCTCCTCCTCTACTATCCCTCCCCCTATTCTACCTCTTCCTTCTTCTCCTTGTGACACATTTTCTATGTGTCAATTTGTAGCTTATCCATTTTCATATCTGTTCTAACATCTTTCATTAATCTCAGAGGCTCAGTGACCTTCTATGGAGATGTTGAGCTGGCCTGATACTGGACAAAATTGGCTCAAGTGGGTGCTTTGGGTCATTTTAATTCATTTAATTCAGGTTCTCACATCCCCTTTCTTCTATTCATATTCTCTCTCTCTCTCTCTCTCTCTCTCTCTCTCTCTCTCTCTCTCTCTATCTCTTTCCCCCTCTCTCTCCCCTTCTCTCTGTGTCTGTCTGTCTGTCTCTTTTCAGTGTTTCTCATGAGAAACATGTAGTGATGTGTCTGAAAAATCTTTTCCCATTTCCTCTTGACACCGAGTCTCAGGGATGAAGCCCTCGGAGCCAGGAGATGAAGCTGCTCATTTTGGTACCTGTGGCTCTCCGATATTGTGAACACAGGCAAGCTGTACCTTAATGGTTGTTCACAGTGCACCATGCCAACAGCTCATGGATCAGGGACTCCCTAAGCAGTAGTATTCCCTGACATGATGGATCTTTACAGTTTCGTTATAGTCTTTAGAGTCAATGAAGTGGGAAGAATGGGCTATCATGTTTAGCCCCTTGGGAAAAGAGATATTTTGCCTTCCCAGTGGCACCACCTACCATTTTTTCCATGTCCAGTATTTTACACTTTTCTCCCTCAGGCTTGAACATCTATATTGTACTATAACATCCAGGAAACCATGTCTGAAAAATCTTATCATTGGCAACATGGTGGCCTCAGCATTTTCTGATATATTCAGAAAAGGGCAGTAAGCAGGAAAATCAGAAAAACCATGAAGTGATATCATGTCATATAGAGATTTTAGGATGGTATCCCTTTAGTACTGATTTATTGATAAGTAGCTATAAGCCAACATGCAAAGAATAAACATATACTCAATGCACAGACAGAAATATTTACATATGTGTGGATGCATATCTAGGCGTTGCGTGTCCGTAATTCAGGCCCTCAAAGCCTTAGGTTTGACTACTTGCAGGCCTCATTCACTCACATTCTACCTATCTGGAAGTGGTTGCCGTCTTTCAGTCCCTGTCTATTCTACAGGGTTGAGGTGAGACCTGCCAAATTTACCAGTGAGAGTATAATAGAAATGCTAAGAATGACAGGTACACAACAAACAAAAGAACTTTTACTGAAACTAAAATTAGTGGGAAATTCTTTTTGACAGATATTTTTGAGCATTTATTATTCATCTGAGAATGTTCAGGGCACTTCAGAAGGAAAGATCTGAGCTTAGGATTCTGAAAATCTTGCTAAGTGGCCCAGGACACCTTACATTGGACACAGAAAGAAAGTTGATTGCCAGACTAGGGTAGAGACAGCTGAAGAACCCTGAAATTCTGATGACTGAGATGGGACATTTATCTGTCACATCCCATTACTTGATAGTTTAAGGCAGCTTAGAAGCACTTGTATTTCATTGTCTGAAATTCCTATGAGATTCTTATTTGTTATTAAAAGCAGTTTGCCTGGCCTACTGTGTATTGGCTGTAACCTGAACGTTTGGAAGGCTGAAGCAAGGGAATTTGAGTTTGTGTCCAACTTGAACTACACAGGAAGAGCCTGTTTCAAACAAAACAAAACAAAACAAAACAAACAAACAAACAAAGGTAATAACCAATGCCAGCCCTTTGGAGCAGCAAATTATGCTAACTTTGTGTGTGTGTGTGTGTGTGTGTGTGTGTGTGTGCACGTTTTAATGCAATTGGCTAGCCAGTGCCCATAATGACTCTGAAATCCTATCACCATCATTTCCTAGACATAAAAATTAGCCCATGCTAAGGAAAGTGCTCATCAATGTTGCTTGTCATAATAATAGGAATGGAACTGGGCCTGGAGGTGCCATGGGTGTTGACTGACTTGCTGCCTTTTAGTTCTATGCAGACAGAACTCAGAAAATTTAGTGTTTTGGGTGGCTAAATCAGGAGGCTCGGAACCTGGCTCTTTACTGCACAATATGGAGATACTTCATTACCTCTCAGCGTCTTAATACACGCTACAGCTATAACAGGGGGATCTGACTTGACCTTATTTCTTCCTAGGCTTCATTTTAAACAAATCCATTTTACTACCCTTCTCTGATGGCTTTGCAAAGGTATGTCTCGACTCAAACTGGATGAGACAAGTGTCTCTACATTTATTTTTATCATAATTTTAGCAGTTTCCAGAGATCAAGAGTTCTTTAGAGATAGCCTTGTGTTCGGCGTAGGCTCTGCCTCTGAAAATCCAGGATTTAACCTGAAGAAAATTGCTTAACCTATTTAAGTATAATTTTTTTTTATCTGTGAATTTGGAATAATTAAAGTGAGTGTCTTATGGGGTTGTTCAGAAGATCAGGGCTACCCAATCTGCGTGAAGTGATAAGTCCAATTACTTACCGGATTCCTTTGAACAGGCAGTAAATGTTGGCTGTGAGACTTAATGCTGGCCCTATCAGTACCAGTCTAGCAGCCTCAAACCTCACTAATGGAGTGACTCTGCAAGCCCAGTCATCTCCGGGGAAGATGAGTCTCCATGCTGGAATAGATTATTTAAATTGTTTATGCTGGTGAAAATGAATTTGAAGCAATGGTTGTTAAAGTGCATTGGAGAAATCATACCAGCAGCTGGAATATTTGTACAATTTGGGGGCAGCCTCGAATCATTGATCTAGTGGGTGGGTGAAGGATATCTTATAAGACAGTTAATCGCTCACATACTTATGGCAGGTGAAATTTCCGAAGCTACAACTCTGGGAGATATAAACAGTTTGGGTCATTAGCATAGCAGAACTACACTTTCAGCTATGTTCCCAACCATGAACTTGGGTCCTTTGTGTTAATTTATGTGACAAAAGGGAATTTGAAGACATGAGTAGGTTAGGGACATTCAAATGGGATATTATTGGGAGTACTCATAGTAAGTTCACAATCTTGCCTTAAAATCCAAAACTCTTTGCTTTTGAGGTTGGTCCTAGGGAATGCATGCCAAAATCCAGGAGAGAGAGAGAGAGAGAGAGAGAGAGAGAGAGAGAGAGAGAGAGAGAGAGAGAGAGAGAGAGAGAGAGAGAGGATGTTACTACTGTAGAGTGGAAAAATGGAGATAGAGAATGTGTATTTCTTTTAAAAGACAAGGACATGATTTCTCAATGGGAGCCTCCTAAAGGAAACACACCTCAGTCTGATCCGTTGATCTCAACCCAGTGAGACCCATGTAAGGCATCACCTCTTTCAACCTGCAGAGCAACACACTTAAGTCCCTCAGTGGGGAGTAAGTTATTATTAGACTATCATTTAAATAGAAAATGAATATAGTTCTCTGTGAAAGTGCAACATCTTAAGTACTAAATAATAATTAAGCAGCTCCTGAAAGGGAAAGAGGAAAGATTTGAGAGGAAAAAGTGAAACAAATCAAATAGCCATTTCAATTCTTTGCAAAGTTTTAGCCCATCCCATAAGGAGTTTGGGGCAGGTGCTGCTCATCAAACGATGTGTCACTTTTAGGTTAAGTGACAGATTCATACTCTTGCCTGTCTCCATCACCTAAACCTAGTCTCCCATAAAAGGGAATGGTCTGTTGTGAAACACCTCTGCAGGCAAGGAGGACACTGAGGAAACACTGAATGAATGAATGAATGAATGAATGAATGAATGAATGAATGAGTGAATGAATGAGTGAATGAGAGATATGAGTGACCCACCATTTAGTTGCAAGCCTCAAAAGGTATTTATAGCCTCACTCCTATCAGCCCTGGCTTCCTTTCTCATCCACAACCTTTGCTGTCATGACTGATGTCACTAATGATACAATCAACCCTGCCCCATCTCCCAGACACTAACCCTCAGCTCATCATGCCATCAAAGATGAGGTTATATAGGAGCACTCAGTGTGTGGCTAAGGTTCTGCACATCTTCCCTATCCTGCCTCAATAACTTCAGCTGTTCTTTCTGGTAACCCAGCTCAGTTTCTGTTATTGGGATGGTGGTTTCTGTAGGTCCCCGAACATCTTCAGCTGAAGGAGATTACTAAACAGGTTACTAGTCTAGGTATTAACTCAATGAGAATCACATTGGATCCCAATGGAGGTGCCATTTCTTTTAAGGTTTAGGACCTGCAGTTCAAAAGCCCATAATGTCTCCCCATGGTCCTTGTCTGCCATGCTAAGGAGTGGCCTACTTGGCTTTCATCTCTTGGTTACCAGATTAATGTGCATTTCCTGTTAAAAACACATACCACTGATAGAATATTAATGCCCCGTATAGGTTGTAGCTCTTCCTTGATCCTCTTTATCTGGTTTGGATGCTTTCTGTGTTCTCACTAGGAATTAGGCCAGTAGCTGTTGGGTAGGAAGTAATAGGATTTTGATCCCCTATTTCAGCTCTTTTCAATGCGTATACTGTTCTTGGTGGCTTAAAATCCCCTTTGTTCTGAGTTTTGGAGAGATTCTAGGTGGATTGACCTCTATTGGGAGAACATTTAAGTCTACTATTAACACAGAATATATGGTTTGTCTTTTGAGGTTTGTGTTTTGTTAGCTCAAGGGATTTTATATTTGACAGTGGCTACGGCTGTGGGAACTGGCATTGAGAAGGGAAGTATATGTTAGTAGTCTAGTGCTTTTAGGTTTTCTACTGTAGATTCCCTGTATGGTATTACTGAATGAATACTGATAGAGGCTGGCTGCTGCCAACTAGTCAAATAATGTTGTGCTTTTTCTCCGTGCATTTTCTATGGCACATGCTCTTTGATGCACGTAACATGTTATACAAAGCCTTTGAATACTCTTTACCTCTGGCATATGTTGTCCACATACCTTTTCCTCTAGCTCCTCATCTTCGAATTGTGGTAATTTCCCTCTCAGCCCCTGATTTGTTCTTCAGATCACTCAACAGCACAACGAAGCCTCCGATAGTCTAAGCTTTGCCACCTCCTCTTCCACCCAAAGTGGATGTCACAGTTCAGTGCCTAAAGCTCTTCCCATTGGGAAGACTTTTTCATTACCACTGTTTTACAAGACTACCTCTGGGCACGGCTGTGATGCAGCCAGCTTCCAGTGTTGGCTTGTGGCCACACACTGAGCTGTACATCTGTCAGCCAAGCTCAGGATTTGTCATGCTCCGTTTGCAGGCCAGTTATGTATGTATACACTAACGTCTTGCTCTATGATTTAATTTGAACCAGCTGTATAGCTATTTATCAATGTTACTAACATTTACAAATAATCAAATTTAAGAATCTATTTCAATATAATTTCTAGTTTATTAATGTTTACTCCTTTTGAATTGATTTGTTTGTTCTATTGTGCTTAATTTTCTTCTGTGTGGTGTATGCTTCTTGAATTATAATCTTGGATCATGGACTTTTGACTTTTAAATTTCCTGTTCAGTTTCCATGAGCAGGGTTTCTGCAATTTGTGTTGTTGTTGAGTTATATCTTTAAAGCATGGTGGTCTGATAAGATACATGATGCTATTCTGATTTTTTGTTATCAGTTGAGGTTTGCTATTTTGCTGAGTATGTGGTTGATTTTAGAGAAGGCTCCATGTAGAGCTGAGAAGAAGGTATATGCTTTTGTGTTTGGATGGAATGTTCTACAGTTGTCTGTAAACCTAATTGAGTCATAATGTCTGTTAGTTCTTTTGTTTATTTGTTAAGTTTCTGTCTGGTTGTTCTGTCTAGTGTTGAGAGTGGGGTGTTGAAATCTCTCCTTATAAGTTTGTGAGGTTTTATGTGAGATTTGAGTTTTAGTAATATTTCTTTTACGAATGTGGTGACTTTGTATTTGGGGCATAGATGTTCAGAATTGAGACTTTATTCTGATGGAATTTTCTTGTGATGAATCTCTTTTGATTGATTTTAGTTTGGAGTCTTACTTGTTAAACATTAGGATAGCTATACCAGCTTGATTTTTGAGTCCATTTGATTGGAAAATCTTTTCCCAACCCTTTTCTCTGAGGTAACGTCTGCCTTTGAAGTTCAGGCGTGTTTCTTCAGCAGAAGGATGGATTCTGTCTTTGTATCCATTCTGTTAGCCTGTGCCTTTTTATAGGCAAGTTAAGAGCACTGATATTGAGGGATATTAATGACCATTTATTGTTAATTCTTGTTTGTTTTGGATTTGTTGTGGTTGGTATTGTGTGTGGATTTCCCACCCTTTTTTCTTTTGGATTTCAGTAAAGTGGGATTATCTATTGCCTATGTTTTTGTGAGTGTAATTAACTTCCTTACATTGGAGTTTTCCTGCCAGTACTTTCTGTAGGGCTGTATTAAGGAATATGTATTGTTTAAATCTGGGTTTGCCATGGAATGTCTTATTTTCTCCATCTTTAGTGATTGAAATCTTTGCTGGCTGGCATTTGTGGTCTATTAGTGTTGGTAGAATATCTGTCCAGGACCTTCTGGCTTTCACCATTTCCATGAAGAAGTCATGTATAATTCTGATAGGTTTGCCTTTATAGGTTACTTGGGATTTTCTCCTTCACTGCTTATAATATTCTTTCTTTATTCTGTATGTTTGATGTTTTGATTATTATGTAGTGAAGGGACTATTTTGTGATCCACTCTATTTTGTGTTCTGTAAGCTTCTTGTACTTTCTTTGGCATTTCTTTCTTTAGGTCAGGAAGTTTTTTCTATGATTTTGTTGAATGTGTGTTCTGCACCTTTGAGGTGGGTTTCTTCACCTTCTTCTACACCTATTATTCTTAGGTTTGGCCTTTTCACAGTGCCCCATATTTCCTGGATATTTTGTGTTATGGGTTTGTTGGATGATGGATCTATTTCTCTTAGTGTACTCCAATGCCTGAGACTCTCTCTTCCATCTTTTGTATTCTGTTGGTTATGTTTGCATTTGTAGTTCCTGATAGTTTACTAAGTTTTTCTATTTCCAGCATTCACTCACACTGTTTTTTTTTTTTTTGTTTTGTTTTGTTTGTTTGTTTGTTGGTCTCTATTTCAGCTTTCAAGCTTTGAACTTCTTGAAGTGTACCTTACTTGTTTGGTTGTTTTGGTTTTTTTTTTTTTTTTTTTTTGGCTTTCCTTGCTTGCTTTAAGAGATTTGTTTATTTCTTGCATTTTTTGGTTTGGTTTGTCTTTTCCTCTGTTTTTTTTTTCCATTTTCTTTTTGTTATTTTCTTCTGTTTCTTTAAGGGGTTTTCTCATTTCCTCTTTGAGTGTCTCTATCATCTTAATGAAGTTGTCTTTAAGGTGTTGGGGTGTGCAGGTCTTGCTGGTGTGGAGCCCCTTGACTCTCATGGTGTCATATTGGTCTCTCTGTTGTTGAATGTGTTCTTATGTTGCTGTCTTCCCAGCCCTTCTTCCAGTGCTTGCAGATGGGGGTCTCTCCCTTTCCTGGTGGCTATGAATTGACAGTTCTCTTACAGTGGGTACAAACAAGTCCAATAATCCAATGGGTCTCCTGGCGGGTGCAGGCAGGTCTGAGACATTCCCCCTCTGTCTGGGTGGAGCCAGCAGTAGCATCACAATTGGGCAGATTCTGCATGGCTTGGTCAGATGAGGTGGGTCGGCCTGTGCATAGCCCTCAGGCAGCATACTCCAAGGAGGGCATATGAAAGTTGGGCCTGAGATGTGCCGACACTTACCTCTCTAATATCTCTTTCTTCTGTTCTCTGAAATTCTTCATATACACATCAACGTTTGTTGGCCTTGAACTTCTGATCATACTACCAGTACTTTCTATGATCTTGGCTTGCAACTCGTACCGCTCTAATGGTAGTCAAATACTTTATTGACTTAGCCATATCTCTAGTCCTAATGTTTTTTGATAGCTCCTTTAAAGTCAGTATATGGTAATTTTAGCTTCCAGGTTAATCCCAGTCCTGCTTCTTTTAACTAAGTTTTCTCTTGACCCTAAAATATTACATCCTACATTTTTATTGAGTTCTTGGTTTTTATTTATCTCCAGTTAACTCTGTGTGAGATACAATACAATAGAAAGTTAGTTGGGAATTCTTTTACTATGCAAAGTGGTATTTTGTTTCTTTTCAGTAGTCCATGGCTACTATGTGGATGATGGATTGACTGCATGCTCACAGAGTGACATCTGACAGGGTATCTGTAGTACTTTGTTATTTTAAAGAAGAAATACAGGGCTATAAAATAAGGATATTAGCAAGAGGTAGGAAAAGGAGTCAAGTCTGTGATCAGTTTTAGTACTAAGCAGGCATAATGTAGAAATGGGGAAATGTAATGAATGAAAATGTAGAAATGGGGAAATGTAATGAATGAAAACTATCATATTTTTGGAGAGAATGAGTGTGTGAAGCACAAAATGAAGATTCAGGAAAGATGGCCACATAATTTATCCGTGGTTTCTGCCTCTTCAGGGCAGGTCACATGTCAAAAATAACACATGTCTTGCAGGTCACATACAAAAATAGGTATGATGTGCTTGCATAGTAGTTAAAGAGAACAAACATAGCCTGATTTTAAATGATATTTACAGCCTATTGTAGCATTCCCTGGACTCTGCTTGTCTGGATATGTTTACCAGCAGACTGCTGGGAAAAATGGATTCAAAAGTATTTTAGGGGCAACAGAGACAATATAGCTACTGATTTTAATATCCTGTCAGTGAAGCTGCTTGCTGGTGAAACTCTGCAACTTTGCTTTGTCCAATTTTGCGAGAACAAAAGCAGTGCTGACCCTGATGAAGACTTTGCTGTAGTTATACAACATTTCAATATTTCAGGCCCTTTGTGCATTCCATAAGAATGCCCAGTAAGCAGCAAATAGGTCTGAGAACATTGCTTGCCCAAACTGCATTATAGTTTTTTGAACTTACAAAGCACAGCTCCATGGTGGTTTGTTTCTTATTCGTGACATGTGGGGAGATTAGCTTTCAAAAAAATGAACCAAATACAATATGCTTCCAGAAGGACAAACTCATTCCTAGCCAGATAGAGGATACTTAGGCTGTGAGTTTTAGTATAGGGACTTCAGGAAAGAAGATGAAAGCTTGATTGCCTATCCAGGGGGGTCACAACCTTTCCTTTCCCCAATATCAACTCCCTGTGAGGCCATCTCTATGTGAATTCCTTCAATCTCAAACTTCTCTATGGTCTATTTCCAGGTGTTACCAGAATGACTCAAAGATGGGAAGGCACGGTTTTTAGGGCCTTGCCACCTACCTTATAACTAAAACCAGAATCCTTAAGGTTCCTCTTGAAAGACTACACATTTGGAACTCTGCTATACATTATCTAATTTTTCACTGCCATTAGGGTAAAGTTGCTTGTTTGATTATCTGTGTCTAGGGTAGTCTTTCAGTTTAAGTACTCATATGTTTGGTATTATCCCATAAAATTAAATGAATAGCTACTAAAAGCTCAGGGTTAAAATTTCCAGCCCTAAAAATATAGAGTTACAGGCATAAATCTACGTAGATCTTAATGATTGTGTAATTTATTAGGGCTTTTCAACTAGATTCCTCATCATTCATAACCACTATTTTAAATATTAGGTGAATGTTTAACCCTCTCTCCAGAGCAAAAGTGTTTAAGTCCTGATAGTCAAGAGTTCAGTGTCAGAGCTGGTGGTGGTGCACATTTTTAATCTCAGCCCTTGGGAGGCTGGAGTTCCAGACCACACAGGGCTACACAGAGAAACCCTGTCTCCACAAACCAAAACAAACCAACCCTCCCCACCAAAAGGCTTCAGTATTAACAAATCTTGAGTAGCTGTGACTAAGCTCTTGAAAGAGACAGCTTAGTGGAAGAAGGATTTTTGGGGGGGCTTATGATTTCAGAGGTTCAATGATCACTTGGCCCCCACTGACTCTGGGCCTACCGTGAGATATAACATCATGGTAGTGAGGGAAGAGCTGTTCACCTCAGGATAGAAAGAAGGAAGTGGGGAGATGGAGGAAGTGATGGGAACAAGATGGCCCCAGGGAAAACACATTGTTCCTGTGATCTACTTTATCCAGTGAGGCTCTAACTTCTAAAACTTCCAGAACTCCTTAACATAGCACTACCAACTAGACTTTAATCAATGACTCTGTGGGGGATGTTTCATAATCAGACCCTCAGGGAGTCCTAGAGAAAATGAGTCCCTTCCTCCCCACCCCTGGCTTAATGACTCCATCCAGGTCTACAGTTCTGTGCTACAACTTTGTTCTCATTGGGAAGACTAAATATACATCTATGAAAATTAGGGTCTGTCCACATGCATATTTGAAGAATATCTGGTATATATCCTTATTATTATATGACAGATGGATATTGATAAATATGCATATCTGTGACAAAAACATCCATAATTCTAAATTGTCCCAGTGATGTAATTCATCAACATATGCATAATTATTATGTGCATTCTGTAGAAGTGTCTATATCCACTAGCTGAGAAAAAATAATATGTTCTTATCCCAATAGTGTTTATAAGTTGGGGAAAACATGTTTAATGGCAAGTCACCATCTCTGTCTACAAAAGAAGGTTATGGGGATATTTCCTCAGGACTTGAGCTTGTGTTAAATGGTGTGGTTGAAAATTCATAGAGGATAGAGGTTGTTCTGTTTTGGTTGTTGTCAGTGGTTGGAGGTAATACTGTGATTCAATAGCAATCATTTGTACTCACAAACTTGGCTACAGTTTGTTCCTTTTGTTTCTTAGTTGCAGGGTTCATCATAGAAAATGTAGGTGTAAAACTGGCTCTACTCTGGGACTTAAGACTCTTATCATATCTGAGCAATTGGTAACCAACTATGAACAAAGTGATTTCCAGAAACAATATGATATATTTATTACATGCATTCATGGTAATATTTAGTTTTGTTGCAGATGCAAATATAGGAGATTGGTCAGCCAAATCCAGGCAAGAAATACGTGACTCAACATCTAGATAATTGTGTTCTTCTCCAGAGTCAGATGGCATTTTCCTTTATTTTAGCCACAAATTAACCTACTTGGCTGATGATACTTTAAAACAAGATTTGTTTCTAGTACATAACTTCCCCACATTAACACAGGCCTTCAGGAAAGTTTACTTTTCCCCAAGGATGAGCAAATGGGCTGATTACCTATGTCTTTATCTTCTCAGGGGAAACAGGAGGGAACAGTAGTAAATCTCTGAGCTAAAATCTTGAGTTAATAAAACAAGAAGTTTGAGAATCTTTCAGTGCATGGTTAGTTTAGGTTATCACTTTCTCTATCTGCCAGTGAGGTAAAGCCAAGGGCATGCTTATATTTCTATCCATCTAGGTAGCTATGAATCAGCAACTTTAGACGTGTAGTAATTCTGTGTTCTTGTATATTTTGGAATGTCTTAGATAGGATGCTTTAGCCTGGGCCCTAAATACTGACCAAATATCTGTCATTAAAGGTAATTGCAGGAAGGAAGATCTCTGCAATCACAATGGAGAGGGGAATAAGGACCTAATAGTGGAAACAGGCCTCACACATAGCTGAGGAATGTAATCAGTAAACTAGGACCTGTTAAGGGAGAACAGGTATTTACAAATAGCTAGGGAATATTATTTGTAAAACTCCAAATACATGAGAGAAATTTTTCCCAGTAAATGATCAGATGGTACTGAACTGTGGGAAATAAATCCCAAGTTTGTTACAGAAAGGAATAAGCTACAGGAAGAATCTACAACAAGACACAGCCAATTCATTCACATTATAATTCTAGGTACAATTTTTGTACTGGTTTCATCCTTCAGAAGAATCCTTAATCCTTCTAAGTTATTCATGATGCAGAAGGCTTAATTACTGTGTCATCTTGTGGCTTGTAGCACAACTAGAGTTTGACTGAGTAAATTTCACTCAGGGATCTGTCCTTTGCCTATGCCACGGGAGATTGTAAAAGGAAGTGAGATCAAGCTCAGAGAGGAGAAACATCAGGATGGCATATAAAGGATTCTAATTGTTCTGACGATGGCAAATAGAATAACCGTTGGCATTTTCTTATCATGTTTACCTGTCCTGCATGATTTCAACCAAATGCTTCTGTCCTTGTAACTGAGATGCCATTCCAAGGCAAACACGTGGATTGTGGATTGTCATAGAGATCGGATGCCAGATGAGCCTTATGTACTTTGTAACTACTGGAGTTTTGAATGGTCAAGCAATTTGCTTTAATTGATAATTCACTCTAAAACAGACAGAAACACCTCCGTCACAGACTCAGTAATTCCCCGTGTGTCTAATTTTACTTTTTACCTCTAGTGTTTATCATAGTGCCTGATATATGCTTATTAAATGACTGAATAGATTAATTCTACGAGAGGTATGATATGCAAACACCCAATTCTCATTTGCTTGCTGTAAATTTACACCTTCTACCTGATAGTCTCATTTTTTTCCTTTTACTACCAATCACAAGACACCTGCGGTCTTGTGTGGGCTGTCCACTTCCCTAAAGGCCCAGATTTTCATTGCACTCACAACGATAAGAGTAGATTGCTCCTGAGAGGCTGTGTACAATAGTATGCTGTCCTTTCATCAAGCGCACAGGGCAGCAGACTTAAAATATAAATAATGACCTGAAAGCAGGGTAATTTGGAGCCATTTCATAGCTGATGAACCATTATTCCCCCTTCTTATCATTGCATCTAAAACAGGCTCTCCCATCACCTTGCTCAACCTCCATCATAAAATTAATTACCTCTGGATAGACCCCATTTAATTGCTCATAAAATTGATCTTACTTTTCAGATTTTATGGCAACTAGTAAGTCATCAACAAAAGCGCTGAGAATAAATGGGGTGTTCATTAGCTACCATGAAGTAAAATAACATAAACTCATGATGAATGTAGGGACTTTGGCATGTGCAATGACAGTATGAGATGGGCATCTGTAAACAGACAGAACCACTGACAAGATTACCAAGGAGAGTTCAAAAACTGCGCAAGTAACTCAAGACAGTAGAAGAGGTATTTTGCCTGGGTTTGAAAATCAAATGCATTTCATTTCAAATCAGCACAAAAGAACAGTTGCTACTATCCATACCCTAACATGGAAGTGCTTAAGTTACAGAATGAACCATGGGATTAGTGTTAACAAAACCACAGGCCCAGCCTTGTTTTCTCTATGTGGTCACCCTTTACTTCGGGGGGGGGGGAGAGGATCTCTATGCTTTGCTGTAAAATGTAGATTTCCCATCAGTGTGTTAATCACAGTAATAGTTATTTCTATTGTTGTTGTTAGGGTTTGAATAAGAGTGTGAACACAGAACAGCCCATGAAAAATATGATGGAAAGAGGACATTACTTGGTGAGTGTTGTGTTACTGTATTCTTAGTGCTGCCCTTTGGTGAACTAACAAGTAATCAAAAACACATGGAAGTGAGGCGGAAAGATGATGAGCTTGTCAGCAGAACCCAAGTCCAGTCTTCAATCTTGAAAAAACTGATCATTCTACCACTGCATGGATTCATTCTATAAAGGGAACTCTTAATTAATCTGAAGACAGTGGTTGAGACTTAACTCAGAAGAATATTTGCTGAAGACTGCCCACATATATGACAAGCCTGCCTTCTACCCACGTTTTGTTCCCATTCTGAATGGAGGGACTAAGGCTGCTCATATTCATCTTGTATTTACTTAGGCTGGCAGGAGAACAGGATGTGGAGTCAGGGAAACACTCCTTGATGCCTGCAGCTGAACGGTGCTCTGAAATCAAATGGCTCTACTCTCTCAGGTTTCCGAGTGCTTCCAGGGTATACCCTAGCTATTGTTTTCTCTAAAGTTTCATACCTCTTTTATGCTCCTCAATCCAGATGTCTCTGAAACGTATTTTTATTCTTTTAAAGAGATGAATGGAATCAAACTGCTGGCACCAAATTTTGACCTACATGGTTCCGTTTGTTGATTGTCATAGATATCCTGTTCTACATCAACACGAGTTTAAGTACACATTCGTGCCTACTCTAGTTTAGGAGAGGTGATTTTTCTCCTTAAGCACTTCAGATAATCAGCACATGTTAGTTACTCTTCACTATCAAAACTGCAGTCCCACTCCAATAATGCGTTTTGTGCGGCTGTGATATATAAATAAAAGCGCATGAATGTACTAGTCTACCTTGCCTCTCATTTCAGTGCAGGCTTCACTAAAGGTGTGCCAAACAATTTGAAGGAATACAGATTAGTATGGGGAGCCCATGGGATAGGCAGCCTGTGATGGGACTTTGAAGGGTAGCAACCTTGAAGCTGAGAATCCAAACCCCAAGCCACATAACCCAAATATCTAGATCAAAGAAAAGAGAAAGGCAAGAAGACTTATATCTACCCTCATCACTCATTGGGCTGTAGAAGCAGACACTCAGCTTGATAGTGTTTTGCTAGGAAGGCATCTTATTAGCATCATCTATCTGTGAGTCAGCATTGAGCATATATGCCAGAGTGTATTTTATCGGGGGCATTAATTAATTTTATAGAAAGTGTGGTCTGGGAGGAAATGAGTCTAAAGAATGTTGGTTAAGTCAAGCATACTGCAAAATTATGAGACTTACTTTCGCATGAGTTCTAATAATAAAATAATAAGAATCCTGAGTCAGATATAGGGGTTAATGCTGAAAGATCAGAGAAACAGAACAGCCAGCCACTAGTTCTTAAGTCTACTGAATCCTCAGACCAAAGAGGCAGTCCTGTATTTATGAACCCTCAGATTAAATACCTGATCCTGTCTCTTGACCTTAGACTGATTGCAGTGAACTCCTATCTCTTCCTGTCTTATATTCCTCTCTGTCCTGCCATGTCACTACTGTCTCCGCATCCCTAGTGCTGGCATTAAAGGCATGTGGCTCCCAAGTACTGGAATAAAGGTGTGAGCCCCACCACCTAGCTCTCTTGCTCTTTCCGACTAGATCAATTTTGTGTAGGCCTGGGTGGCTTTGAACTCACAGAGATCAGCCTACCTCTGTGTCCTGAGTACTGGGATTAAGGGTGTGTGCCACCAATGCCAGGCATCTATGGCTAACTAGTGGCTAACTCCCCACTCTGATCTCCAGGCAAACTTTGTTAAAGCACAAACAAAATATCACCACAATTCTCTGAAACCTTGTAATGCTAATGTCAATTTCTAAGCTCTGACCATTCACCTACAAGCATGAGCAGACAATCCCTTCTTTTTTTAAAAAAAAAAAAATTGATAATTATATTGAGCTAGTAACCCACAAGTCACTGCTCTAGAGAGCACAGCTCAATAGTATTCTTAGGTATTTGTATCATTTTCATGGTTGCAATTATTCTATTTTTATGTATGTATAGTGCGCCTTGTTGTAGACAAAAATAAAGCAGTCAGTACATGATCAATCCATACAGACTAGCTTGACTTTGTTCTTTAAGGTTAAATGCATTGCTTGACCCGGAATTACAATAGTCTTTTATGAGTTCTCTTGAAAGTATGAGAAGCTATCCCTTCTCAGTGGCAAATAATAAAAGAAAATATACCAGCTGTATTAGCAGACTATCTCATGGAGGTAGGGGGTGACAGGGAATGTCTGGAGTTGAGTCTTAGCGTTATATACTCAGGACATGAAATTTTCACATGTGTAGTCAGACTGTGGAACTGATCAATCATGCCAGAGCTAGGAGAGCTTGCATTTAGTTCTATTACAAAGAGCTGCCTAGCATTTGGAAAACTTCCCTTAACTTTTGTGATCTTAATTTTACTGTATACACAGTTGAATACAAGTACTCATGCCCAAGTGAACAGGTTGGTGACATTAGGGGGAAAGCATATAGAAACTCCCTATTTCATAATACAGAGTTCAAGTTTGCCTTCTAGGAAGATGCAGTTGGTTATGCGGCACCCCAATAAATCAGCCGGTGCCCGGAGATGCCATAAAATACACACTCAAGTCCTGCCAGAAGAGAAGGGCTGAGCCAGCATCTCGAATGTTGGGATCGGCTGGTCGTGGATTCTTAGCATGAGTTAGTGTGTAAAGGGGAAATCAGTAAGTGGAAATACATCCATAATCCAGCGGGGATCCCAGATGCGCTGCTGCACTCTGAGTGTTCCGTGCAAGCAGGCTTGACTGCTCCAGTGATGGGGAACTGAATATAAACAGGTTACTTTCCCTGTGCCATTTTGGTGACATACAATACTTTCATCCAAGTCACCTGCTGCTCCCAGAGGCCTTCTTTAAACAGATTTTGGACATGTGTCCTAAGCACAGTTGCTGTGCTTTTCTGGACTTAGTAATGCAGGGATCCCCACTCATGGAACTCCAGAATCTGTCTTGTTTTAGACCTTAAATTGTGAACAATCTGATTGCAGCCCTCCCCCGAGTTATAACTGAACTGTAGCTATGAAAAGACCTCGTGTATTCCTTAGTGCCCCACACTGCCTTAATGCGGTCCTCCTCAGACAACCACACAGTTTTCTGATAATTCCCCTACCAAGGCAGAAAATTTAAAAAGCATGGGCACTTGTTCTTCTTACATGCAAATAAGATTTATATAAAGATTTTTACAAATGATGTTTCCTTATCAACATTATCAGCCAAGAACATTAGGACTTGCAAACATCCCTGCCATCAGCATCACGCCCACTGTAGAGGCATGAAGCCACCCACTAGGTGTTAGGGAGACAGGCATTTGCAAGGTATGTGGCACAAAGTGAGTGCTCGAGACACTGAACGCCACGGAAATGAGACAGGAGTGCCAGAGACGATTTACTTACATCTGGAATCAGGGAGATATTGAAACCACTAAAATAACAATGAAAACTGCTTTAGTTTTGCTTCTTGACATTTCTTTTTAAACCCATTAGCGTTGGTATCTTTCCTTTGCCTGTGGATGGAAACTCCCAGTTCCTGATTTCCTTGGCCCCTTTGAATGAAAAATTGAAATACACTGTGTGGAAATCTCAGGTGATAAAGATGCTCAGACCTCATTAACGAGTGTGTGGACATCTGAACCCTTGCTGGGGTTCACTCAGATCCCACTCCCTACTTTCTGGAGAGAGGAAGATGACTTTGCTTAGCTTCTGTTCAAGTTAGATTTATTTATGTATGCATTTATTTATTTTTTGCCTATTTTTGAATTACGGCCATGAAAAAAGTGAAGAGTGAAACAGTGGGGTTTTGCTTTGTTTTTGTTTTTTCTAGCACCATCACTGATTCATATGTGTGCTCACCCTCACACAGTAAGCACGCCGAGTGAGACGATGTAGAGTTCTGGAGTACAACACTGCACTGGCTGCGAGAAATGTTCCCCACTTGGCATTTCTTGATCCAGACTCATAAAATACTGCGATTCCCCAACAAGCAGGAGCCATGGTACAGGGGTTAGGTCAACAAGCAAGCCCTCCTCTGGTGTTGATCTGAGGTTTTCATATCTGGCAGAGAAACTGCCTCCTTCCTTCCTTCCTTCCTTCCTTCCTTCCTTCCTTCCTTCCTTCCTTCCTTCCTTTCTAAATTTTATTTAAATTATAAACAATTTTGTTTTACATACTAATCCCAGTTCCCTCTCCCCCCCCATCCTCCTCCCCCATTCCATCCCCTATCCACTTCCCAGGGAGGGTGAGGCCTTCCATGATGGAGCATCAAAGTCTGTAAAGTCATTTGGGGCAGGGTCTAGCCCCCCCCGTGTATCTAGGCTAAGAGAGTATCCCTATATGGGGCTCTCAAAGTTCATTCATGCACTGGAAATAAATACTGGTTTCACTGCCAGAGGCCCTATGGCCCTGGCGACCCAGGCCGCCTAGCTGACACCCATTTTCAAGGGGTCTGGTTTGGTCCTATGCTGGTTCCCCAGGTGTCAGACTGGGCTCCCTGAGCTCTTACTTGCTCAGGTCAGAAGTTTCTGTGGGTTTCCCCAACATGGTCTTGACCCCTCTGCTCATCACTCCTCCATCTCTACAACTGGATTCCAGGAGTTCAGCTTAGTGTTTAGCTGTGGGTGTCTGCTTCTGCTTCCATCAGCTACTGGATGAAGGCATTTAAGGTAGTCGTCAATCTTATTATAGGGGAAGGGCATTTAAGGTAGCCTCTCCACTATTGCTTAGTATCTTAGTTGAGGTCATCTTTGTGGCTCTCTGGACATTTCTCTAGTGCCAGATTTGTCTTTAAGCATATAATCGCTCCCTCTATTATGGTATCTCTTTTCTTTCTCTCCTCTATTTATCCCCTGACTCAATCATCCTGATCCCCCATGTTCTCCTATGTAGATGTTTTGCTAAGTTCCCCCAGAAGCTCTAGGCTGAAATGTATTATTGGTACCCATGTGGGGAAACTTCCTTGTTTACGTCTGCTTGAATATCTTAGTTCTTCTGTCCTAGCAAAGTACCCCACATCCCATGAATGCTGGTCTTTATTTCCCTACATGACTCCCTTGGGGCGATTTACCTTAGAAATGGCACAGGTTCCCACCCCAATTTATCTTGTCCTGACGCCCTCTGCATTTGATAGAGAACTGTGACTCTGTGATCCCACAGTCTGTGGTTACACTAATCTTCTCAAGCATGCTACAGCTTGCGTGTTATGTCTGCTTCAACTGTACAGACATGTGTCAAACCAGCCATGCTAGGCAAGGGAACATAGCTCAGAGGGTAAAACACTTCATGAACCAAATGTAAAGACCTGAGTTCAGTTCTCCAGAACTCACATAAATCTGGGAGCAGTAGTCTGCGATCCTTGTTTCTTCTATGGGGAGATGGGACTGGGAGACAGGAAAAATTCCTCAGAGCTTACAGGCCAACCAGCCTGGGGTCCACAGTGCTGGAGTGAAGCAATAAAGAGAGGGCGCTGCTCAAATAATGTCAACATCAGGACTGCCACTTGAGGATGTCTCCTGATCTGATCTGCACATGTGTTCTCTCTCTCTCTCTCTCTCTCTCTCTCTCTCTCTCTCTCTCTCTCTCTCTCTCTCTCTCTCTCTCTCTCTCTCTCTCTCTCTCTCTCATGACACACACACACACACACACACACACACACACACACACACACACACACACCTTTCTTTCAGAACAAATACCTTCTAAATTCAGAGCATCCTCGAGAACCTTTCCAAAATCCAAAATGCAGAGTCAGTTTGGGTGACACTCCCTACATTTTTCATCCCCGCGTGTGACACCAATGTCCCCAGTTATTTGCCTATGGTATTCTGTTTCCAACTTGATTTGGAATGTAGCATCTGTTGAGTTCATGCTTCATGAAGCATGAAGAGTGCCATTTTAACATCCCGTTCCAATCCCATTTAGACTCCATGGATGCCAGTGAGCTGTTCTAACTCTTGCTCAGAGGGGAAAAGTCTAATTTTCGTGGAGGTTAACAGGGTCACATATGTTATAGGCACCATGAGAGCAGGCTCTACCCATCTCTTTGCAGTCATCGGCCATGCGACAGGATGAAACACTGCTATTTACTTTATGTGAACACATGACTTCATGGACCAATCATTATTTGCCACACATTGGAGATTCTCAGTTTTCTCACTGTGAGTAGTTAATCCAAGGACTCTTCACTTACACAGTAGGGGAATTGAAGCACCACTGCCCTGCATCCATGAGATATTAATCACACTTTCCCAGTTCAGGACAACCAAAAATGGCTGTAGTCATTCTCAGCGTCCATCAAAACCAGGATCCATAACTCTGCACTGGTGTTATACCATATTGGTATTGGCCACATATGGTAGGACAGGAATTTAAAGGGAATAACTGGCATAATTCACCATCAGAGACTCAATTTACCATGTAAGGCACAATATATAACTTTTCAACATACTAAATGCATAGGGCTTATGAAAAAATGCAGGCGCCTAACATCTAGAAGAGCAAACATAAAGATGTTGATTTTTGTGTGTTTGTGTGAGGGGAGCACAGTTGTGATGGTGTACATGTGGAGATCAAAGAACAACTTGCAGGACTCAGTTCTTTCTCTTACCATGCGGGTCCCAGGGGTTGGATTTTGATTGTCTAGCTTAGCACTAAGTAGAGCATGTGTGTGTGTGCGCGTGCGTGTGTGTGTGTGTGTGTGTGTGTGTGTGTGTGTGTGTGTGTAAATTCATGCCATCCAGGTAACACTGGACCTCAGGACATTAGATGGCATCAATACATTTAATTTTTTAACTTTAATATCCTTGTAAAGAATAAACAGTTTTCTGTTTGTGTCAGGAATCTTCCAGTTTGAGGCAGAGAATATTATTTGAGCAGTCTGTTCACTGTCACCATCCCTCCTGCTTGGATTTAATTATATTTCTCAGGTTCTTTGCAGGTAAGCATATTGCCGGTACTAAACAGAGTGAATTCATACCAAAACCCATAGAGCTAAGAGACAGGACAATAATCACCAAATTTCCCTCCCTTTCTCAAGTGTCCTTTCAAAGTACTGTGTACACACAATAACATAGAATAAAGCCTTTTGGAATTTTCTCTTTACACATAGAATAGCTCCTGTAGTTTTGGTTGTGAGCCTAGCCTTTAATGGCCGAGCCATCTCTTTATCCCTAGAATAACTCCTTAGAGAATTTTCCAAACTGTTGTTTGTACCTTTTTATTACTGAGTAGTACTCCGTGGTGTGCATGTACCAGATTGTTAACGACTTACCGTTGCAGGTCATCCAGGATGATTCTAGTCTGGAGCTATTACACGTAGAGATCTTATGAATGATGATGTTGCTGTGCTGTTGTATCTTTGTCCCAACACCCTTCTCAGCCCCAAATAAAACACAGATGCCATGGTAATTATTAAACTGTTGGCTGATGGCTAAGGCTTCTTATTGGCTAGCTCTCTTTTAGCTATTAACCCATAACTACTAATCTATGCATTTCTGCATGGTCTTGGTTCACCAGAGAATTCCCAGACCTGTTACACCTTTGTGGTTTACTTGGTGACTGTTTTCTGGCAGGCTCTCTCTGCCTACCATTTCCAGAATTTTTGCCTCTAGCCCCACATGTTTTCCTGCCTCTCTGGCCAAACAGTGTTTTATTCATCAACCAATAAGAGAAATGTATGTATGTATCTTGGGCTCAGATTTCTTTGAGTAAAAATGAGTTTTCCTCTTCTTCTCTTTGATAAATAACCAAACAAGCAGTTGCCTGGATTCTGGTTCATTTTACAGTAAGTTGTAAAACTCACTCTACAGTTCCAGCACCTTTGTATTAATTGTTTATTTTCTTTATTTCACCATCAGTATTTGGGGTGTCGTAATCTTTCTTAATTAATGTCATTGATTCTGACATTATGAGTAATGTAACACAGTTGTTTTAATGCACCCCGGAACACTTCCTTGCATATGCTGCTTTATATCTGTGTATTCCTGTCAGTGTAGTTTTTACTTATTATTTTTTAACCTTTGAATTTGTCCTTTGGCGATTTCATGCTTGTATAATGGGAATTGTGATTATTACACCTCCATAATGTCTCTTCCACCTCTATTAACACACCAACATCCCTTCAAGTGACAGCTACACTGCCCTGAATGCGCCCAGTCTTGTCTGTTATTTTCAAGTATTGAGCTTGGTGAATTGTTTTTATTTCCTAAAAAT
Source organism: Cricetiscus sungorus (assembly GCA_030556225.1). Classification (NCBI taxonomy): domain Eukaryota; kingdom Metazoa; phylum Chordata; class Mammalia; order Rodentia; family Cricetidae; genus Cricetiscus; species Cricetiscus sungorus. The sequence continues at coordinate 44,536,313 of JANBXA010000366.1, forward strand.
AATCCTATTACTATATAGAAGCTATGTGACATTTTATCTCCTTTAAGAGTGTGTTTTTTTTCATCCTCATTACCTTATTTTAAAAGTATATATGTACACACACACACACTCATAATTTCTTCCCTTATTGTAGATTAAGCTTCTGATGTTTAATTCCCAGATGGGAAAATTTCATTCGATTTATATATGTACAGAATTACATTTGTTACAGATATTTTTAGGTATGTAGTTAATAGTATATTTCCTTATACTGAATTTCCCCTTCTTTCTTTTATCTACTGTGCCGAGTAAAGAATGTTTAAGGATTTATTTTCTTTTTAACTATGCATGTGTTTGTCTATGTGGGTATGTACACAAGAATTTAGGAGGCCTGAGACATGAAAACCCCCTTGAGTTGGAGTTAAGGTAGTTGTGAGCTACTTGGTATCAGGACTGGGAACAGAACTTGACTCTTCTATAAGGGGCAGTGTATGGTCTTTACCACTGAACCCCCTCTCCGGCACTGAGAAGGTATAACTGACCTCTAAAGCCTCTTTGTTGCTACTTCTTTAAAGCCCTTGTCACATTATTTGGCATCTAATTCATTTTGATGTGCATTAGCTGGCTGGCTGTTTTAGTTCAGGTCATGCATTAAGTCTCTGCTGTCTTTGTGCTAGATCCCTAAAATGTTTCTCGGGGAAAAGGCAGTTTTAGGCACAATACAGAGGGAGGACTCTACTGTCCTTTATTATTTCAGAGACTATCTGTCCACTGTTTTACAAGTGATGTCACAATAACTCAGTGTCAGGATGATTGCATGGGACCTGGGGTAAGGATGAGTCACTCCGGGCTGTCTTTAGTTAGTGAGTCAGTGGCTGGTCAGCTCTATGTCTGGAGGTTCCTATGCTGGGTGATGAGGTACAAGGTGCCCCGCCCCTCTTCTGCTTCTCCAATCTAGGTTCCAAGCCGGCCCACCTTATGTCTAGGAGTCCTCAGGTGGTTGATTCATTCATACTAATTGGAACACCATGTGTGGAGGAATAGAGTCATATTGTCTTGTTTTGTTTGGACAAGGAGTCCAAGCAACATTTTAAACAACTGTTTTCCATTGAGATAGGGCAAACCCACTTTTACATTCTGACATTGTGGTTTGAGGTACTTTTATCTGTTTCAAATAGAATTGGATGTTTATCAAGGATATTCCTGTTGACCTCCATAAACCATAGACAACATGCCATCCTCCCCCTCACATGTGAGGCCTTCATAGGTTAGCCAGGTTTCGTACTCTATTATTAGTTCCTTCTAAGTGTACGATGAGCATTCCCTATTGATTGACCTTACATAGCTCTCTACTGTTATTAGCACTTGCCCTTCTGCTAGTCCTCTGTCCTCTATTTCACTTAGAAAACAATCCTAGTTGGTGGGATTTCTTCCAGTGTTTTCAGATTGGAAAAGTCAGGGTCAGTGTTTAAAAGACTATAGATGCCAAGCCTGGAGTCTAAAGCAGTTCCCTGACTGGTGTCAAAGCTGTAAGAATGCATATTAGTGAGAACCAAGGCTGACCTCTTCAGTGTGACTTCATTTGTAAATGAAGAGACATGCCTCAGTACTTTGTTTGGAAGCTGGTTGACATTCTGTTATTAAACCAATCCAAACTGTGTTCTCCAATGAATATCTCAAGGGAAGATTTCCAATTCACTTTGGCTACTTAAAAGAGGTTGTCAGACTAAATTAAAAGGTACTGTCTTGTCCAGGCAGATGTCTATGTAACTCTTGGTGGCTTTCTTGATAAACAGTATACCTGTGTTTGTAGTGTGACTGGAACACAAGGCCAAAGATAAAATTATATCCTAGAGAACAATACTCAGCTACCGAAAGGTATAGCTGCCATGTCATGCATGTGCATACCTGCTATTCTTATCAGGGTACATACTGACAGACATGGAGAATACAGCCCCTGTGTTGAGGATAATCTGCATTCACCATTTAACTTCCTCCTCAAGTTGCAGACAATATTTCCTCAATGCCTGGTATGTGGCTAAGTGCTGGAGCTGTAGCCAGCAAGAACACAAGTCCCTTGGGAAGTTCATCGCCAAATCAGAAGGAAGACTTTACAAAGCAGTGTGTTCTAGGTTGTCTTGCTGTCTCACAGTCATGACAGGTACACGTAGAAAGAAGGCATGTGACTCACGGCTTGGCTAAGGGGACACTGTGGAAGAGTAGTAGAGGACGATATGATGGTTTAGTATGGTTGAAGATGAAGGAATAGAGAGCAGAGGTTGGCAAGCAGAGGAGGGGACTGGGGTTAGGAGGAGAGGCACAAGCAGTACGATTTGAGCATTGTGGGAGTTCTCCTTGGAAAGGTGGGCAATGAAGGACTATTAGCATGCCTTAATTACTGTCATCTTTAGTGAATTTATTGTGTCTGACTTGCTTATCCCATAGAAACCCTCGTGGCTTTATTCAGGTCATGTGGCTCCATATACATAGGAAAGACGAGTATTATAAACTTCAAGGCTCTCTTAACTGCTACTTTTCCTACACTTCCCTCCTTCTTTCTTCCACTAACCATCTAATTTGTTCTCATTCCCTTCCTTCCATCCATGACATCTTATCTTCTTTGAATAAGAATCTCTGTAATGTGAGTGTTTCTGGCCTGCCTAGGCCCCACTGCCATTTCAGCCCCAAATGGCCACAAAGACACTATATTAATTATTAAACTGTTGGCTGCTGGCTATGGCTTCTTATTGGGTAGCTCTTCTTAATTATTAACCCATTTCTAATAATCTAAGTATTTTCACGTGGTCTTCTGTTACCAGAGAAAGGGTCCTGACATGTTACTCCTCTCATGTCCTACATGGTGACTGCTCAGTGTATCCACAGATAAGAGAGCCAGTCATCCCTGCTTATATTCTCATTCTTCCCAGCTATGTCACTTCCTGCCTGTCTGTATAGACCTCCAGAATTCTATGGTTAGCTAGTAGCAATTTCTACCCAGCTATGTCACTTCCTGGGATCACATGACCTCCTCTCTGCCTATATTACCCAGAATCCTCCTTGTCTCCTTAGTCCTACCTATCATCCTGCCTGGCCAATCAGTGTTTTATTCATCAACCAATAAGATGAACATATACACAGAAAAACATTTCCCCATCAAATTTCCCAAGTGCTGTGAACTATGTTAGCCAGTGATAGGTAAAACTGAATAAGAACAGTGACAAAATCCCATTATAAATGTTATAAATTTTTGCATTTTAAGCTATAAAAACACTTTTGACTCAAGAGACAAATATTTAAATATTTGAAATTATGAGTAAAATGCATTTTAAGTAACATTTTTTGCTGAAATAATGGAAGATGAGGTCTACTTAATAAATCTCAAAGGAGGAAAACTGTCAGCAAAGTGGTTCTTGAATTTCTTGAATTGAGACTTAAAAGAGCTGAACCCCTGCATCTCCCCTCACCGACTTAGCTGCAAAGGAAGCAGAAATTGCAGTGATAAAGTATAGAGTGAGGAGGGAAATCTATTTGAAAAATGATGCCCAAGAAGGGAGGTGGGATGCACTGTCTGCTAATGCCAAGCACGAGGTACTCACTAACCCTGCCTCAGGTCCCCACCCCTGTCACAGATGCCTCAGCTGGATCGTGCAGGAGGCTTGGGTTGCATCTGACTTGTAGCGGTTTTAGCTCAAGACTGCCATTATTAGGCTGATATTTAAAAAGCACACCTGCAGCACTAGGTGAGACAGAAAATGGGAGACTAGTCAAGAGGCTACTGTGACAAACCAGGTGAGGGATGTCAATGGTCATCCTGCTGTTGAGTGGTGGAGTGTGGGGGAGAATGGAAGAGGAAGGAGGAAAGTGAAACGGAAGTCAGGAAACCTCGCCAATGAGTGTAGGTGGTGGAGGATGCTAAGAGCTAGATGATCTGGGTAATAACAAGGTTCCTGATGTGATGGGATACATAGGGAATACTTTGCTGACACGGGTCAAAGAGAGTGAAGAGCAGTATTCTGGCTGCATTCTTGGAGGACTGCACACCTAGGAATTGATTTTATTCTTCTGCTGTCCAGTGACAGTTGTGGGCTTGTAAGACTCTGGGTCCTATCATTAAAATGTCTAGGCTGAGGGAACAACTTCACAATCAGGAACTGGTATTTAGTCCCATTTCTTTCAAGCAGGACGCAGAGCCATGTTGCTTGGCTTCTCCCATTGGGTGACCGTGGGAGACATCAGTTTAGCCATGCTGTTCTGAACAGTGGAAAAACACAAAAGCCAATCACCAAGCGTGTGCGTAGGTAAGGCCATTGGGCTCCCCCTGCTAGAAGAACGGTTCTTCTTTAGTACATTTATTTTCTTTTTCTGAAACTTTTTGATAGATTCAAGTATCTGTTTAGGACACATTCATATTATGAAACATTAAAGAAGCTGAACTGAGCAGCTTTTTCTGCAAGTCTAGGGTTGAAATCTGGGCCAGGGATATCTATTTGCAAGTTACTGACATGGTCATGATGAAAACATAAGGTAGAGACTAGCATCCAAGTTGCCAGGTAGTTTGAAAAATCCAAACTGAGATATACTGAGAGTGTAATACTAGCTACTGATTTTATTTCAGACTAATCATCTATTTCTAGACATACATCTCTTTGCCAAGGCCATGAACCAGAAATTCAGCGTATTACCAAATAAACTACACTAAGTGAAAAATGCATTCACATGAAGAGGGGATAAAATAGAGTAACTGAATCAGTTTTCATTTTAAATCAATATTACTTGGATGGACAGCTGAGACATCTACACAAAAACCTTTGCCTCCCGAGGCACCCAGCATGAATTTGAATGGCAGGGAGAGGACACTGGACTCTGGCAGTGTAGTGCTACAGTCATGTGTCCTTCATAGAAGCAGCTGGCATCAGGTGGCAGGCTTGACGCAGGGCAGTTTTTGTAACTCCTTTGTGTGTTCATGTCATGTCAACCTTCCATTTTGTTACAGAACTGAAGTGGAAACTGCTTCCTTCCTCTCTCAGTAGCGTGTCCTGATGTCATATTGTGTTATCATTGAGGAAGGAGAACCCAGAGTTAAAACAAAAAACAAAACAAAACACACTAAGCTGGGGTTGGGGAACATACAATAGGATGCAGAGAGTGAGTTTCCAGGGATACAGAGTGTGCATGCTAACTCTACAAGCTCTTTCGTGGGTGTAGGGCATAAGAAAACACAAGACAGTTGGATAAAATCGTGATATAAATTTGGCTTCTAATTTTTCTCTGGTCTATAACATGCTTATAAACATATGGATATGTCTGAGTGTGTGTATATGCATGAGTTCATCTCTCTCTCTCTCTCCCCCCCTCTCTCTCTGTGTACATGTGTGTGTGTGTGTGTGTGTGTGTGTGTGTGTGTGTGTGTGTGTGTGTTTGCCAGAGGTGGGGCTGGGGAAGTCAAAAATTTCCCCCCATACTTCTTAAAATCTTGTTTTTTTGACAATTCTGAGGAACCTCACACATGATAGGCAATTATTCAGATGAGCAGCAAACTCTGTATCCTTAACTTTAAAAACTAAGGCTACACAAACCTTTAAACCACAGTGCATGGCTCAGGGCCTTCTCCTGTCTTGTGATGTGCCTTTGGAGCCCTCATACCAAATCTACACTCACTACGGGATTCCAAACCCTATACTACTCTCTGAAGAGACTTTGCATTGTAAGACTCAAAGCAAATGAACATCTATCAGGGTCACAGATTTGATTCCCTATCCAGCTATACTGTTTGCTATTTTTAAAATATCAAGTTATATTGAAATTTAGCAGAATCACTTAGTTCCTGGAGTGAACTAGCTGAAGAGCCCAAAGTAAGTAGAGTCAGATTGTCAGCATTGCATTATGATAATGAGCGGGACATCATTAGGCATCAGCTCTGTTAGTATACCTCCATGGCCGGAGTGCAGTATGACTGGGCATATTTTGAACCAAAGAGCCTAGTCCATGTGGCGCTTGGAATGTTTCTTTGGTTTGGCCCTCACTGTCCCAGTAAGAGAGTGATAGGACCACGGGACATTGCAGGGAACAAAAGCATGCCCAACATGCAAAGGGTTTATCCCAATTTTCAGCTCATAATCACCACTGAGCTCATGTTTTAAAAGAGGATGATGACTAGACCCAAAATAATTTCAAAGGCACCATTCTATTTATTCCCATTACTCTTGATGACGAAAGTGATACGATGCTGTCTCACAGGTGCAACTGTGAGGCCCAAACTCTTTGTCATGTTCTAGGAAAAGCAGATGGATTCCTGCCAAGTACAAAGATGCTGGAGTAGCTATCAGTGAACTCAAGGAGGGGCATTTGCAAATGAGGTCAACATCTGCTCACAAGGCAATTCTTCTCCTCAGCCCTCAACGCTGTCACCTTATGGCAGTGTGTGTATGAGTACAGCATCAACTGGATTAGCAGAGTGAACAGAGAGATCAGAAGGAATTTCAGGGCAAGTGCAATGCAACACTTAGGCACCTGGACATTCCATCAACATGGCCACTGGGACATCCCACTGCTTAGCTGACTTTCTGCTTGAGTCCATGACTTTCAAGCTCACCACACATGTTCATATGCTGTCCTGACCCTGACCCTCTTGTCTCTTTCTAAGCTAGTCTTTGTCAACAACTTCCCATTGTTTAGGAACAATGATGAAACTGGGAAGCTCAAAGTAATGAAGTGAAATATTATGACCATGTTTCCCAAAGTACTTTCAATCCCTGTAATACCTACTTTCCTCATTCCACTATTTCTAGTCTTCTAGATGTATCCATCTCCTTCTTCCTTGATACATAATCTAGTCACAAGCACTTCCTTATTATTTGCTCAACAAAACTAAGCATATTCTTGCTTTATGCATTTGTGTTGTTGTTGTTATGTAATTGATACATAATTATATTATTTCCTTTATATTTACCTTCTTACCTCTCCCATGTTCCTTTTTCCCAATTACCTCCCTAACTCCTTTCAAATTTATAGCCTTCTCGTTGTAAAACGTCTTTATGCTTGCATATAAATACAACCAATGGAATCTAGTCAGTGCAGTGTTAACTGTGCTTTTATGTTTCTAGGGATGACTAATTGGTATAAATTAATCAGTCAGGGTACTCATCCTGAGGAAGACAAATTCTTCCTCTTTCAGCAATTATAATTGCCTATTTCTTTTCATCTAAGTGTGGAATCCGTGAGATTTCCCTCATCTATGCTAGGATGTCAACTGGCTTTGGAATTATTCATGTCCTCTTTGGGCATCCATATTTGTGAAGATATTATGGGTGTAGATTTCCTGTTGTAGCTAAACAGTACAAACTCATAGCAGAGTTACTGGTCCTCTATCTCTAACAGTCTTCTTACCTCCTCTTTTCAGATGTTTCCTGAGCCTTGGGTGCTTAGTTGTATGACAAATATATTAACTGGGACACCCCACTGTCAGTTGTTCTTTGCGATTTGAGGTGTTGTGGATTTCTGCAATGATATCTTTCAGCTGGAAAAAAGCTTCTTTGTTTAGGGGGAAGAACTACACTGATTTATAGGTAAGAGGATGAATATTAAAGATGCAGCTAGGAATATTACTGTTCTTGTTTAGGAAAGTGGCAATAGTAAGCTCTCCTCTAAGATCTATAATTTCACTAGCTATGTGTGCAGGGCAAGATTTTCCTCTTGTTTGGCAGGTCTCAAATCCAATTTGACAGCTGTTGGTTACTGCCAAGATATAAATGCCACTATTGCACCTTTAGAGATACCTTCCTCAGCTGATCACTACTGTGATTCATAAATATTATGGATAGATAGGACTCTTTATTGCTTTTTCTCTCCTAGAAGTTTGCATAAACATTCTGGTACAGAAATCTTAGTCCTCGGGAGAAAGCTTCCAGGTAAGTTCCTGCTCACATCTTCCTAATCCTAGGTTCAAAGTGCATGGTGCCTTCAGCAATGGGGACTTATCTGCCACTTCTGGGAGGCAATCACAGGTGGTAAAATAGTCTCCATTGGTTTTGGAGTTTCCTGACCAACAACTCAAATGTGGGTTTCTTTTACCTGATGCTGGTATTTTTGTTTAATAATCTATGGCTCTTGGGGGAAAAAATCTTTATCCCAAGTTCCCAGGTGGTATAACTGCATTTAATCTTTAATCTCTCTCTCTGTACATATATACATATATGAATATAAGTGTACACCTGAATATACACACAAATGCACTTGTAATTTTAGACAAACATATAAAGTTGTCTATGTGTCTTTTCTTAGCACATTTGTTATCTTTTATTTCCCCCTGTTCTTTTGTATTGTTCTCAATCCATGGAGCCTAAAATACTCCTTCAGGTTTCTTGTGGATCTTTCCTGGGTCTGTTTTATCTTTGTTGAAAGTTATAATATCAATGAAGACTTACAGAATAGTAGTTGTAATGGGCTGCTTTCTCTTGTTACTGATGTGACATGCACACACAGTCACATTTATTCCTTGTCTTCATCTTCTAACATGGTGGGTCTAAATGATAGCTTTGGTCTTCCTCCCTCCAACTTACTGTTTCACTATTAACACTACAAATCAGCCATTGACTACAAATCAGCCATTGACTACAAATCAGTCATTGACAACAAATCATCCATTGACTACAAATCAGTCATTGACTACAAATCAGTCATTGACTACAAAGCAGCCATTGCCAACACCCCCTCCTCCTTCCATCTCTTATTTTCTTTCTTTGAGAGGCAATCTCACTTTGCTGCCCACGTTGGCTTTGAACTCAGTCGGTAATTAAGGGCAGCTTCAAACTTATGACAATCCTCCTGCCTCAGCCTCCCAAGTTCTAGAATTACAGGAATGCATTTTCATAATGCTATCTGATGTTAATTTTTTTCAGTCAGCACATTTTCAGAGCTGAGACCAATAATACAAAATAAGCACAAAATGATCAATCAATATTTATAAAAATAAGTGAAAGCAATTTTTAAATGGGAACATTTAAAAAATAAATAAAAGGAAGACAAGAGTGGCCTCAGAGGGTTTCATGCCTCCAATGACTGCTATAATCAGGCTGCCCACCTTATGCTATTTTAATTGCAAATCTTACCATGTCATACCTTGATTAAATACCCTCATGGTTTCCTGTTTCTGAGATATGATTTCAGGATTAGGAAGGTCAAAACAAAACAGAATTAAAATAGCACATTGATGATATTTTGACAGAGTGACCTGGCAGTAATCATATCTTCTCTTAACCCATCACTTCCCTTTGAGATCCTGAGGTAGGGATATCCACACACACTTGGAGTATAAACAAATTACCCAAGACTATGGCCTCAAATTTCAGTGTGAGACATTTATCACAGACAAATAAATGGGATAAAACTCATGGAAAGTTCCACTACACTAAAAATAAACATTTCATTGAGATTGATTATACCCAAGTCACCATTTCCCTGTTATCACTCCAAATCTGTTATTGCTAGCACCAAAAATAATGTCTTTGATCTTCTATGATGCGATAAAATAGCTTTCCATTGGGCCCCCATCAATATATCAAGGGAACACAGGATCTGGAGCAATAACACGATGATTCCAGGAAACTGATTCTGGGGTTTGTCACTGTTCCAGCTCTTATATTCGCTTAGCATAGTCCAAATATGCCATCCTATTGTGATTTAAAATGTCAAGTCTTTTCAAAATACACAGTAAAGATGGCCTTGATAAAATGTCCATGATCCAGAATTTACATCAGAAAGGCTGGGATTTGATGGGGAAGGCATGGTAAATAGCAATCATCTTTCCTTTCCTTTGTTCCCCTTGGTCAGTGAGTCAGGACTGGTTATGTTCTCTGTAAAACTATTTAAAAAAATAAGGCTGGGTATTGTATCTTTAGCTTGTCATTGAAAAATTAGGGAGGCTGAGGAAAGGGATTGCACACTGGACACTAGTATGAGTTATACCATAAGGCTCTGCCTCAAAAGTAAAAGATCCAGAAGGTGTGCTATTTTTACACAACTGTGTCTAAACCTTCTCCTTCTTTATGCATCTTGCTGTGATCAGTGAGGTGGGTCGTTTTCATAGTGAAACAAAATGACTTAATGCAAATGGCCCCAAGAAAACTACTCAAGAATTTACTACCCATGCAACTTAGCAACTTAAAATTCCAGACTAAGCTTTCCACCAATGTGATACCATGTGTATTTTTTGGTGGTGATGATGGAGCTTCTGTTGCATAATTGGACTAATGGTTTAAGTAACAGAAATTTGTTTTCTTACCAAGATAGAAGCCAGTAGGAAGAGATCCAAGTACCAATAGGACCCTTAATTCCTCTGTCTGACACACATATGGCTTTCTTCTTTTAATATTTATGTATGGCCTTTTATCCATATCTTTTTCCCATTTTACAAAGACATCAACAGTATTGGATTAGGGTGCACCTGTAAGTATATGTGTGTGTGTGTGTGTGTGTGTGTGTGTGTGTGTGTGTGTGTGTGTGTGTGTGTGTGTGATTTTTCGCTGTAACACCAAAGAATTTCATGTATCCGACTAACAATGTACTTGATGACTATCAGCAAGGCATACAAATACTACAAAATTACTTCGTATTGATTTTCCACAGTATCTTGAAACTCCTGAAAAAGAAATAATACATCATAACTTAGGAAAATCTTTTCTTTCTTCATATCTTCTCAACTTTGGGTGGTGAGATTTTACCAGATACTCACATGAAAATTGGTTTCTATGTCCAGCAACTAAATCAATGACTTGCCACATAAGAATGCTGTTTTCCTTACCTAAAGTCTAGAATGCCTCAAGCCTCTATGCTTCTTTAAGCAGAACTTACTTCTGATACCATGTGTCTTACTTACTTTCCTCATGCTGAAGCAACTCAACAAGTAAGGGTTCATGTTGGCTTACATTTGCAGTCCCCATCTATCGTCATGGCAAAACATGATGGCAGGAGCTAGAGGCAGCTGGTCACAGGACATTCATATTGAAGAAGTGTCAATACAACCATGATACGTACCTGGTACATGAGCTAGCTTGTTGAAGCCCATTCCCTATGTTAGGTTGTCATGCTCAGCCTTAATGAATGGGAGAGGGGCTTGCCCTGCCCCAAACTATTTTGTTAGACTTTAACTCCTTGTGTGAGCCCTTACCCATGAGGAGGAGTGGAGTGGAGGTAGGCTGAAGGGGAGGCTGGGGGGAGGGTGGTCGAGTAGGGGTGAGAGGGAGAACTGTGGTTAGAATGTAAAATGAAATTTAAAAACATAACAAATAAAATTGGGGTGTGTTCATGTAGTACTCAGCTTGCTTTCCATTTTATGTAACCCAGGACTCTAGCCTATGGAGTAATGCCACCAACATTTAGAGTATGTCTTCCACCTTCTATCAACAAAGCCTAGACACACCTTTACTCATATGTAGGTGATTCTAGATCCCGTCATGTTGGCATTATCCAGAACTGAAGATAAGTCCTTTGTTACCCACTTAGCCATTTTCCCCAGTCTCTTACCATTCCATATCACATCCTATTTTGAGAAGCTCATTGACCTTAAATGAGCCTTTGCATAAATTTCTTAATTGGTTTCTGTAGTCACTTTTTCCTAAGCTACAAAGTCAGACTTTTAAGTAAAGAAAATCAGTAAAACATTCCTGTTTTAAAGATGTTCTGTGATTACAAGATTTTGTCTTAAAATGGGCTAGACACTCCATTCTCAAATGCTCGCCCACACTTCCGCGTCTGTCTCTTGCCTCCTTATAATGTATTCCAGCATTTTGAGTTTTCTATGTGATCCTGTTGGCAATTCATTGGTTCTCCCACTCTGTGTTACTTAATGCACTGCTGACAGCATCCCATGATGCTGCAGCAGCAAACACTGACAGACGTATACTTTTTATTTCCCTTTTACCCCCAAGACATGGTTTCTCAGTGTAGCTTTGGAGCCTCTCCTGGCACTAGCTCTGTAGACCAGGCTGGCCTTGAACCCACAGAGGTCCACCTGCCTCTGCAACCCAAGTTCTAGGATTAAAGGTGTGCTCCACCACTGCCTGGCTCTTTTTACCTTCTTAAATCTCTATACATATAAGAACTTCCTAAGAGTTTTCTTTCTTTTTGAAGTTTCTTTCCTTGCTTTGGTAGACTGATCATTATTTTTCCTGAATTCACTGAACTACAAACACAATCAACCTCTGTTTTTAATCATTGGCAACTCTTGCAAAGGGGCCAGTTTACACACACACACACACACACACACACACACACACACACACCCTCACTCACACACCTTCATTACTTTTGGTCAACCATGTGTTCTTCTTAAAGTTGAATATTTGATAAGTTTAGATGGTGTGTATATCTGGACACATAACAGAATTCATGAGATTGGCTTATTCATGGTCCCTCCACATGACTCAAGGGTTTGCTCCAGAAAGAATTTCTGCTAAAGAAAAGCATAAAATGAAGTTTATCTAATAAGATGTCTCAGCTACCAGAAAGGCTGATTCTGAAGTCAGGCAGGTGAACATCTTTAAACAGAGCCCACCTTCCCATCATTGTCATTTCATCACTCATCTGCTTCCACACTGCATACTGCATCCATTGCACATGGGGCATCATTCTTTCTTCCAATGTGCTTCTCCCTCAAATGCAGGATATGACCTCTGTGTTAGCTACTTATATCATCACTGTGAGCAAATAAGTAGCAAAACCATACAAGCAAGGACAGATGTATTTTTGTTCACAATATTAGTTCCTCTGGTTCTCAATAGAGCATCGCAATGGTCAAGAGCATAGCGAGTTGTTTGTGTCATAGTAAAGGGAGACAAATGGAGTTAAGGCAATTCATGCCCTCAAAGACATGCATCGAGGATTGGCATAGCCCCACCATCTTCCTATAGCCTATTTGTGTCTTTATTTCAGAAGCGAATGAAAATATATTTTCTGTCAATGCTCATCTGATATATTTGTTTCTGGAAATGCCTTGTGGGCATCTGTAGATGTGTACTTTCCTAATCTTTGTGACTGTCAATCCAGTCAAGTTTCTGATGAAGGTTAACAGACTATTATACCCTCCTCAACTCCCAATTTTCAAATCCATTTTTGGCATTGATTCCTTCATAGATTATGAGCCAATATAGGAATTGACTTTTCCCATTTCCAAGGACAGGCATGAATTACATGTTATATCTCAAAGTAATTTTTTTTCACCAAAGTCACAATCTGTATATGAAAACTTATTCTTGGGAAGTATTTGATTATGTTTCCCCATTTTAAATATGCTCAAGTTAACAGTGAGGTTTTAGGATGTTGTATAGCTTTCTATAGCCAGTAGGAAGGAAAACAGAAATAGAATCCAGGACTTTCTAAGACCTGAGCTGTTGTATTGTACTTAACTCACTCTCTGTCTCACACATCCTGCCCATTCCATTCCACCAGAACTGTGTTCTATTCCTGTTTGCTACATGGTAGGTTTGTATTCTGAAGTATGAATCATAGCCAAGACAAAATCTATCTGTCCACAGAACTGTGTGGGATTGTTTGGATTCAGGGCAGTGACTTCATTGGCCCCAGAAGTCTGAGGATCAGTGCAGTGATCCATGTCTGAGAAAGAACTTTGTGATCTGAAAGGTTGAACACAAATATACAAAGACTACACCACCTCTAGTGGGTTTCCTACATTGTCAAGTGGTGATAGATGAGGATTTGGGAACATGCTGGGTTAGGCTTCTGAGAGAAAGAACAAGGTTCCCTGATGTTCACACTTGGTTGAATTTGCTCATGATTTCCAATTTTTTTCTTATGAGAGCATAATGATGAGCAGTGGTCACCATGAGTCTTTTCTATTCCTTTCTTCCTCTGAATACACAGTCCGCAGCACTATGGTGGAGAATGTAAGGATTGCTTAGTACAGAGCCCACTATTTTTTTTTGTGCCTGCTTCTTCCAGCTTATTTTCAGGTATTATATTTATATCATTCCTTAGGGAAATATCTGACATTCCAGCGAATGCCCCTCCAGGCACAATATTTCCAGTTTCTGTACTTTCAGATAATTACAATTCTGTCTGATTATTTGAGTGGTTAAGTGGCAATTCATCAGTTAGCATATTCCTGGGGGTGATGTGTAGCTGGTTTATCTTCACTCACTTTCCACACACAGTACCAAGCTTAGCTCTGAATATACAAAAGAAACACTTGCACAGTAAGTGATAAATGCACATGAATGGGAAGAGTCAGCATTTAAGAAGTGTGTGCTGAATTGGAATTGGTCTTCCGCACATACATATGTATGTATGTATGTTTCATCACCATGCAGTGAGCCCCTTGCTTCATCCTCTGAACCTCGTGCATTGGTCTGGTTCTGATGTCTTTGAAGCCAGTTGCTGGAGTTCATTGGCAATGCTGTATTTGCCAATTCCACTTTACTTCCTCAGTCCAGATTTCAGATGCAAGCAGCAGGCCTTTCATTTACCCAACTTATCCAGAGTGTATTCAATAGAATAATCAACTCCCAGCATGTTCCATGCTTGTTGCTTGTCAGAGCCTCTTACAGTCAAGAGACATAAGTAATTGGTATGGTCTACTGGGCAGCACGTGTGCTGAGAGTTTCAGGAATTCAATTTTGCTCTTCCTTCAGGAACTCTCCACTCAGGCCAGCTGGAGTGACCTTTCTTCTTTCATCTCTGAAGTGACAAAAAACACTGTGACTGGCAGACTGGCTGTTAGGTGTCGCTTCCATCTGTCCCTCATAGCTCCCTGTTTTCATCCCGTAGGGTCCTGCAGCATACTTTTAATTGTCTGTCTTTACTTATCCGTGATTCCCAAATTTAGCACAACTCATTCAGAACGGTTGGCCTGCTTATCTGGAGACTGTCTTTTGCAAGAGCACATCTACATAATGCTATTTCCTGAAGGCTTTTTATATACGATGCTATGGTAAGTGAGCCAAAAATATAAACGTGGCATGTGCCCAATAGCAAGGCAGGGGGCAAACAGGCTTGTTGAAGGAAATGATAGTGAGGACAGTGAGAAGGAGAGAGGATAATGTGCAACAAATTTAAGAAGGCCTACAATATATTTCTGTCATGAATCACCAAGTGAATTTCATGGAGGAAGCAAAGAAGATTAATAAATATTAAATCATTTTGTCAAAGACAAAGCCATCTCTTCCCTATGAGTATGTTGTGATTAAAAGAAACACCAGTGTGGTTTTAAAAGGGAATGAATGTAATTAAAGTCCTGACACTTTCTTTAGAGACAAGACATGGAAGTTTTGTCATGTTTCTGGACACAGTTTACATGTAACATGGACACGTGTATTTTCCCTATTCAATAGTTTCACCTGCAACCCCAGAAAATGTGTGCTTTGGTTTCTCTGACGCCCTGGGACCCTGTTTGGAATTGCCTTGTCTGGAGCTTTTACATGTACTATCCTCTTTCCTTTATTTTGGACTAATATGGTATTTCTTGTAAAGGTATGATAACAATTTTTGTTGAATACATTTCCTAGTTTCTATGAACTTCTGAAACATTGGTTTTTAGTCCACTTGTCTTCTAAGAGAGCAGAAAATCTGTGTATCTAAGAGACAAACACAGGATATTCTTTGGGGATAGAAAGGAGAGAGGAATGTTGAACAGGTTATGCTAGGAGGATATTAAGCTGTGGTCTAGGGAAGTTGGTTTTTCCTAATTCTTTGGGGTATTGAACATTTGGAGAAAGCTTTTCTTTTGTATCTTTCTGTTCTCATCTGAAATGTGGAACCATGAAAGATAGGTTGGAAATAGTATTCTCTTCTTTAACTCTTTTATCATTTATTGAATTAGAAACAAACCTGTGACTTTTTTTATTTTGGTCTTCTTATGATATCACTTTTCAAAACCAGAAGCATGAAAAGGTACCCAGTCATGAAGACAGTAAAGGTCTAAAAATGAATTGTAATTTACATCTTTATATATGCCTTTGCTATATAGCAGTTAGAATTAAGTTGTTATATATTTAATTCTTGCATGTTCCTGCATGCACCACACTTCCTGGGGACAGGAAGTGAAGCACCAGAGACATAGCTTCTAGTCACTGGAAAATACTAGAATTGAGTCATAGAAAATAACACTGTCAGACAGTCTTGGTTAAACCTAGTGGGTCACAAAACAAAGCAAGAGATAGATAAGAGGAAGGGTCTGTTACGAGTTATAGTTACCTACAATAGTCAAAACTTGTAGTTAGGTTTTCTAGTTATACA
Organism: Cricetiscus sungorus; assembly: GCA_030556225.1. NCBI lineage: Eukaryota > Metazoa > Chordata > Mammalia > Rodentia > Cricetidae > Cricetiscus > Cricetiscus sungorus. Next base: position 44,552,537 of record JANBXA010000366.1, read on the forward strand.
AAGATGTATTTGAGGTGGATAAATATTCTTCAAACCTTTCAAAGACATACAGAGTATGGCATTTAAAATGGTTTAGGGCAACACCAACTGTGTCAGAAAAGAGGATGGGCATCATAGAAACTTGTTATGGAATTTGCTTTCAATATGGCAAGACTAGCCGTTTGGACAAGATATTGCTCTTGTCTAGACTGTTTAACTGTATGCTTTTTAAAGTAGATGAGCAGGACCCACAGGCAAGTGACCACTGAAACAAGAGGAACAGTGCTACAGGATTCCTGCTCAATGGAAGAGTGTGCCAGACATTTTGCAGGACACAGAAGAAAAATGACTGGCAAACTGGCAATGCAGGTGGACAGTTTGAAGTTTCCTGCTTTTCTGACGCGTCTGTCAGACACACTGTGGCCTATGGGCCCAAGAAGGAACATTACAGAAAAACTTTGGGTGACTAACCAGAGCTAATTGTCTCTGTCATTTCTAGAGTTTATATACTATCCTTCTGTTGTCTTTGATGCAGTTGAATACAGATGGTTATGAATACAGTTTCCCTTAGTTAGTATTAAAGATAAGTTACATATAAGACTTTAGATTCACAAAGATAGGATAGATGATAAAATATTTTCTTTAATTCCTGATAATGTTAGTGGGCTAAATGTTGTTAACTATTGTTTTGTTAACTGTTTTGTTATATATTTTACTATATAAATTTAAAGCCCTTCTTTTTATTTAGACAGAAAAGAGGAGATGATGGGAGATATCATTCTGTAAATATGTTTCTCTTATTGGTTAATGAGTAAAGCACTGTTGATCTATAGGGAAGCAAGGAGACAAAGAAGATTCTGGGAGATGTAGTAGAGAGGAGTTGAAATGTAGGATGCAAGAGGAGTAAGAGGTTCAGACCCTCTCTCTGGTAAGATAAAACCACTTGGAAACACTTAGATTGATAGAAATGAGTTAATATTTAAGACAGAGCTAGCCAATAAGAAATGCTAATAACAGACCAACAGTTTCATAACTAATAGTCTCTGTGTGTCATTTGGGGCTTACACATCTATGGAACCAGGTTGGTGGAGAAGTGCTCCTAGTAAGGCTTTTGTTGGTAGAGATATGATATGGGGAATGGGAAGGAAGAAGTTGAACAAATGGTAACTGCAATGCCCCATATAAGTGTGAAACTGTCAAAAGAATGAGTTTAATAAAAGAAAGGGGAAAATCAATGACAGTCACCTCTGAACTCAACAGATCTGAAAAAATCCTTACATCAGCAGGCTACCTCTATGTCTTCTCAAGTTACAAACCTTCCCTGAGGCTGCTCTCTTATGGCCTTCCTAAAGAAATAGCAGGACATCACCATCACACCTTCAGAATGTTCCTGCCCACAGTCCTGTCCTTGTGACAGACACCTAACATGCCAAGATGTATCCCTGTCTGCTTTTAAAGCTATAACCCATGCAATCTTCAACTTTGAAATAGGACATGTCACAAATGGATCTACCATTTTTACCTCTTGAAGTATGACCTGAAACAGAGCATGTTCAATAGTATGCTCCTAAATTTAGTTTTTTTAGAGAGTCACCCACTCATTTCCAAATGCGTTTTCATGCAAACATGTGAGAACTTCCTAAATAAAACTCCATGCATCTTTGTTCTTAAGGAACTTGCTTTGGTTATAACCCCTTACCTCTTGCATAGTAAACTCTTTTGCCACCATTTTTCCTTTGGATGAATATTATTTGGCTTTGCATTCACCAATACACAATACCATCACCTTTAGTCATAGATGACAGAATAAAACACTTGGTCTTCCTAAGATAGATCTCTGTTTCATCTTAATAATTTACATAAACATACCTGTTTTTTTCTTTTTTAATTCTTTCCTATCCATAATGTCTAATCCTGGAGGAATCTGAAATCATGTTGAAAGAATTATGATAGAAGAGTCAGAGAATTTCCTGGAAAAAACTAAAGGGAGACAGTCATCAATCTGTTATTCAGAGACAAGGATCCCTTGGACAAGCTGGCTACTTGCAGTCACCAGCATTTGTGATACCTCAACTCAATTAAGATGCCTTGACCTATATATAAGTTCAAGGAAGACAACACAAGAAGCTATCCAGGATCAATCTCTGTGCATACTAATGAGTGTTTAACAACTCCACTACTAGCTGAGGAGCTATTGTCATTTGATAACTGATAGGAAGAGAGTCCGTTTTCTTCCATGATGGTATCCCTGGTAAGCACAACACTCTCCAGAGCAGGCCATCCTCCAAAGAGTAGTTGGTCAACACAAAATGGACTCAATTGGGAAAAACTTAAGAAAGAAAACTCAGTGTTTGGTGGGGGGAGGAGGAAGGGGACTGAGGGTAGAGAGAGTACATCAGGCAGGTAGTGAGGAAGGTGTCAATATAATCAAAATGCTCTCATGATAATTCCCATGGTAATGGCCCCCGTAGGATCATATGTATGAATAATTGGTCCTCAGTTGGTAGTACTATTTGAGAAAGATTCTGTTCAAGGAGGTATGTTCCTGGGAGCAGGCTTTGAAGTTTCAAAAGATTCCTATGATTCCCACTGAGTTCTCTTTCTGAAAACCACATTGTGGTTGTGGCTCAAGAAGCTAGCTCTCATCTGTTTATTTGTTCCATTGTCATTGAATTTAATCCTCTGAATCTGCAAACTAAAATACACTCTTTACTCTTACAGGTAGCCCTTAGTCATGGAGTTCTGTCACAGCCACAGAAAAGTACCTAAGACAATACTGTATGAAAATTTCAAGAATGAATAAACATTCTTAAAAACAAATGTGTGCCCACATTCAAGCAAAACACATGCACATTCAAAAGAATATCCAGGAGCTAAACATAGTTATCTCCATACAACAGACTTGATAAAACTTGAGATGAAAAGAGAATTAATTGAAAGCATGTGTTTGGAAGCGAAGCACGTCCAAATACTGGTGTTCTCTTTTGGTCTGTTTATTTATTTTGAGGCCCAGTCTTTCTATGTGGTCCTAGATCACCCTGAACTTATAGAAAACTCACCCACATGCCCCTGCCTCCCAAGGGTTAGAATTACAGCTATGTTCCACTTCTTCTTGCTCTGGGTTCTATATATTAGTTAAATCTGGGCCAGCCACTATACAGTGATCATAACCACTTAATTTAATCTATTAAAAGAATAGATTTTCATTACTTTTCCCCACTCTTCAGACACTGTTCTAGATAAGAAAACCAGCCATTAGTTAGCTTAGGGATTTGGAGCTCATGACACAGATTCCTGTCTAGTAGGTAGTTTTGTGTTGACTTGGTACATGCTAGAGTCATCAGAGAGGAAGGAGCCTTAAATTGAGATTATGCCTTCATAAGATCCATCTGTAAGGAATTTTCTTAGTTAGTGATCAATGGGACAGGATCAAGTTTATTGTAGGTGGTACCATCCCTGAGCTGGTGGTCCTGGGTTCTATAAGCCACGAAACCAAGCCAGTAAGTAGCATTCCTTCATGGCCTACACAGCAGCTCCTGCCTCCAGGTTCATGCCTGAGTTGCATTCGTGTATTGATTTTGGGGATGAGTAGTGATATGTAAGTGGAAACCAAATAAACCCTTTCCACCTCAATTTGATTTTTTCTCATTGTTTTGTCACAACAATAGAAACCCTAAGACATCTTTCTCAGTGCAGTTTTTTGCTCTGGATACATGCCCTTGAAAATGTATCCTTACATGTTAATATCTTAGCATTGCCGAATCCCATTCTCTTAGACTATATAGTGCTTATTCAAATTACAAATACAATATGTCTTAAAATGTGTGATTAGAGCCTCTTAGGACTTATCACCATGAAAGCTTAGAGAAGTAGTCTTAGATTTCAAATATTTTGGGATAGTAGATCCAAAATTTAGAGTTGTAGTTTTTTAAAGAATTATTGCAAGCCCATTTTTGTATCTTATAACATTAGAATGTATTGAGACTAGAGAATTATTAAATGTCAAATTCCTATCATGTTAGAAAATGGGAATACTATAATTTCGAGTCACACTATTGATATTTTATTCTCTAACATCTCTTCAAGGCAGAAATAATTTTTGCCAACATGATTGGCATTTTGAGTTGGATAATTCTTTGTTGGTTGTAGCAGGAACACGTCTGGGTATCAGGGTATTTATCAAAATCACCTATAAAACAATTGCCTTTAACATAACTCCAGACTCTAGGAGGAGCTGATGTCTGTCAAACCCATAAGGATGGACACACACACACATACACACACACACATACACACACACACACACACACACACACACACACACACACACACACACTTTAAAGCAATAGAATAAAATAATTTAAAATGAATACTTTTTTGCATGAGATTTTTGGTTCCCATTGGAATCCCATGGGACTGTGTTACGTTCTAAAGAAAAGACAAGGTTTGGGTCAAGGTTATACAATAATACGGGTTGTGGAAGAATTGCCATGAAAGCAACTTGGCTGTCCCCTCTCTCTGAAAACTGAAACTGGATTTCCTTTAGCATTGCCAGTTTTAACTTTTTAAAACCCATTCTTTTATCAATTTAATCCCATCTCCTCTCTTGGTCATATTAATCATATAATTATAGTAATTTATAGTAATTTATGTATTTTGAACTAAATCTGTATAGCAAAAAGGTTGCTCTGTGCAATTATGCTTTCTAAGTTCAAACTGAAGATCTATAATGAAGTGCTCTTCCTCCTCCTCCTTCTCCTCCTCCTCTTCACTCTTTTTGGAGTCAGTTTCTTCGAAGGGAATTTGCATTGTTTACTGCCATCTATAAACTTTACCAATCATCAGTGTTTTAACTCACGGTCTATTTAAATATGTCTCATAGATCTGAAAGTTGAATAGTATTTGTCTAGATATTCTCCTACATGATTTGGATGGGTGCCACTTTTCGGTATTCAGTTGACTTGTGGATCTGTCTATAGGCTTTGCTTACACATCTACACCCTTATCAGGAAAGAGTGGGAGGCCAGATTCACATGGATCTCCTAATAAGGAAGTATATAATCTCTGTATTATGGTGGTCACAGAGGTATATAAGAATGCTTATATGTGCTTTGAAGCTTTAAGAGTGATACTTATAGTAATTAAGATAGTCTTGCCTGTCTATATTTGTTATCTTTTTTATGTAACAAAGTAGTTGGCATAAGAAGATTTAGGGGATTTTACCTCAAGGTTTTAGAGATATGACTTCGTCTTTGTAGAGAAGGTGATGTCGATACGGACTGCGTGATGGGCAAATAGCACAAAAGGGGCTTGGAGGAGGCAGAACTTACCTCTAAGGGTCATCCTTGGTGATCGTTTTCCTTTACCTTCCTCCTACTCCTCCCAGATTCCAAACTTTCTAAAGTAGTATCATGGGCATATGAGCAATATTTCATATCTGAATTATACCAAAGACCAAGCCTTTGTAGTCACCAAGCAACATTTCCTGATGGTCTCTATAGACAACGGGATCATAAAGGCATGGGTATGTGGGTCCCACATTAATAAGAAGTATGTAAGAATTCATTTAGAAACTGTTCAGTCTATGAAATGAGATAAGATCTACATAATCAAGCTATTGAGTCGATTATAAAATGCTTACAACATAGCTTAGCACACAATGGCTAGATATGGGTTGTTTTAATTACATGTGAACCTTGCCTTATTTCATTGTAACATCTATGCTTGCAAAATCTATTTTTGTTTCAAATTTTTTCTCCCATTCTGAGAACAAGGGAAACATCGTGGACTAGAGTAGAAACCAGTGTTCTTGAAGACCCTAAATTAAATTAGGCATATCTGGTATGACAGAGGCTCTGAGATTAACAATGATCCATGTTAGAGCTTGAAAGTGCTGTTTCTGTAAATGGTCAAGGGAGAAGTGCTTCCCTGGATTTATTCATGGCTGTATTGGAAGTGACAGTAGGTATGTGCTCTTCTTGTGTAGCTACTGTGCTGGGCATACACACCAAATACACTTAGGAAGGGAAATAATAAATCATTAGAACTGTGAGCCTTTCTTGCACAGAATCACAGGGAGAGGGGGGAGGATTCCCCCAAGCAACTCAAACTCAATTACCCTGCTCACAAGGTGTTTGAAATGGAAACAAATGAAGAAAACAGGTGTAGAAGCAGGCGGCATTCATCAGTGCAGCTGGAGACACTGTGTCCTGGGCCATGGGGTAGACTTGGTTAATTGAAAACAGGAGTAAAAATAATGTCAGTAACTCCAAGTCTTTGTAGGCCATGTCAGAGTCAGAAAAATCATTTTCGTGTATTGTCCTACAGAGCACAGCTGGTTCCTTTACTAACCAAGTGGCATTTAGATGCATCAACGACCTTGTCCAATGTTAGAGACTATACTTCGTCAAGACTAGAGCCAGCACTTTAGATTCTGGCCCAAGCTAATGGAGTGCCTCTTGTACAGCAGGGTCTGACTTATCCAAGTAAGCACCCCTGTTCTTTCACGACTTCTCAAATCCTGGTCTGGATGATGTCTGTTTTACTTTGGATGGAGGCGGGAGATGGGGGTGGGGGGAGGATCCAATGCAGTCCTTGAATTCCTGAAGCAGTTCTTGAGAATTTCAGTACTGTGGAAGGTGTTTAAATAATACCCATTTATTTTCTTATAGTTCTGGAGGTTGTATGTTTGAGAATGAAGTGTCTGCATGTTGGTTTCTTCTAAGCCTACTTCTTTGGGTTGTAGCTCTTGGTGTCTTTACATGGTTATCTGCCAGTGCTTGCTGGTGTCCTAACCTCTTCTTATTTGAGTAGAATTAAGGCGTATTTTCTACTCCCGTTTTAAATTGCCAATTTCCTTTTTTTTTCTTCTAAAACATTGACATCCTGGCTTACTGGAATTAAGACATCAACATACTGGTTTAGTGGGGAGCATGTTTCTACCTGTGATAGAAACACAATTCCATACACACTCATCTCTTGTTCCTATATCATTGGTCATATTTGGTCATACACTGAGTATTTTTAAGTGTTCCAAAAATCTGTGTTCAGGCCTTAGAGTACAGCAGAGTGTAACTACATGACAAGTCTAGGTCTAGCAAACTCTCTGAAGGACAAGGGTCCTTCTTATTTTGCTTTCTAACACATTGCATAGCATCTACACACATAAGATAATTTGTACATTATACTTTTGATAATAGTTTTAAAGAGTTTGTATAGTGAAGCTAAGAACCTGAAACTATGTAGGTCATGGTCCCTAGGGGAAACCTGCCATTATTCTGTTAAATGAATATTGTGTTAAATAACTTTTTTTTTTTAAGTTAAAGCATCTGGAGATAGTAAATCCATAATTTAGAGTTGTAGGTGGGTGATTTTAAGGAAGCTGTATTTGCCAGATACTACAGGGCATTGAGAAGGGCTTGTGGGTAATTGGATATAGGAGTCTGGACTTCTAGAGAGAGAGAGATCAGAGCTGGAGGTTCTGAGCTAGGTAAGTCAAAAGTATGTAAAAACCAGAAGCCAGTGAAGTTGCCAAAGAGAACCTCCAGAGAGGTAAAGAGAATGAAGGAAATGCTCCCAGTGGCCACATGAAATTTGAAGGAGGAATGCTGGTCAGGGGAAAAGCTGGGGTGAGGAAATGGGACACACACACACACGCACGCACGCACGCACGCACGCACGCACGCACGCACACACACACACACACAATCATATTCCATTCATCATTCATATGTGTATGAAACTTTCAAGAACAAAGACAACTTTTTAAAGAGAGTCAAAGGAGATGAGTCAGTCTGTGCTCTTTGCTAACACATGTACAATTGGACCTTGAATGGAAGGAAAACTGGAAGTCAGTGAGAAGCCAGAGGTAATGGAGGCAAGAAAATGACACGTGCAAAGGGAGGGTGGTGTGCTGCAGGTCACCAACAACAGATAATTTTGCGGGTATGGAAATATTTGTTACAGTTTTTCCATAATGTTACTAATAAAAGAGAAGCAACCATTAGAGTTTGCAAAATTGAGGGCATTGCATCATTGATATGAATGGGCTTTAGTGCTGAGGTTAAGAAAACATCTTTTGGAAATAAGTTGAAAGGACTGTGTTACACCATCAAGGGGAACCAGAAGTCATATTCAATCAACTCTTCCAATAATATTGTTGACTGGGATTCAGAATAATTCAAAGAACCTTGGCTACAAGCAGCATTGTTACTTCACCTTGTAGCTTCATGTCCAGGAAAGGTACCTTAGTCTATATTTTATTGTTCTATCAGAATACCCAAAATTAGGTAGCTGTAATGATCTGGATTAGATGTCACCCCCTCTACTTGTTAATCTTGAGCATTTGAATACTTACTTAGTCACCAGCTGGTGGCTGCTTCAAGAAAGGATTGGGTGGTATGGTTCTGGGAACTTTTTGGTTCCTAGATCAGAGAACATTTAGTACTGGGACCCACTCTCTTTGGAGGGATATATTGCTTAGCAGGGAGGACCTTGGTCCTGGCAGAGTTCATTGATTCTCCATGGGAAGTCTTACCATCTGTGAGGAGTGGAGAGAGAGTGGGGTGGAGGAAAGGAGGGAGGGGCAGGAGGAGGGGGGGAAGTGGGAACTGGAATTGATATGTAAAATGAGAACAAATTGTTTTAAAATAAAAAGTAAAATTTAAAAAGTGCCTTTATCCCTACTGTGCTCTCTGCTTCCTGTTTATGGATGCTGATGTGAGTCATTTCCTGGTCCAGCTCCAGCTCCATGCCTGCCTGCTGTCATACACCCTCCCACAGTGGTGATGAACTTCCATCACTTTGGAAGTGTAAACCCCAAATAAACCCTTCCTGCTGTAAGTTCCTGTGGTCATGGCATTTTATCAGGGCAGTGATAGAAAAGTATCTAATAGAGTTGCTTTTAAAGAGGTGACTGGGAGTCTGATATTGGCAAATACATCGGAAAGGACTTTCTTCTTTGTCATGTATTTGAAAAACTTCAGGTTCAAGTGGGCACATGCAGAGAGCCTCTTCTGTCCTCTAACGCCTTTCTTCAAGTCACACACTCATCTATGACATTATCATTTCTTGAACACCCGACTCCCAATATGGCCAGAATGGAGAGCAGATTTCAACCTGTCTCTCAGAGGACAAACTCTATTCAAATTCCAAGCAAGGGCTCCATCCAGAACTGACATAGTACTTGTACTTCTGATTCAGGCATGCCAATCGCGGCCCTCTCTTGGATCAAATAAACAGAGATAAAGCCTTTGAAAGAATGTGGTGGCTGTGTTAAAACAGAGTCTGGGATAAAAGAAAGAACATTTCTCAAATAAGAGCCATTCCTTATGAGGGGAGAGAGTTCTTGCAGAGAGGAAGAGTGGTCCTGAGCAACAAGGCAGAATAGAAGGAATAGAAACGTTGGTCATTGAATCAGTGTGTCAGAAATTCAAGGCAGAAAGAGGTACAGAAGAGGACACTGAGGCTCTTGTAGTTGCAGAATGCTGAGTGCAAATTCTCAGCCAGATTCAAAGTCCCTCTACACTCATAGTCATTTGCAATAACTACATGATGTCATCTTCCTCAGTAATGTAACTGGACACCTCAGCACCTGCATCAATGGGTTTTTTTTCAGAAAACCCATGCCCACTTTTTAGTCATTCCCTGCAAATGTTGCTTTTGCTCTCTTGACAACCACATAGGAGTCAGGAGCATGAAAGTTTACTTTTTTTTATAGGTATTACAGAGATATTTTGGTTTCTAAATATCTTGCTAAAATTTTTAAATCTTAGCGTTTCTTAGTGTAAACAAGTTCTTCTCGTTCTGCTTTGCTATTTATGAGGGAAAGAGGCAAAGGGAAGAATCTCGGCTGGTTCAGATTTTTTATTAACCATCTTGTGAGTATCTGTCTGTTTCTTTGGGCAACAGCAAAATAATGAAATGTTTTACGCAAGAGGACAAACCAGTGTAGGGCACTTGATCTTAAAATCAGAACAACTAAATCAATGTGAGATTGTTTGGAGTGGCATTCTATTTTGCATGCCACATGGTAAATGTGGGCTCCACTTTGAAAACCCTATTTCCTGACAACTGTAAAGCAGCCAGTGTTTCAATCTTTGTATTTGTCTAATCATGATGCTTGAAGACAATGCTAGTTTCTAAGGGTACACTGGTTTGTGTGAAACAATGTTGCATTTACTTCTTATTTGGTGTGTTTTCCATTTCTTAGGTGATATTTTCCTCCCAAACATTCTGATTTGTTGTGAAAGGCTAAATGTTTTTCTACATTACCCTGTATTTTGACTCTTAAATAAGAGGGTTAGTTGATAACTGGGCTTGTGTTGTAAGATGTTACTGCTCTGCTAGTTAATCCATAGTCAATATCACATGAATAACTTAATACCCTAATACAGCACAGAAGAAATGGGATTTTAGATTCTCACATTTTGGAGTCAACAGAGTTACTTCTTAGCCCTTTGATTTTTGAATTTACAGCCTATTAGAATAAAATTTCCTTATCTTTTTAAAGTTGAAAGGTAACATATCACCCAGAGTGATTTTGTAAACTAAATGAATTGTGGTAAGTTGTAGTTCCAGCTGGGCTTGTGGGAGATGATTTATTGATTTTTTTTCATCCTGGGCTAGCTTATATTTCTTATTTTTTATGTCCACTGATGACCATAGATTACCATTTTCACAGAATCAATCACAATTCATACATGACAAAGTGTGTAAGAGTTGACATTAAGAGAAACAACTCTGTTTCAACTAAAAAGAGCAGTATTTTTTAATGATAATACTTTGCTTTTATATTAAAACAAATACACCCAAAACAAATACACCCACCCATATCATTTACTTCTGTATAGTTTGAACAAAATAATAAATTAAGCATGTTCATGTGTAGTGTACCATATTACCAATATAATATAAATTTCCATGCTTTCACAACTAGTTACAAAACAAAAACATCAATCACTGACATCACCAAGAAAGCTATGACCTCCAATCAACACTCAACTACTCAAAGATTATAATCAATATTAGACTATATTGATACAATGAGATTCTACAGATTTGTTATGAATATCAGTGATATACAACACTGATATCAAAGGATTTGAAAATGGTTCATACTTGATGGCAATTTGTATATGTAATAACCCCAGAAAATAATTGATGTGCCTATGTAAATCTGAGGGTTCTGAGCTTTGGGTGCGTCCTTTCATTTTCCAATGTAGAGGGGCATCAAGTGTATATAGACACAGGTATCTACATTACAACCCATAACTAGTTAACATCTTTCAAACCATTTCTTTTATTTTCTTTTTTGGGGTACTTTTTTGTTTGACTCATTCATTACCCATGAGTGGGTAATATTCCATTTTGACTCATAGGATAGACTAGACAAAATTAGGGCTTAGAACAGGACTGAACATATAAACTGTGAGTACAACAGAATGTGAAATGTTGTAGTACGTAGGTAAACCTGAAGTGCAAGTTCAATGTGTGTTGGGTTCTTTCTAAGGAGAGTTCGTAAAGACCATTGAATGCTTCCAATCAAGAAAACCAACATTTTTTTCCTAATTTATTGTGTATGAATGGTGTGTGTGTGTGTGTGTGTGTGTGTGTGTGTGTGTGTGTGTGTGTGTGAGTTCACATGGAGGTCAGAGGACAATATTTTGGAGTCAGTATTTACTTGCAACTATACAGAGGTGATTTTTCTCTTGTTATTTCTGTTATGCTGCTGGCCTTTGAGCTTTCAGGTGGTTTTCCTATTCCCATCTTTCATTTCAGCCTAGGAGTGCTGGGATTATGTATGTGCAATGTGATATTTTTGTTTGTTTGTTTCCTCTCAATGCTGAAGGACTGACTTTGGAGATGTGAAATGACTTGGTGAAGGTCCAGCAGTTCCCACGTAGAATTCTTAGACTTGGGTACAGACATCTTTACTTTGAACCCAGTGCTGTTCCTGTTACTGTCAATGCAGAGTTGAAACATTGGCATATGATCAGGGTTTTATAAATTAGGAAAAATTGCCGCAGAATTTTATAAGTGCAGAGCATCAAACAACTGTGTAATAGAATGTTCTGTGCTTATTTATAAGCTATGCACTTATGTAAATGGTTCTAATCACAAAATATATTAAAATTGAGCCCTATTTTAAGAGTAGGCAGCCAGAATACTGTGAATTTTCATTTTTAGGCAGTCTGGAATGTAGGATGGCTGTTTTCAGTATAAGAATACAGGCAAAGTTAACAGGTAAGTGAAAGCATCTCTGTATGTCTCATGTTGCTACTGATGAGAACATCATGGTTCTGATCATCCTGCTAAAATTTATGATGTACCCAGAAAGTCAAGTGACAAGAGAAGCTTGTTAGGGAACTTGATATGGGAAAGCATAAGTTGAGAGAGACCCAACTGGTGGGCACCACTGTTTAAAGTGTGAACAGTGCTCTAGGGTTAGCATGAGAGGTCTCATGTGTGGAACCAAACATCACTGGGATGCAGCCAGTCTTTTCCCACTCAGACCTGTGTCAATGATTATGGCTGGGTTCATTGTACACACTTTCAGAAATCTAGAACTCTGTGAATTCTGTTTTACTTGCCTTGAAGCCTTGAAAAATAGAACACCAGGGAGCTGGTTCTTGCAAGCACATCAAGGGTTTATATTTCTACCATTACTCTATGGTTGTTACATGACATTGGGTGACACATCCACCCATTTTGAGCTCATCTGATTTTCTTTTCTTGATAGCACATTTGTTCCCAAAGACCACAGTGACCATCTTTCTTTCTATGTATTGGTTGTGTGAAACTCACGGAGCTAATCTGCTGTCAGAATAGCAACTTTGGACTACGTAGCTCCGTTGTGATTTGTTTAATAGTATTTAAAGATAAAACATTATTATATATTTTTGAGAAAACTATTTGTACCTTGATTAACTAAACCACATAAAAGACTATATGAATGATATCCACCTTAGAAGCTCATTGTGAAGAGAGAACAACTAAAGAATTTGGCACAGTGCTTGACATGTAGCTGTACCTCAACTTCTTTCTCTCACTTGTGTTCTCTCTCTCTCTCTCATTTATGATTGCCTACTTTTCTGTGTCTTTTGCTAGGTGAGGTATGTGTGGTTGTGAACAGCACAGATAAGTTCCCAATCTCATGAATAATTTAATTCAGTAAGGAAACAAATGATCAAAAATAAAAGTTATTTAAAATTGGCCCACATCTTCACTGGTATGAGGGAAAATGACAAGGAAATGTAAAGCACCTTGGGCAAAGAAAGGGGTCAAGGCATTCCTCTTCGGGAAATACCGTCTTCAGCAGAAACTTAAAGAAGCCTCTCTCTAGGAAATGTCATAAGAGCTTAAATGCCATGCAAAACCTAAATTCTGGCAAAAAGTGGGATATAAGTGACCTTAGCATAAGAAACAAGATGTAATATGCCTGGACAGGAAGTGATATGCGTTCTGAGCATGGAAACTTGGGGATGGCCATAGTTTATGCCTTGGTCCCATTTACTACACCCCTGGAATGTGTGTCGTGGTTTCCTCTCATGTACTGAAGTGTAGCCTTATGGATCCCTTTTAGTTCTATGTTCTTGCTAGCAACATTTAACCTCTTTTCTTTTCCTATCTGGTGTCAAGTTTTCTTTCATGTTCATCTGAACCACTCATCCCAGGATACCTTTCTTAGGGTCATTAACTATGAATTGTCTGTACCATCCTGAATTGTAAAGTGTCATAGAACACAATACAGTTTTCCATAATGGTTTGTTTTCCAGTATGATCTTTCTGTCTTTGACTGTACCACTGACACCAGTGTTTGTATTGTTGTCGCCACACAAGTTCCACAAGGGCATGTAAAACATTTCTGTTGAGTATGTGATGCATAAGATATTATGCTATGAGCACACTTAAGAATTAAATAGTAATTATGGCAGAAAAAAAAACGAGTAGATAAGTGATTGGCACGAAAGCATGAGGATCTGGTTTAGATTCTCCAGAATCCAGGTTGTCCTCTTACCTCCACATGCACATTCTGACATGCATACTTGCACTCACATTAATACACATACATACAATAATCATCTTACACAAACAAACACACACACACACACACACACACACACACACACACACACACACACACACAGAAGGAATCATGAATACCTTACTATATTTCATTCATTTGTGTTGAGGCAGCAAATGTTTCACAAAAGGTTCAAGTTCTTATAGTATGAGAAGAGTTGCCTATCTAGCAACTGTATAACTCTATAAAATTTAAAAGCTAGTGGGTCATGTGACTGGGTCACATGCATGAGTCCTGGTCAGAAGAAGGTGAGAAAATGCCTGAGACACTTTTAGAGAAACCCAGTCTTTAATAGTCTTCATGTTCTCTGTCCCCTTCCTAAACTAGTATAATTTCTAACTAAATTCTCAACACTGATGCTTATGCATACAGATAACATGTAGTTCTTACCAAAGAAGCTTCTTTTTGCATAAGATGCACACCAATGAAGAAATGTGCATCTCATCAAAATTCATCTGGGATTTTAAACCATCCATAGTTTAAAGTATCAACTGGAAGTCAAGGCAGGTCTTAGTTTGGGAAGAGTAACACAACAGGCAATATTCCAGCTTGAGTGGGATAGCTTTATCCATGGTTTATTAGGAAATTCTCTCTTAGGAGCAGTTGAACTCTATTAGCAACCAAAACTCAGCCTCCTAAAATAGGAACAGCAGTTGAGGCTGTTTTGAGTTTTTGTTAGGACATGTGTAGTAATGACTTTCTAGGCAGTGTAAGGAAAAGAAAGGGTTCAAGAGGACTCTGAGATGTCCAGAAATAGTATCAGGATCCTGGATCCATTCTTGGAAAAGGGTAAATTTGAACAGAGACCAGACTTTTGAAAACTAGAATGCAAAATGAAATAATGTGGTGTTGCTTGGGACATTCCATTTAGAAATACATAAATAGTCATAAAACCTGCTGTTTCACTTCCAGGTTTGGAATGCACAGCCTTCTTAATAACACTTATTACTTAATAAGCACACTGAGAGTATGTTGTATACGTACTAAGCAAGCCAAGGTTTAATAAATACTTATCAGTTCTCTTTTTATTTCTTCTAGTATTCTTCTAATATCAGATCTGGAAAATGTCATTTCTCCCACTATTTGGCCCTCAAAATGCACACTCAAGCTTGCAAGGTTGATAGGAACTGACATTGTTTTCATAACAGGATACCAGGTCTGTGTAGGAGTATTGATGTGGTGTCATCCAAACTGTTGATTGTGGTATACATTAAGCATTCCCTAAAGCTAAAAGAAAGGATCTTGATTTTTTCCCCATGAAGGAATGAAGGATGATAGAAAATGTTTCACTTGATTTAAACATCATATAATCCAGGCCTGTGGTTCCAGTAAACTTAGCACACAAGAAGCCGAGTCAGAAGAATAAATATCTGCAAAGCCAGACTCCATCTCAGCAATACAGAGATAAGTACATATGTAAATGAAACAAAATATACGTTGTAGGCAGATATGAACATACAACACAACATTAGATTGTTATAATAAGTTTTGATGTCTTCAGGAGTCCATTTAATTTAAGAAAAATAGGTAAATCCAAGCCTTGGATGGGACAACATGAAACAGTAATGCTATATGTGAAACAATGCAGACTATTCACCACTTCTGTGTTTTCTAAGTCCCCATTCACTTGTTCTTTTATTTCCCCCTGAATGTATAAGAAACAGACATCATGCCTCTGAGAAGCCTGGGGCTCATTTGGTCTAATTATATTTTATCATCAAATATCACATCATCAAAATGTTATTAAATCAGCATTTTAAAGACCTACTTAATGGCAAGCAATGCTCATGGCCCTATAATGCATGTCAAACTGCTTAACCCCCAAGAAGACTCCCAGCCTACAAAGAAATTATCCGACCGACAATTATAATAGTTCCATGTTGCAAATAGAGTGGCCAGGGGCAGGAGAGTACTATGAAATGCAGTGGGTGTAAGTGAAGTGTCTAGAGAAAAGAACTAGGACCAGATCATCTCAAGAGATGATTTGGAAGTCATTATTACTGTGATGATGGGAGACAGGTATATATTAAACAGGAAAAGAAAGAGGCAATTGTTCATTCTCATTCAAGGTTGTTGTATTGTAGGCATTGCATCGTATTCTGCATACACTGGCTTTTATTCAAGCCAACTTTGAGATATCTTTCCTTTAACATTAATTAAACCAAATAGACATTATATATGAAATCACAAATGGCATCTTTTATTAGAAACATATATCTACAGTTTTAATATGAACTTCAGAATGACATGGCTCTCCCAAAATGACATAAATTTACACAGCCAATATGAATAGTTAAAATAGTAAAGAGAAACAAATAGTAACATCCCAATTTTTTATGCAAAGAAGGGTTCTTTATGCAATAATAATAGCTCATCAAATTTAGCCACATAAAAGACCCTAGAGCAAAACATTTGTTAGAAGAATATTGTAGGAATGTTGAGCTAAGAACCTGAAGATAGAATTTCTCCTACAATGGGTAAGAAATCATGTGCCTTTCATATGGAGAAAAAGCATAATTAATACATAGTGACTATAGGCAATTTTTTTCACATTAGTCATATTAGAATATGTATCACACTACTGAGAAGATAAATTATACACTCTTCAATAAGGAAAGGTAGCAGGTAAAGTTTAAAATATGCCTATGCAAATCCTCTTTATGGAAGAAATTGTATTTGTTCAGTACAATAGGAAATAGAAAGAAGTTGATCAGTTAATATCTTAATATTTCCAAGAAATTAGGTATAGAGTTATTTGACACTTACTTCTATTTTATATGAAGCAAAAAATATTGTTGAACATATGACTCCTGTAATTTGACTTACAACTAAGGCAAGCTGTTGAGTATTCATCCACTTAGAGAAGAAAGTTTAGCCTGGCTAGGAAATGGGAGCCCAGCAATGTAAGCAACAACTTTCTGATTCATGAAACAATTAAGAAAAGAGATAACTAAACACAGTTTGACAGTGACATACTTAGGGTAATAAATGGTAAATATGTGTGGCTGTCTTCTATACTTAGTGCCCATGATTTCTATTGCATTTAGAATAGTGAAAATGTGTCTATAGTTTGGTGGTGGTGGTGTCACACACCTTTAATCCCAGCACTCAGGAGGCAGAGGCAGGCAGATCTCTGGGAGTTTCAGGCCAGGCTGGTCTACTGATCTAGATTTGTGATAGCTAGGGCTGTTACACAGAGAAACTCTGTCCTAAAATCCAAAAAAGCCAAAAGAAAATGTATCATTACCCACAAAATATGGGCATCTACGTTTCTGTAGAGGTTCTTGTAGTTAGAAACTGTGTGTGTGAGAGGTGGTACAGGGTTCCCAGAAATGGCATGGATTCTTTTCCATTGTACAGGGATTTTCTTCCTCCAGTAAAGCTGGATAGGTAACTAAGTGGGAGAGGGGTCTTAGTGTCTTTTTCTACTACTGAGACAAAAATATCATGACTAAAGCAATTCAAAGGAAAATGACTTTTGAGTTCACAATTCCAGGCTACAGTCCATTGTTGTAGTGAAATCGGGAAGCATAAACATGAAGTAGTTAGTCATGTGACATCCACTGTCAAAAAAGCAAAAGGAAAATGACATATCACATGTTTGCCGGTGCTCAGGTAACTTTTTTTTTCTTCTTAAATAATGGAGTAGTTCACAATTGAGCAGTTGAGGAATCAAAATACCACCCTTAGGAAATGATTCTTCAGGGTAAACAATAAATGTGATTTCTTCTCCACCGTCTTCCTTGAACTGGGGAACATATGAGATGTTCAATGTCCAGTGCTCCCCCAGTCTCTGTCTGATTAGAGACAACTTTCCATTTCTGTGTGTCAGAAGGAAAACTTCATTTTACATGTAGGCAATTTTGAAATATTTATGATAACCCTCATAGTAAATATTATCATAATTCCCCCAGCTATGGATTAGAGACCATAACTGAGGTGTGATGCAAAAGAGAGGCTAGCATTACACAAACAGAAATCAAACAGAAGTCATGTCTACAGGGATTTCATGGATACTTTCCTTTTTACAGTGATGGGTGAGGCAATCTAGGATTGTTACTTCAATTTTACAGCTGCACCTCAGACAAGTTAGCACATTTCAGTGAGATCACACGATCAGTTGTCATTGACACTTTGACAGAACAGACATCTTTTGATTCTGAACCACCTGATTTTTGATTATCAATAAAGAGCAGCAAGTCAAAATACCATTCCTTTGCATTTTCTATGCAGAAGGAGTCTACTGGGAGGACCCTAGCTGAGACTCCTATTAATAGCAGATATGTAGCCTGCACTGGCCATCTCCTGTGACCAGGCAAGACTTCAAGTACAGAGGTTGGGACAACCATCCAGCCACATATCCTTTGACCTACAGTCTGTCCTGCTTATGGCTTGTGCTGGGGAAAAAGTGGCCAAGAGACTGAGGGAATGGCAGAATGATGACTGTTCTAGCCTAAAACACATGCCAGGGGAGAAAGCTCACCTCTGCCCAAAGCACAAGACCCACAGGCCGGATGGCCCAGCTCCTAGGTTATTTGTTAAATCATTCTTTATAAACTATTGTTATTCATTCCTAAAACTTTCAAATAAAATATTTTTTAATCATATTCACTCCTGAACTCCTCCAAGTTCCACATCTTTCCCTACCCCCCAACTTTGTGTCCTCTTTTTTTTTTTTAAAACCAAAAGGTCCAATTTGTGCTGTCCATAAACAGTGGATCTGTGGTCTTCTGCTGGAGTATGGTCGTCTTACCGGGGGCTAAACCCCTAAAGGAAAGTGACACTTCCTTTCCTAAGAACAGTATTACTTCCAGCCTACCTCCGCACCTACATGCTGGGTTTTCATCTTCTTGGGCTTACTCAGATCTCTCACATGCTGTCATTGTCATTGTCAATCCTTGTGTGCAACTATTCTACTGTAGTTTTCTACAATCTCTGGTTTTACAGTCTTTCTGGACACTCTTCCACAGAGAAAAGTCACCATCAGTTTTACCCAGCTAGTCTAGTAACATTATAGGAGTAATTAGCCACTTTCTGATTTGATTTACGGTGCACTCCAGAAGATAAAACCGATACCTTTACCCATTATCTCAGGACCAAAACCCTGTGGCTAGACAAGTCCTACGTCTTAGGAAATAATTTACACTAGTATTGTGTGAAATAGAAATAACATTAAACTCACTCTTAATGACTTATCTTTATACATATAGATTAGTGAATCTTTGAATCTCCATCAGAAAAGTGATTTCTTTTGTTGCTAGTTGGTGATTACACAAAGACCAACAACTGTTCAAGATGTAGAGAAGAGACTGTGGGATGCTTAGCTCTAAATGGGATCTATATCAAACCATCTCCTTCAAAGACTTAGTCATAAAATAATTATAATCATAACTGTCTCATGTGATAGTTGTATGCTAGACACATTGAAAAATACGTATGGAATAGCAGTGATTAACAATGCTGGCATTAGAAAACATAGTGATGCTAATGGTGGTGATGGTGATATTGGCAATGATGATAATAATGATGTTGATCTTGGTAATTATGATGATGATTGTGGCATAGCTGATAGTGAACAATGGTCACGGTGGTAATGATTTGCGGTGGGATTATGGTCCTGATATGGCTAATAACAGTGGTGATGATGATGTTGATGGCAGTAATAACATGAATAGTAATAGAGAAATACAATTTGAAGCTTCAAAATCAATGTGTTTAGACAAGACATGCCTAGTGTTACAGTGCTTTTGGCTTCAGTGGGATTCTACTGTTTTCTATAGTTTAAATTTTCCTGTTTTGGAAATACTGATATATAGAAATACAGACCTTACAATTATGTGGCCAAGTTTTCTACTTCTAATTAGGTCCTACCTCTTGTGATGGTTTATTGCTTATAATATTACTGTCAGCACTAAGGTTGGGGGCAATTTTGTGGGTATGTGCTTGGTTTTTTTTTTTTTTTTTATAATAAGAGCTCTTGGCTAAATAGAAGCTGATGACTCATTACATCCATTTTGCTCATGGTTTTGGAAACCAGGGAAATTGCTGTTTTAGGAGTTTGTTGTTATGATAGAATTTGCTGTGGGAGATTGTTCTGATCATCAGGTGTCTGAGCTTTGCCAGTATTACAATTCTTCATCCTATTGTTGTTAACATGAATGCAAGATGGGCATGGGAAGATATGATGTATATCCTTACACTTATCTGCCTAAGGGTATTCATATTTATGTAGAGGATTTCTCATTTCCTTTGTCTTATCTGAATAATAAAAATATTATTATAAGAATTATAAGACATAAGCCTGGTTTGTTCTTAAGTTGCTGATATTCTGTAATTTAGCCTAAAATATACATCTCAATAGGTAATGAGCTATTCATGGTAGAGGCTAATCGTCTTTTAAGTTCACATTGCCTTCCAGAATACTGAGACTATAATAGGCACTTAATGAAATATTGTTTACTCACAAGTATCAGCAATGTATTTAATAATAATATCGTTAGTTTTAATATATATATATGTATATATCTTGTTTTTGAATAACAAGTAAGCCTTATCTGATGGGAATGTTTTTTCTGTATATATGTTTGTCCTATTGTTTGATGAATAAAACACCAATTGGCCAGGCAAGATGATAGGTAGGACTAGGAGAAAAGGAAAATTCTGTGAGAGGAATCATCATGTGATCTCAGGAAGTGACATAGCTGGGCCGAAACCTGCCACTAGCTAACCATAGAATAGAGGTCTGGAGGTCTGTACAGACAGGCAGAAGTGAGTAGCTGGGCAAAATCAGAATATAAGCAGATACAAACAGGAAATCTCTCTCTTTGTGGAGATGCTGAGCAGTCACCATGTAGGCTGCTGAGGAGTAACACCATGCTGGGCATAACTGGGTAAGCCACAGCCCCGTGATAGAAATGGGTTGATAATAAGACAGAGCTAGCCAACAAGAAACACTAGTCACTGGCCAACAATTTCATTATTAATTTTGTGTCTGTGTGTTTCTTTGGGGCTAAGCGGTGGTTCCTGTCAGGCCAGAAAGCTCATATTACAATTATCTTTAACTATTTACAAATTTTAGTAAATAAAATGGGACTTTATATATAGCATATATTATGCCATTCATATTGATATTTTATAGCTGTTTAATTCTTAACTCTTCTTCATCCTGTTACTTTTCTTAAAATACTCAATGTATTTTGACTTTCTCAAGGATGAGATCTCTGAAATTCACACAGATTTATTCTACAGAATATGTAGATTGCATCCACTTTTGTCAAAGATGTATATGCTATGCTGGCATTCTACATATTCTTAAATGACTGAAGAAATAGAGAATGCTTCTAGTGGAATATATTATAGACAGTGTTTCTTACTCTGAAAGACATTCTATTTCTAAAGAGGGGAATAATTTTATCCAATATGGAAACAATACCTTAATCAATAACTAAACAGTGGTAACATGTTGACCCTACAGAGTCAGGTTTTTTAAATTATATTAAGTGCTGATTGATTATTATTGATTCAGTGTACCATGTTGAATAGTTAATTTTGTTGTCTTGCAATTGTTGTTTGTGTGAGGATATGTTTTGGTTGCTATTTAATTGATAAGTGTTCCCCATAATAAGGAGTAACAATCAGTGTAATTTTGATGATGGATCCCCTCTAAATTTAATTATTTGAAACCCAAGTGGAAAGCAAATTCAGTTGTATTCATAAAACTTGTTGGGTCCATATGGGCGAACAGATTGCTTTATTCACAGGTTGTTCCATGTGGGGGTATAGCCAGAGATAAATATTCCTACTTTTCTGTCCTTGATGGCAGCAAGAATCAGCTTGCAGCAGTCAAAATTTGTGGTAATTTGGCGCTAACCACATGATCATCAGTTACTAAAATGTGCCTGGTTCTGGCCCACTGCAACTGCCTCTGACCTATCTCCTATCTTGCTAATTTTCTAATCTAATGCTCTTTTCTTTGTACTGCCAAATTCAACTTCTCAAGCCACCATCCTAAAAGCAAGGCCATTTCCTAATTCCAATGGCTTCCTTTTGTTTATGGAATAAAACCAAGTACTTGTACTCATGTTTAAGATTTCTTCCAGTCCTGATTCTATGGTGTTTCCAAGCCCAACGTGCCTCTCATTTTCAATAGTTTGAGCCACAGTTGAACTGGATCATCAAGTATCTTCTAGGTATCATGGATTTCCTGGCTCATTTCCCACCACTTCTTGTCATTATCTATGCCTAGAAAATATTTTCCGTGTTTGACACAGTTCGTTTATTGGCATGCTATTCGTTTATATGGCCAGGTGTTGTCCACTCTATCAGGAACAGACTGTTCAACTCAGCCCTTACTTCCTCATGGTATTGGTCTCAAGTTGAATCATTGTTTGGTTGACCACCCCCATAATTTCTCAATCATGTCTACCCCAGCCTATCATGTAGGCAGGACAAATGGTAGGTCAAAAGTTATGTGTCTGGATTGGGTCCCCAATTCCTCCACTTGAAGTTTTGCTTGTTTATAGGAGATGACCAGTTCAGGCCCTGCATCTCTCATTCCTAGGAGTCTTAGCCAGGGGTCACCCTCATTAGAACCAAGGGAGTTTCCATTACACAAGGTTTTTAGCTCACCCCAAACATGCCAATGATTCCAGTTGTCTTTCCCAGTAAGCCTTCCCTTCCTCCTCCCCCAAACTGATCCCTCCTGATTCCAAGCTGACTTCTCACACCAGGGTGCTTATGTCATCAGTGGATAAATAGCAGGAATTCTTTTCTACCATGAACATTCTACGGATCAAACTAATGCCATCTGACTTGGTGACAAACACCATTGTTTGCTGAGCTATCATGCTGGCTTTCATTTTATATCTAAGAGTTATTGTCAAGGGCTGGAAGTCTCATGATTACATCAGTAAGAACAACAGCAACAACAGAACAAATTGAAAGGGCCAAATAGAACCTAGAATTTAAGTGTTACTTTTTCTGACCCCAAATATTTTGTATATTCTTTGACTCATTATCTTGGTCAACACAATCATAAATGTGACCCATCTTACTCTGTCTACTTCAGTTTTGCTGACCTCTCATGAAACTTTATTCTTATTAAGAACAAATGATTTTTTTTCTCTATACGAGTTCCTTTTGTACCACCACAACCAAAGTACCTGAGCAAGCAACCCAAAGAAAAACTTTCTGTTTTGACTGGTGTTTACAAAAGGTCTCAGTTCATCATGGAAAATGGGGTATGGCTAAGTTTGTGGTGATGCTGAATATGAGAGATGCACCTCACATCATGATGGACTATGAAGTATACAGCAGAAGCCAGGCTATGGTCTTTGCAAGGTACCCAAACCCTAATGACCTATCCTTTACTTCCACTAACCTAACTCTTCCTCCTAAAGTGTCTTTACTCAACTGAGTCTGAACAATAAGCGGAGTGAAAATTTCTTAGATGCAGCTTGTAGGCCATTTCTGTTTCAAGTCACAACATTCTACCCTGTCATCAGTGGCTCACAGACATCTGCACAATTCAAAATGCATTTAACCAAGCATCAAGAGTTTGAAGTGCAGGGCTTTGGGATATGGACCATCAATTAAGAGGACTTTTTACTATTTCAGAAGAAGTGGTTAAAAATTCACTTTATCTACATGGCAGTTCACTACTATCTGAAACTTTAGTTCCAGGGGATCAGAATTTTGGCCCCTGTGGGCTTCAGTCACATGTGTGAGACAATTATGCAAGGAAAACCCCATGCTGATAAAAAATGAAATAAAAATATAATAATAGTAGTAGTAGTAATAAATAAAGATATAAAAGAGCCTGCAATGCCTTACCAGTCTGAAATTATTCAGAAGTCTAAGTCCATGGTCTATTTTGAGGTTCTATGTGAACTCTTAATTGTAAGCCCTAATTTTAAAAAAAATATTTTCTTCTGATTAAAATGAAGCAGAGAAAACACTCTCACTCTAAATGAATAGAACAGTGTCTCACTCAATCATCATCTGATGATGATCAGAGAAGTTTCTTCTTGCAGTACATGAGAAATGACACAGAGGCCTACACCTGGAAATGGACAGAGAGTGTGAGAATTTAGAATCTGCAACTTAGGGCTTAGAGAATCTCTGGAGCAAAGGAGGTGGAAACATTGTAAGAGTAGATGTGATGGATAACTGCAAGGAAACAGTGTCTTTGAGACACATCAGCCAGCTGCATGTGTGAGTTCAGAGGCTGTGGCAGCGTGAATGGTACATGCACAGGTTCAAGTCAGATGGGGTACCAGCGTTGAGAAGAGGAAGTGGGGGATTTGAAATTTAAAACATGACACTCTGAGAGGTACTAGGACAAGTAATTAGACATATAGGTCTTATAGTTTGATCAGAGCTCAAATACTATAGGTTTCCTTTAAGAGATATAGAACCTTGAGGAGGAAGCTTAGATATTCTAATTATCAATTGCCCTATCTAATAGTAGGCAACATTGAAGTTCATAGAGTGTGTCACAAAGACTCAGAATATTCTTTTATATTTACTGAATATTCAGTATTTGAGAGCTATAATCTAGTTATGAGACTGAGGTTTTGACATATCAATGTTTATTCCTGTTCAGTTTTTAAGCAAGGTTAATAATTCAGGGCATTGAATCCTCCTTAAGAAGTAGGGCTTAGAATTTCCATCAGTATTTTCAGAAGACATATCATTCTAGTTTCAAACAGCTTGGAAATGACTCAGAGGTCAGAAGCACAATCACATTCACCCCTGACACAACTGAACAATGATTAATGGCCGCCTTTGGCTGTCTTGCTGTGAGGCCATGATAGAAATTATGGAGTTGTCAGCAGCTGAGACTGGGGTTACAGCTTCACACTGGCCATCCTTTATTATGTCAGCCTTTCCTGATCTTCAGATCTGCTCAGTCTTAAGCATCTGTCATCTGACATCATCTGATCTCATTCTGGGCAATGATGGGATATAATTTAGTGTCCTCACCTTGCCCCTACATGAGAAGCTCAGATCGGCTATTTTTTCCCCCCACAGAAGACAAGTTGCATTCTGTACTATGGCACTGATACTTAATAATTATGGGGTTTCATAACAGATCTAAATCCTAGTTGCAATATTTTTGAGTATACTTGGAACAAATGGCTTTTCTTTGAATGTGCCAGCCTCTCCTTACCCAAGTTACATTGGAAAAGACATTTATCTCTTATTGTGGTTTTCTCAACTGTTGACATCTATTATATGTACAGTAGAGAATATTGTGAGTGAAAACTGAGGCATTGATGATGAAAGTTATTTGAGAATAACAGTCATTAGAAAAGGAATAAAATAAGAAAAAAGTGAGGAGGGATAGGCTGGGTCTCATTACTTCTCAGCAGGTTCATGATTATAAGATCAAACCAATTTCCATCAGAATGATAATAGTTTTCTTAGCATTGAGATTTATTTTACACTAGTGCTTAATTTATTTATCATTCCCACTTCTTCTGAGATTGGAACTTGGGATATTATATGAGAAAAGCTACAGTGTTGGGAGTTTAAATTTTTTTTAACCCTTTTGTCATGAGGATGAATTATTTGTTTCTAGTTTCCTTTACAGATTCCCTCAACACAAGTAAACAAATATGCTCTAGGAACCAACTAATAGATGACTCAACTCCAAATTGTCCTAAACAGACAGTGATGGATAAACAGACAGGTTGGATTGATAGGATTACCTGTTATTTTCATTGGAGACTGTGTATAATCACGTTGTGTAGAACTCAGGTAGGCTGAACACTGGTAATGTCAGAAAACCAGAATGCTGTGGTCAAGACCACATTTTGAGTTCTCTATTGGAACTATGCAATTCCATGCTAGGTTGTAGGAAATAGATGCTTGAGCGATAAAGGGGTCAAGGTTTAGGATTTTGGGGTCACTATATCTCAAAAGATGTTTCTTGAAATGAGGTCTTGTAAGTATCTTCATGGCTTGCCCGAATATTATGTGAGAACCACAGGATAAAGATAAAATGAGGTAAAATTCATGTGGTGGCACAAGCCTATCCTGCAATCCTAGAACACAGGAGGTAGAAGCACGAGGATCAGAATGTCAAGGTCACCTTCAGCTATGTAATGATTCCAAGGCCAAACTAAGGTGTCAGATATTCTGTCTCAAGATTTTAAAAGCGGTGCAATGTGTTAGAGGCCTAGGTTTGGAGTACTCATTAGTGGGTGCTGAAAATATATGAACTGTCTATGGTTTCTAAGGTTACGTTGTGAAGAAAATTGATTTGTAGTGTTTATTCCTGGTAATCCCAGTTGATTGTCTCAAAATGCATAAAAATAGAAAAGAATACATTTCCTTAGTGTAAAGTCTTTGGGTTTCTGTAAGTAGAGTTTGGGATTTTCACCTCTGTTGTTTATTTATGAGTAGGTGGTATTCCTTTTCACTGAGACACAGAAGCTGTAATTTCTTCATTTGCTCAGTCTGCTCAGCCTAGAATGGAGAAGACAGTTTGTGAATTCCCCAATCTATGTAACAGAAGGCATGTACCTGATTTTGCATTTTAAGATGGTGAAGTCAAGGGAGACAAACCCAGTGTCTGTATTCTAGGGACTGTCCTCCCACCTTCCTCATAACTTTTGGGGGACAGACAGCTCTAAGCTCCCTATTATTCTGTGTCTTGCTCATCTCACCAGTACCGCTGAGAGCCACTCGACTCAGTCGCCACAGGCTAATCAGCACCACGTGCATCACATTCCTCATATACCTATCACAGCTAAACAATGGCCTTACACGGATTTTCGTTTATTCCACTCAGCCAGGTACTGCAATTGGAGGTACAAACTCATGCTGAATTAGTGCTACTATTCAATATTCAAATATCGGTCCCCATTTACTCTGGAAGCTAGGAGGTGGTGGTACACAGCTTTAATCCCAGGACTCAGAATTAAGATGTAGCCGGATTTCTGTTAGTTCAAGGCCATATCGACTACAAGAAATTGATCCAGTTCTAAAAGAAACAGCTGACCCAAGGGGACCTGAGCACCTGGGAGCCTTTAATCCCAGTACTAGAGGGTTATAAACGATAGGAGCCGGATCTTCAGCAGTTAGCCTCCGGTTTCTTCTCCAGCCACAAGGAGGAGACTTGGGGCGAACGTGTGGAGACAGGATCAGCCCTTTCAGCCTGAGGTAGAGGTGAGAGCTAGTGGCTTGGCTGCTTTGCTTCTCTGATCCTCAGTTTGCAGCTTGAACCCCGGTCTCAGTCTCTGGGTCTTTTCTATTTCATGCTACATCAGTTTCTTTCAGACAAGTTCCCATTTAACAATGCAGTGCTTTCCCCCAGGCAGCTCTATTCATCTACGGTGGTCTCATTCACAGAAACTATCACAGGTGCTCCCAGAACACGGTGAATGCAGGTACATTCCTAAACAGTAAACACTTAGGTGTGCGTGGGTATCTACATAAAAAGTCAGTTTTCTCAGCTTAACCTCTAGGCCACATCCCTGTAGTCTTCACATCTGACTTCGTGCTGTTCGGTAACATACATGGATGTTTGCCGGTGAGTTTTAGAGTTTCACTCACAGCTTAGTGGCTGAACAACTTGCCCACTAAGTGTCAGGGCCTGGATATGACTCCTAGAACCCAGAAACAAAAACAGAAGAAGGAAAAGTTCGATTTTCCAATCACTGAAACTTAACAGATAAACTTTAGATCCTCAGACAGCAAGTTCTGACTGCAAAGAATTGAGACCGGTATATTAAGATTCTTTTTCTTGTTCATTTTTTTAAATCTTCTGCACAGGAAAATAGTATGTGCCTCCTGAGTTATCATAAATTAAAGGAACTGGCAAAGTGCTTACAGCTGTGCTGTGGTTTCCCTAAACGCCAGAGCTTCCACGTGCTTCAACTAATTTCAACTTTGGAGGAATAAAATCTAAAAACTATTCCCTTTTCTGGTCTTTTAAAAATTTCATTTTTTGAGATTATAATTGTGTCACCTCTCCCCTCTCTCTCCCATGGCTGTTTACTTCTGTCTTTTCCAGCTCTTCTCTTCCCCATGTTGTCTCTTTAGTATATTTTTATTCTCTCACTATCTAGAAATGACTCTTGTTATATCCTTTTCATCTGTTCTCTTAAGACATGACACATCACTTTCTAGTTTGAAGGCAATAAGGTACAAATGGTAATAGCCTATGGGACTATGGATGAGGTCACTGGTAGAATGCTTGCCTAGCCTGTGTATTGCCCTTATTTCAGTGCCAAGTACTGCAAGAAAAACAAAGCAACACATCATCAGATAAGCAATAGAGAAATTATGTCAGAATAACTTTCAAAACAGTCATCTTTACTTCAAATGGCTTTCCACCTGAGATGGCTGTCATCCCTAGGACATTCAACAACATGTAGATACATTTTCCATCACTACTAGTGGACTAACTATAGAGCTCTACTGATTAAGAGTCTAGATTTGCTGTAAATATTATAAAATATGCAGCATGCCCACAGGATAAAGTTTGTCTATATCAGTGACACTCGGGTTTTAAAAGCATAACTTAAAAAGCTGTATATATTTTACCAGATAAGGCAAGCCAAACACATGAAATATGAAAACATTTAACTATTCCTAACTGTAGGAAAATATAGGGATAAAATAAAAAAAAAGATACTTTCATACCTAACAGATTTAACTGAATGCCTTCTTCTTCTAGTTCAACACCATATTGTCTGAGGCTAAACACTGATTATGCATCAGCAACTTAATTATACACATAGACATAAATATACTTCAGGATACATATATGTGTGTGGGGGGCAAACACAGATACATGTGTCAAGGAGGGATTATATGGATTGTGCAGAGCAGATTGTAAATCCAAGAGTGCAAATTTCAACTCAAGCATCATTAAATACTGTCTCTCTGGATTAGATAAGTCGCATCACCTCCCCAGAGCTTTCTACATTCATTATGAAGAGTGGTTAATGAGTTTACCTGTCCCAGTAACTACTGAAAGGGACTTAATAAGATATTGCCTATAAAGCAATTAGCAAAGTTTTTATCATAAAACCAAATTATTAAAGGCTTGCTTTTATTTCCATGGGTTATATTAACACTATCATATTTGGAATATTGCCAAGGAAGAATGTGTAGCCAGTTATAATATTGGTCTCTGAAGTATTTGTCCTCAAATTTCCACATGGTAATGAGGTAAAATGGGCATGTCTCCAAATAAATGTTTAATCAAACACATGAAAGGATGTTCAGTATCACTGATCCTTGGGTCAGGAATTGAATCTGCAAAGAGAAATGTCCTTATATTGATTAGGAGCAATAATGTAAAGAAAACAGAAAGAGTGCAGAGGGGTAGAAAATGAAACTGTTTGAAGATACCAATAAAGACACATGCACTGTGAGAAAATGCATGAGTTTTCTCTCAAAATTATAAAGGTCCATTTATGGTATAGTCTAGAAATCACAGGGGGTCTTTACCCCAAATCATTGAGAACCACAATTGAAGTGCCTGTTTATACCAGTGACGTCATAGTGGCATGTTTTCACAATACCTAAAATGCCCAGTTACTCTATCTACAAATGAAAGGGTCACTGCACAGCCACACAACGAAATATATTAGAACCGAAACAAGACAGAAATGCTATAATATGATACAATACATATTAATTTTGAGTATATTGTGCTATGTTAAATAAACCAGTTGCAAAAGGATAGTTTTATTTCATGTGTACAAGGTAGGTGCTTAGAATAAATGGAAAGAAGAATGGAGTTTTAGGGGTGGCTGAAGAGGAGGAGTGCTGTGTTTAAGCTTCTCATGTGGAAAGTTACAGAGATAGATAATAGTGCAATAGAATGAGTGTACTTAATATTTTAAACATTATCCTTAATAATGCTGCTGTTTGAATTACGTAGTAGATATCTTTTGGGTAGTTTGTAGTTAATAATGAGCCAAACATTGTTTTTCCCAACAAAGTAAGGTTTTCACGTTGTCCTAACAATGGAATCTTTTGGGTCTTCTTGGATTGTTAAGCCAAGACTTTGTCCAAAGCCCTGTCACTCCCATGAATAAGAACCAAATAGCCAAATAAACACTAACACTGCACCATATTCCGATTGTTTCCAAGTCTAAGGCGGTATCCACTGCGTCACATTCCGCTTGTCACCAAGTCTAAGGCGGTATCCACTGCGTCACATTCCGATTGTTACAAAGTCTAAGGCGGTATCCACTGCGTCACATTATTCTATTGCCCTTGTCTTGGAAAGATCCTGTCCTGTTAGTGAGAAAGCTTTCGAAATGGACCTACGATTCTCTCTGTCTTTGAGAATTTATTAGGGAATTGAAGAGCGGTTTAAAGGTGGAGGACAAGGGTTTTCACAAAAATTTCTCTTTTGTTGATTTTTTTATAGGAGAGTGTCTTTGGGCAGTGATATTTCATAGCAGCTTTTTCTCATTCATAAAATTCAAAATATTTCACTCACTTCGTTTCTTGTGAAGACTGTGTGTCAGTCTTCACAGTATTTAGAGTAGATTTCCCAACCATTAAAAACTAGGTAAATGTGCCTTTATTAAGTAAATGCGTTTAAAATTTAAGAAGTGCTGTAAGGACCACAAGGAAGGTAGAAATGAAGGGAAAGGCTTAAGCCACTGTGTGAGGGTTACCATAAGCTTGATGCCCAATCCTGCTTGACAAGTGCTCCTCTTCACATTCGGTTTGTACGTTTAAACCTAATACCGCCTTGAGCGAAATTTCCAGACTAGATAATAGATAATTAAAAGGAAGTGTTTGAATAAAAACATGTCAGATAATTTGTTCTGAGAAACAAAAATAAGTGAAAATCCGATGTTATTATTCAAAGTTAAAGAAAAAAATAACTTCAGCTTAGTCAGTGACAGGGTATGTAATTCTAATATCTTCCCTGGAAGAATATTGGGAAGGCATGAGTCATTGATATATGTGTGATGGTTATATAAATGCATCCAGGGCACAGGGACTGTGGCCAAGATATAGACAGCAAATTGTATTTTACTTGTGATGATGGCCATCAATCTACTAAAAATGTGTAAAACATATTTTGTTTGCTTGTGTAAAACATCAATTCCCTAGTATATATTTTATTTGCAATGTGCACAGATTCTTTCTAATTAACATGAAATGATACTTTCAAAAAGGTGCCTGTAAAGTTAATTGAAGTTTTATTAAATGCTGAATTCAGAATATGAGAGCTTGTATTTGAAGATTCTGAACTTAACATTTTTGTTTTATTGTATGTAGTGATTTTGTTTTTTTAACATACTGATTCTTCTCTCCAGTGGATAATTTCCTTCTTCTCGTGGAGTGAATGATTTAACAGTTTTGAGATGAGAGCTCAAGAAATGTGTATATTTGTCCATCCTGTACCCGTCTTTCTGGATCATGAGTTCTCAAGTCTCAGCCATGTTGGAGAATTAGTTTTAAGAATTCTAGATAAATTGAGAGGAAGAAATTCACTTATTCTTTAATGCACATTTCATCCGGTCAACAAACAACACTTGGATGGTGCATTATCTACCAGCCTCCTAAAACAGTAATTAAATGGTAAATTATTTTAGTAATAATGACAATGTTTTG
Source organism: Cricetiscus sungorus (assembly GCA_030556225.1). Lineage (NCBI taxonomy): Eukaryota > Metazoa > Chordata > Mammalia > Rodentia > Cricetidae > Cricetiscus > Cricetiscus sungorus. The sequence continues at coordinate 44,584,197 of JANBXA010000366.1, forward strand.
AAAACTAGATGTTGGCGGGGGGTGGGAGGGTTGACTGTTCAAGCTTGTTTAACGTTTAGAAGTACTCTTCACTGAAAATAGGCCCATAGAAGCATTGATTTGAAGGGAATGATCCTAGAACCAGGTTTCTCACTAACCGCATGATGGCTCCCTCTTATCAACTCATCTTTCATTGCTCTCCCACTCAGTCTCTCCCCGAATGGAAGAGAGGGAGGAGCAACCATAAGAGCAAGGGGAGTCAAGATCATGAGGAGAAAACCCACAGGGACAGCTGACCTGAGCTCCTTGGAACTCATGGACTCTGGATTGACAGCAGGGGAGCCTGGTGGGACCTAACTAGGCCCTCTGCATGAGGGCAACAGTTGTGCAGCTTGGTCTGTCTAAGGGGCCTCTGACAGTGAGACAGGATGTATCCCTGTTGCCTGACTTGCTCTTTGTAACCTATTCATTGGGTAGGATGCCTTGCTCAGCCTTGATGGGGGCCAGGGTGTGTCCTGCCTAAACTTAATGTGCAGTCTTTGTTGATTCCCCATAGGAGGCCTTTCCCTTTCTGAGCAGTGCTTGGGAGAGGTGGGAGGGAGCGGGGGGGGGGGGGGACTGTGATTGGTAGGTAAAATGAATAGAAAATATTAAAAAGACAAAAAAAAAAACAAAAACAACAACAAAAACAACAACAAAACACAAAACCAGAGCAGATTTCATTTTAGTCTTTTTATGGCAGTCTTGAGTGTGTGTACAAGTGCATCTCTTGTTCTGTTGCCCTCTCTTGGGGCTCTTTTTCTTTGAATTGCATTGTCAAACTTCAGTGTGATGGTCTTTGTTCTCCCTTTTTTGTTTTTGTTATTTTTATCTCTTGGAATCCATTTGTTTCCTAAAGAGAGACAGAAAAGGAGTGGATCTGGAGGGGAGTAAGGAAGAATTTGGGGGTGGTGGAAGGAGATAAAACCAGGATATGTTATGCGAGAAAAGAAATATTTTCAATAAAAGAGAAAAAGAAGACTATGTATCTGTCAACATCATCTATTATTATCTCTTTTTAATGAATCTTTGTATGGAGGAGGAGCATGACTAAGTAAGTAATTTTCAAGAGTAGACAAAATATTTTCTGGATGTATTTGGAATTTTTAAAAAAAGTCACAATTATTTTACTTGATGTGTGATTTTTCTTTTAAAGTCATATCTCTAAATATGTTTCTATGTTAAAGTAGATATAAAACATTTTATCATTGCTTATGCTATTTATAATATAGTGAAAAATTGGGATCAGTTTTAATTTCCTATCAGTAATAATTGAAGTAATAATTTACCTATGTGAGAAATGATTAATGTAGATTTTGTTATTTGGAGGTACTTTTAGGGATAGTAGTCAAGGTGTGATGGTTTAGGCCTGGGAAGATGACTCAGTGTGTAACGTATGTATTGTATAAGTATGAGGGTCTGAGTTTGGATTCTTCAAATTCATGTAGATATTGGTCTGGTATTTTGTGTCTCAGCCCATAACAAGATGGGAGGTGCAGACAAGAGAATTCATAGAGGATATTTATCCTAGCACATATAATTGCAAACAATCAGTGACCTTGCTTCAAAAAGGTTGACAGGGAAGATAAATACGCAAGGTTGGTTTTTGACCTATACATCAACACTATGCCATGTGTGTACCCACAGTCACATACTCAACACTTAATATTTAAAGTAGATTACAATTTATCAAAGAGAAAAATCAGATAATTTTGTAGCTTGCTCAAGTATTCAGAATATGTTTACATATTTTTGTATTACCCTACATTCATAATTCCATGTCATATTTACCTGATATACCCCTCTGTAAACCCATCAGTTAGTTCCCTGGCATGCACAATACCCTTTTAACTCAGCCTTGATCATTTACTCAGACTCGAATGCCTTCTCTGTTTTCTTTATCTAAGACTCAACTTGGTACCATTGCTTTGGGCTCCTGCCAGATATATTTTAACCATGATGGTATCGAACTGAATATCATAGATTTACCAAGTATGAACACTAATGGGTGAAGTCTCTTTCTTCACTCATCATTATCTCTACTATTTTGGAATCAGTAAATAGACTGAGTCCCTAGAAAGCCTATCATAGAGTGAGAGAGGGGTAAAAAAAAAAAAGAACACTTTCTAGTGAGAGATGAGAGAAGATAATCTAATGGGTATTTTTTTTTCATATTTTACTGCCTATGTCTGTGATAGAAGCAAATGTAATTTTTATGTAGTTATGAGAAGGAAAATTGAAACAGGGATCATTTTGTAGCATTATCTCCCTGTACACTTGTTCAAACTTCCCTTTACAATTGCTGCTTACTACTCTGGGGTAATTGCATAGGTCATTTGTGGAAAAGCATAATTATACCTTAAGGCAATGTTCCCGCATGCATTATTAAGTCATGAATTTTTCTAAAGCAGATGGCAGTAGAATCAGAGAATCAGTAGATCAAAAGGAGCTGAAACCGAGCTGGACAACTTGCTGTTTGTTGTTTTTGTTGTTGATGTTGTTGCTTTCCTACTCTTGTCTGGAACAACTTTAGTAAACATACTCCATCCGTTGTATTTAAATTTCTGTTTGTCTCATGATCTCTTTCATTATGGTTAGGCCTCTTGAAATTGATACAGGGGCTAATTCATCTGTGTTCCCCAGCACCTCATTTTACAGGATACAGAGTCTATCCTCAATGTTTTCTGCTGAAATAATGTTAAGGAAAATGTCAAGAAAAATATGAGTTGGACTTTGTGTGACTTCGTATGACAGATGGCCTTGCGTTAAAAGACAGCTTGAAGGGTGAAGGTGAGAACATCAGAGGCTGCTGAACCTGACTTTTCACCCGAGAGATAAAAAATGATAAAATATAAACAATAGAATTGAAGAAAAGTTCACGTGATTAACTTTGATTACTTCTAGATTATCACATAAACCTTATGCTTGTGGGAAAGCTCAGAAACAATGCAAATCACTATATGGAAGTGGAACCTCCAAACAACAGGGGATATAAAGGCACAACTAGACATCTCTCACCACTGAACGGAACCTCCAGTGTCATGTGTGGGCTCGTACTTCTAATTGAGTTGTTAGCAAAAATGTCCCTATGAAAACCCCCAAACAAGCCAGGCTATTGTCAAGGCTATTGGTTGTGTCTACCTGATGGTAAGGCCCTACCTATTGCTGAAGACAACACCTGCATATCTCATTGAACATCAAGAAGTCTAGCTGGTACCTACTTAGAGCTTTTAACCATACCAACTATTGACCGGTGTACTGCAAGATACTTTACATGCTGCTACAGGAGAAAGGTGAGCACCCACCAAGCTACAAAGTCTTTGATATAATGGTGACTTTTATGTATGATACTATGGTGAAATTATGATCCAAAATTATGGGGGTAGCCGAGCACTATCTGATTGAGTTTCAGGTCCATTCCAAGAGAAAGACGACTCAATGCCTGATAATGCTTGGGTGGCCAAGAACCTGAAACTAGAAGTCCACTGACCTGGGGGGGGGGAAATACTGCTGCTACTGTGGTAAAGGAACATAGCAATCAAATGACTTCTAAGGACACTCTTCTGTACTCATAGAGCAGCATCTTGCTCAGAGAAGCTGCCTCCTGCAGTAGATGGGAACAAATACAGGGATCCACATCTGGACTCTGGAGAGAGTTGGAGACCTTGGAACAATTAGTCCTACTTGGGATGTCTCCATCCCTAATTGGGATGCCTCCATCAAATCCCTCCCCTAAAATCTTAGGAAACTTTGTGGAAGAGGAAGCAGAACGATTTTAAGAGCCAGAGGGAATGGAAGGCACCATGGAAACAATGCCTTGTAGCTACAATGGGACTAACACACATATGAACTCAGAGACTGTGGCAGCATGTATAGGGTCTGCGCAGGTCTAAGTCATATGGAGCCCCAAAACAGAAAGGAGAAGTAGACAGAAGCTCCCATCTCTAGCCCAGGATTCTGAAATGGAATGAACGGAGAAGATTGCTCCTGATACTTTGGCCCAGGTAGTTCTGGGGACCAAGCACTCCCTGTCTCTGTAGAGGCCCCTTGGAAGCCATGCAATTAACTCATTGGGCTGATGCCTTCTTGGCTATAAGTGACATTACAGTATTTGGACTCTTTTCTATACAGAAGAACCATGCTGTCTGTGTAGGTCAACGGGAATGGAGGAGATTAGAATCCAAACATAGTCACTTCATAATTGTTGTTTTAAACAACATATTTAGCTGAACTTTTACTTCTGCAACTACGGAATGGGTAACGTTTTATTTCTATTATATTTCATTTGGTTTAGAAAATTCAACCTCTTTTAATATGTAAAGTAATCCTTGGTCTTATTTCTGACTCATGCACTAATAAGTTCTGCAAACATCTTTTTGGTCTTTGAGTCATGGAAAACAGGTCCTGTATTGATACCTTTGTAGAGTGAGCTCTCCTTGCTCTCAAAGCTTCTATAGTTAATTATTTTGATATGCTCATTTAATTTTAAAAAGTATTCAAAATTATGTTTTGATAATTATACACATATGCAGTATTTATTTCAAAAATTAACTAATTACAAGCTTTAAAACCCAAAACCATAATTTAGAAAAGTTCTATGCATTTTCCATCCTATGTATCAAGAGTGGCATTTTATGTAACTCATGCTGCCACAACCAGTTAAATAATATGGCACCATGTAAAGAGAAATATAATTTTAGAGTCTGTGTAACTTGTGCCTGTATTCTGATACTCAGTTTTCCTTATTGCAAGCATGATCTACTAAGCACATTCCTCAACAAGGGCTGCCTTCATTTAGTGTTTAGGTAAAATCATAGGACCACAGATCAGGGATTTTTGTTTGTTTGTTTGTTTTGAGACACGGTTTCTTCTCTGTGTAGCTTTGGAGTCTCTCCTGGCATTTATTCTGTAGGCCAGGGTGGCCTTGAACTCACAGAGATCCACCTGCCTCTGTCAATGCCCCTGAGTGCTTGCATTAAAGGCTTATGCCACCACTGCCGGGCTCAGATGGGGATCTTAAGAGAGAGACTTTGTTTAAGACATATGGCATACATGAAACTGTGCTTACATTCAGTTCATTTCACTTCCAAAGAGGTTTTGGCATTCATAGAAGTGTTCAGTGCATGAATTCTCCTGTCTTAAAGAAGTAGATAGACTGTCTTAAATTGATGACATATTACATGTCAAGGGTATGAATGTAGATTGAGCAGGGTAAACAAGAGCTGTAAAGGGGGAGTAAGGTTGATAATTAGACTAATAGCCTAGGTTCTTGAAAAAATATATAGCCTAGTAAGTCATGTGTATGTAGTGCATTCCTGTATGCATGAATGTATGTATACAGTGGACACATACATATGTGTAGGTACATGTGAACATTTGTGATCATATATGTGGGATAGAGGTCAATTTTAACTGTTGCATTTCAGGCACCACTTACCTGGTATTTTAAGGCAGGATCTCTTGCTGGCCTGAAATACACCTCATAGATTAGGGAGGTAGGCTAGGGAGTGCTAAAGATCTTTCATTTAACATTTCCCAAGCTCTGAAATTATAAGCATGTGTGGCAAGCACTTTACCATCCATAACTAGTAAGTATCCTAAACTTTAGAAATTAACTTCCCCTTTTTAAGACACAGACTCTTGGGCCAGATAAAGTATCTGGAGAGAAAGAACGAGGGTGGGCTAATGAAGAAAAATGGTCTTTATCATTTACCTCTGGTGTTTCTAATAGAACTTAAAGGTTCAATGAAAGTTTCACATAGCACTGAGAAACAGTGAAATTAATTTTTAAAGTTCTAATAACATAATTCCCTTCTCTATGGTTTCTTTCTCCCTCCATTCATCTCTTCTTCCTTCCTCTATTGTCTTTCTTTCTTTCTTTCTTTCTTTCTTTCTTTCTTTCTTTCTTTCTTTCTTTCTTTCTTTCTTTCTTCCTTTCTCTCCTTTCTTTCTTGGAAAGAACACTGGTGCATTGACTATGTCACAAAGGATGGTCTGACGGGCAGTAACAAAACATCATTCACTGTGTATTCACTGTGTTCATATTTTCCTTGAGAAGCTGGTATCTAAATGGTCAAAGAATTTTTCAGTGCTGTGACACAACTTGGAAACTGCTGAATCCCATTTCCTACATTGTGCAGAAATCCTTGCTAGTGGAACTTCTCCATATTTTCTTACACCCTTTTCTACAAAAGACCAATATACTCATGTTTTCTGAGGTACAAGTCTGAGAGCAGAACATAGTGGGTGAGTTCAGTCTGTACTGGAACAAAGTGTCATGGCCTGAATGACCTGGTATATAAATACATGAGTCTGGGATCCCATACAGTACATGTCCTTTTGTAGAATGGGAATCTGACTCTCTCCCTGGAACAACTACCATGACATGACTGGTATACAGTACCGAGACAGGTATCCAGGACAGCTGAGGTGGCAGGAGCTTCCGCTGTCATAGTTCTGTGCATGGGAGGATGGCTGTGTTTTGACTGCTCTGTCGTGACTGTGTGATATCAATCCTAACGTATCTGGTCCCCCCAGAGGCCCCACAAAGGCTGTAATGCAATAAATACTTTTGCTGTTTAAGATGGTGAGATTGATTTTACTTTTAAAACAAGGAGCATGATTAATATACCCTTCAAAGGCCCCATTTTATCTAAACAAGGAAACATGATATATTAATGTGACAGCCCAGCACTGCATGAATGAGACCCCTGGGGCATCTCCTGCTTCAACACCACTCGTGCCTGCACCCCAGTCTTGTGAATATTTACATTCTATTTTAGGAGGCTCTGGGTTAAACTGATATGTATGTTATGGGTTTGACTCTATCTTTAGATCAATTACAGTTTCTTCTTCTTCTTCTTCTTCTTCTTCTTCTTCTTCTTCTTCTTCTTCTTCTTCTTTTCTTCTTCTTCTCCTTCTCCTCCTCCTCCTCCTCCTCCTCCTCCTCCTCCTCCTCCTCCTCCTCCTCCTCCTCCTCCTCCTCCTCCTCCTTCTTCTTCTTCTTCTTCTTCTTCTTCTTCTTCTTCTTCTTCTTCTTCTTCTTCTTCTTCTTTTCTTCTTCTCCTTCTCCTTCTCCTTCTCCTTCTCCTTCTCCTTCTCCTCCTCCTCCTCCTCCTCCTCCTCCTCCTCCTCTTCCTCCTCCTCCTCCTCCTCCTCCTCCTCCTCCTCCTCCTCCTCCTCCTCCTCCTCCTCCTCCTCCTCCTCCTCCTCCTCCTCCTTCTTCTTCTTCTTCTTCTTCTTCTTCTTCTTCTAATGAGTGTATAGGAAGTATTTGAACCTGCTACCTTCCTGTTGCTGTCATAAAACTCAGCAGTGTAAAATCTACTTTTTTTTAAATATCAGCCCGAGTCTCATCATAATCAGCACACTTGAAAGTAAAAGTTCATACAAATGATCACTGATTCCCTTATACATGGGTCATTGCAATAATCACTGAGTAGAATGTACTGAAACTATTTAAGGGAGACAGCAATAATAAAATAAAATAACAAATTATGGAATGACATTTCTAAACAACAAAAAAAATCAATGACCCTTGTGGCAAGAGCCTGGGGTCTTCAGGAAGCAGAAAGGAATGCATGTTTGTGCTTAGCTCCGTATCTCCTTTAAAAATCAGCCTGTTCCTTAGTCTAAATGATGATGCTGTCTGTATTTCAGGATGGTCATTGCTGTTCATATAAACTCCAGAAAATAACAGCAAAGACACATGCAGAGGCATGTCATCTAGAAATTCTAAATTCAAACAAATTGAAAATAAAGATTAACCTTTACAGTGTACAAGACACTGTAGGGGTGAGTATGGCATAAGTGTGAGGAGACAGGACTTGTATGTTCGTTGAGAATGCTACTGTTGAGAATGCAGCGGTTCCATTGCTGATGGTTTAGCTGCAGAAGTTCTTATAGGTCTGTGATCAACACTATGTTGAAGAGTCTATACTAAATTCTATCACTGCACAGATAAACACTAGAAAAACACACTGGCATGCTTTTTTAAAAATCTTCCTTGCTATTCTCCCCCTCCTTTTCTGAATCTTTTACTCCCTGCTCATTACTCACTACCCCAATGCAGTTTGTTTATTTTCATTTACTCTCATATTTATAAGGACTGAGCAAGGAAAGTATGCTTTTCTCACATCTTACAGATAAGGAAACACCCTTAGAGAAGATGAGTTTCATGGAAATTTTAATATGCCTGGAAGGTTTGATTCCTGTAGAGTTACTCTGTGACTTATATTTCATATTTGAGGGTGTTCTTTTCTTCTTCTTTTTTTTTTTCCATTGCCTACTTTCTTTTGCCAGTGAGGCTGTACCCATACTCTGACCTGTGCTCTATTGTTTTTCCTCTGACAACTCTTTTATGTTTCTTGTAGTAAGATGGCCTTCCAGATGGCTCCTCCTTATTGTCCCTGAAGAAGTAGTCCTAGTACCCCCAGGCACATGATCTTTTACTGGATTGCTTCTTTTCTCTAAGACTCCTACTGGACAGACTGTCCCTTCATGGCAGTAGGAATATTCTTTATCTCTATCCTAAGGTCTAAACGTCTGGCATTATCTCAATTTCTATTGTATGAAGCTATTCCACATACCAGAGTGTGAGGGGACAGGAGGGAGGCACAAGTCACAGAGAATTGATCCATATGTACTTTCTACATATCTAGTCCTATTCATTATTACCACACAACTGCAAAGCTAAGTACCTTGCAATATAGTAAGTTATAGCATTGATTTTACTCCCGCTTGTGAATTTGAAGGTTGGCCAAATGTTGGGAGATTTAGACTACACTTGACTGCATGTTCCCAGTTGGTTCCATATAAATTCTCATTCTTTGGGGGAGAATGACTTTTGTGTGATGTTCTTTCCTTGCTAATTGCTGAAGCTTGTGGGAAGACTCAAACCCCAATTCTCTTATCACATTGTGTTTGGTAACTTCTATTCACAATGGGAAGTTACATGAGCCAAGAATAATAGCAATTACAACATTCCCTACCTACAATAGAGGAATTTGAAGAGTAAATATATTCTTTTTATAATATCCCAAATTACAAACAAAGCAAAACCACCAACCATCTGGTGAACAATTGCCTGAAGATAGTATCTAGATTTAAGCAATTTTCTTTTGTAAAAATTGGTTTGTATCTTGTATGGGGGGGAGGGGAATGGAACAAGCTTGCACCTGAGATAGAGTACAAAGTGGAAGACGATGGTCTTGCTACTTTTGCAGGTGTGTGTTGGGGTATACAACCTGTAAGTTCAGTAAATGGGAAAACAGAGACACTAGGACATCAGTCTCATCCAAGGAAACCACAGACTGGAAAGTGAGAGAAGCATGCCACTCGAACATTTCTGGGCTGTCTGATGCTGTTCTCTGTAGAAAATTCATGTGCTTTCAAACAACAGACAGAAAGGACAACAACCTTACTATGTATCAAGAAATTCCTTGACCAAGAAATAGTCAAAGGGAGACAAACATAACTTACCCTTAATTTATTTAAATGAGGTCATGGGATGCTACATTTCCCTGTATCCTCAGATCATTTCTCACTACTTGACAGAAAAAAATAAAATGTCTCTGTCCATATTTGTTTTAAGGACTGTGGTGATAGAACCCTTTCAGACAACCCATGGATTGTCATCAGAGCCCTCATTCTCTCTTCTTTTCAGATGAAGAAACTAAAGCCCAGATGGCTAATGTGACTTTTCAAAGATTGCACAAATATTTAATGCTGAAGCTTTACAGAGAAGCTGGGGCCCATAGCTCCCAGCCTCATGACTTTGTGCTAAAAATTGCATGAAAATTACCTGAATCTACTTTTCTAAGGAATAAAAAATAAATTGTACAGCTGGGTCTCTGTGGCAGTGACTGTAGCACAGTGTAAACTCTATAAATATTTGTTAAATTGAAATGAGAGAGACATTGGAAAGGTTAATAAGCATCCCGTGGGCTGCTCCAGCCTTTATTATGCTTTGATCAGCAAAGTGCTCCTCTACACTAGAAGTTCCCTTACCAAGGTCAAAGGGGTCTTCTACAACATCCCAATGGTGAGAACACAAAATCCACGTCTTCAGTCCCAGCATTATTTTTCTGAAGGTTCCCGGGGTGTCTGGATGTGTTTCTGTAAGCTCTGTCTATGGATAAAGAGGTGTGACATTGTTTAAAGGCATCCTATTGTAGTCGGAAACTCAAGCTGCTGAGTAGGAAAAGACAGTAATTCAAGTTGTCAGGGCACTGAGAAACCTGCTCTGGGGTGTTGTAGTCATAATGGAAAGAATTGTAATGCTTGAATGTACTTATTCTTGGGCCTATTCTGAAACTTGGAGTGTGTATCCTCGGCAGGCTTAATGCAGACAATTATAGTTAAACCCCAGCCTCCAGATAAGCTAAAATTTCAGGCCCTGGTAAATAATTTATGTTTACAGTCTCCTAGGCTGGATGCTGTCAGCTCTAGGCAGGGGGCAGCCAAAACACTGAGAGCTTTATTCCATTAGCATCAACGCCAGGAAACCCTTATCTTTTTCAATGGCAACTCCAGGAAATTAGAGAATATTCCCCCAACTTCCCAAATTTTTTCTCAGGTTAGAATGAGACTATGAAGTTCATTCCCCTAGAAAGTTATCCTCATTGCAAATAACCTTCCAAGGACAGGGCAGCTGTAATCAATAGAAGGGCTTAATGGATCTCATTTGCTACCAGCTACATGGGAGAGTAGGGCGTGGCTCACATATAGCAAGGACCTTCATCTTCTCTCTTCCTCCACACAGTTATCCTACCTGTGCCCCTCTCTGCATTTTGATTTGGGACAGTGTCTTGCTATGTGGCTGAGGCTGACTTTGACCTTGAGATCACCTTGCCTCCTGAGTGCTAAGACCAAGGATGTAGACAGCAAAGCTTCCTTCTTACATTCATTGATCTTGTTACCTCCTTTTTTGAGGAGCTAAGAGAAGGAGAAGGTAGAATATTATCAGCATTGGCATAATCCCATCTTTTCAGTAGAGTATAAACCTAAAGGCTTTTAGATTTTTATGTTTCAAAAAGCCACTATTTCTGTTTTATCCTACTTAACTTCTGAGAAGAAAACTAAGAACTAGAAAAAATAATGGTTATTGTCACAGTCATTTTAAACATTAGTTCAGAGCAATATTAGTTCTTAAGTTTTCTCTATGGCCAAGCCTATCCAATTTGATGGCCTAACCACTATTCTGTTTATCCCATAAGCACAAATAAACTTAAAGATTTGTGCATAATGCAGAGATGCCTTCAGAAAAATATGAAACATGCATGAAGTAATTCTCATTTATGCACATTTCACCCCAAATTATAGGTCATCAGTCCATTTAATCATTCTGTGCCTCTAAGATACATTAGACAATCAAGTTCAAATACATACTGAAGATAGATGACCGGATTCCAGGGAAGGACATGGTCCACCGGTTATACAGAGGTTATACAGCATGGTGGGTTTGCTATATCAGTGTAGGATGTCGGAGCAGGAATCCATGATGTCACTCTGACAGAGAAGGTCACTCTGCTCTGCTCAAAATTTCCATCTGAAATGTGGATGTGATGAGAACAGCTCATCAGGTTTCATGGTGATTGGTAATGATTTATCTGCTACTGCTACTGTTGAGGCAGCTGGCTTTCCAGTAGATCTTATCACTTTATCAACTGGCTTAACCTCATAGAGGGTTAGCATTCGTATATGGTGATATCTTGCTTGTACATATAAAGCCTTTATGAAGGTCACTGCATGGAGCTTGCACTAGCTAACCATAGAGGTCTGGAGGCCCACCACTGCTACACCTTACCTTCTTAGAGTCTCAGCAGACAAGAGAGTGAGTTTCTGTTTCTCCTTGCTTATATCCTGTTTCCACCCAGATACCTCACTTCCTGTATGCCTGTACAGACCTCCAGCTATTGGCAGGCTCCATTCTCTGACCTTCAGACAGGCTTTATTTGTACAAGCAAGATGCCACCACATTCATATTAGTTTACATTTTGGACTTTAATTAATAGGTGTTTCCTTATGTCAACCCAAACAAAGCGTTTGATACAAACTTGGGGAGATTTCGTGCAACCTTTGGGTAAAACTGTGACTGGACTTCAAGGCTCAAGAACTTGAGGCCCTCGGAGAGCAAGGAGTAGAGAAGAAACTCAATCAGTTCCTCTCATTTGGGGAATTTACCATAATTTCTATTCTTTGTTACTGTGTCCCACACTGTATGATGAACTTGAGTGTTTTTAAACATTTGTATGTACACTCATGGCCTGCACAGGAAGTTGGGGCTACTTTTCTTGCTTCTGTTGCCTTTCCATATAGATATGGCCACAAGTAACTGTAGTAAAACTGAAAACCACTGTCTAGACTTTACTCTCTAGAGAGAAAATTTCAAGATAACTTGGTGCTTTAAGACAGTTCAGTCACTACGTGTCTGTAGCATATGCAGATCCCTACTCACTTACCTGCTCTTGGCTGCAGCAGAAGATGCTTGTGATCTTACATCTGGGGAAGAGGAGACAAGAGGTCCCCCAGGGCTTACTGCTTGAGGAGTATAGCCTAATTGGGGAAGACCAGGTTCAGTGAGAGACACTGTCTCTAACTATAAAGCAGACATGCAAATTAGAAACACACTCACACAACATCAAACTCTTGTGTCTGTGTGTACATGTGCATACTCACACACATATATGTACCTATGTACACACATGCACACAAACACGTGTGTGTATGTTGGAGAGAGACTTGGGAGTGCATAATCATTCTGGCTTGTATGCATCATCTCTGAGAGTCTTTTCTCCATTTGTCCTTCAGAGCTTGCTGTATTATAGGACCTGACATAGACAACTCTAATCATTTTACTTCATACAGCAGAGTAAGGCCAGGAATTTGTAGATGTTCTTAACTGCCTTTCTTGCCTAAGAATGATGAGACCTGTGCTTCATGTTTGACTGTCAGGAAGAAAACAATTTGGACTTCCTAGATAGGTGAAAAACAAAAACAAAACAAAAAATAGTTTCACCAAGTCATTGAAGTGAATGTACTGATGTTTATGCCAATGTTTGACACTTGACTTTGCCTAGTAAGTAAGGTTCACTTTATCATTATATTTTTTCTAAGTTAGAGTTCATAATTGTAGGGTAGGCAAAGTGGCAGGGGCTTGAAGCAACTAATCACATTATATCCATTCAAGGGGAGATAGTATTGAATTAATGCATGCACACTAGTATTTAATTTACTTTCTCTTTTTATTCAGGTCCTGGCTATGAAGGGCTGCCACCCACAGTATATGGGTCTTCTCATTTCAAGTAACAACATCAAGATAATCCTCTTCAGACATGCCCACAGACCAATCTGATCAAGATGGCTCCTTGTTGAGCTGTGTTTTCTAGGCAATTGTAGATTGTGTCAAGTACATGATTAACACTAGCCATAATGTTTTAGAATTAATATGCTTTCATAATGAGAAATCAGTCTGCACATTTAGAGATTAATAAAGGAAAGAGCTCTCAGTTATAGCATATTTCCAGCTCCGGCTTATACCCAAAGGGAGCCAGTCTTGAAAAGAAGAATTTGCTAATTTGTATACAACTTAGGCTTACTTATTCCACATATGTTATCATCTTTAAATCTCTTTCAGGTCCTGGCCCTAGGTTACACTTTAAACAATTTAAACAGAGACAGGAGACTTCAAGTCTGGGCACTTAGGCAGATTGGAGATTTACTGCAATGATATTTCATATTGCCAGTATTATTTTAAGTACACTGTTACTGTTCTATTTCAAATAGTTGCACTGCCAGGTCACCTTGCCCACCTGGCAGAATTTGATTTTTCTCAAGAAGAGAACTAGAGGCTTTATGGAAGGTCAGGACTTAACATTGGTTGTAAGCCTGTTCTGGCCTTCTTGAGCTGCCTGCTATAAGCGTGCTGTTTGGGAATGGAGTCTAATGACTGGTCAATCCTGGTGAGCAAACATTTATATCCTTGCATTGTGACTTTTGCTTACTTATAATAGGCTTGGTTAGCCTTGCTTACTTTTCAGACATTTTGGAGTCAGCCATCTTTTAACAAATTCTACTTTGTCTGTTTTAATATTCCCTAGGCAAATTTACTGGTGAATCCTTTATAACAACAAGAATCCTATGACTACCAGATCCTTCTACACCAGTAACACTAGCAGAAATACCTACATATGCACTGTTATTCCCTGATTTAATCAGAGCATGATTCTGGTTGTAAACATATGAAACTAACCCAGACTCAGCAAATTTTGTGGGCTAGAGAGTTGCATTGTGATTAAGAGTACCACCTGTTCTTGTAGAGTACCTGAGTTTGGGTCTCAGACTACTTGAATTGTGTTTCTGGAACTCATATTGTGTGGACCATATTTGGTTGTAACTCCAGCCCCACAGGACTTAATGAGATTTAGTCTCTATGGGAACCTACACATACATGAACATATCCATGCATAATTAAAAGTAAAGTAAATCTTAAAAAGAAGCAAAAAACAAATGTCCTGCATAATAAATATAATTCTGTTTGTATATGTTAAGCCACTGCAATCTGAGGCAAACTTCCTATTTTAGCTTGACATATAGTCTATTATAAATAGGATGGTAATGAAAGTAAGTTATGGATTAATGTGATTATTACCACACACATTCATAGACCCAGGGATCCAGTGTGGAATGGATATTGATTTCACCAAATTTTTAGATTAGTAACTAGTATCTACTAGTAGCTCTCCCCTGGCAATCAATTTTATTAGTTAGCTAGGCCTGAAAGAATTTTACTGACAGTAAGACAATGGTTTCATATAGACATTAATTTTTCAAGACCAGTTCTCATGCTGTCCTGGAATTCACTATATAGCCAGCCTGGCCTTGAAGTCAGAGATCCACCTTCCTCAGCTGCCCAAGTGCTGAGATTGAAAGGGTACATCACCATGCCCAGTCATGCAGACATTTAATTGCGTGAGAGAGTAAATCTTTTGGAAAATAGATTTTTTTCTTCATATAATATATCTAAATCACAGTTCCCTATCCCAGAACTTCTAGACCTGACCCCAGATCCATTCACGCTCTGTGGTTAAAAAAAATGAGATCATAATATTTGCAGACAAATGAATTAATATTTAACTTCTCACACACCTTATTCTCCATTTTCTATTTTCCAATTCCCTTAGTTTTTAATTTATTTTATTGTTTCTTTAGTTACCAGAGTTACCAGACAAATGCTTTGTAATCCTTGAGATTACACACAGGGACTTGCATTATCTACGATTCTAAGACAAAATGTAAGTGTTCCCTTTGACTCATTCCATTGTTATTTGTAATTACGTTAATAGCAGTCACTTCCTAGTGTTATTTAGAGGAAGTCAATTAAGATTTTTGGTAACAACACAATAAAAGCTATCTGATAAAAGCCTAATGATGATGGATATTGATGGTGGTGTCGTACACGTACACTGGGGCATGATGGTGCTGGTGGTGGTAGTGATGATAACGATGATAGTGATGATGATGACAACTGCAGTATTAATAGTGAAGGGGGACAAAGTTGAAACAAAGAAGAATTATTGCTATAGTAAGTACAGGCTGTGCAAACAAAAGTATCTAGGTTTAAGGCTTAACATCACAGCTATCAGTTGAGCAACTTTGAGCAAAGTATTTACTTTCCTAAAATTTATTGCATTCCCTCTGAAATGGTGTATGATAGTAATCTAAGTCATGGGTATTCATTTTGAAAATTAGGAAAATTAAGTCCAGTTAATGCCTTACTTTCTGACTAGTGTGGTTCGTGATATATTCTTGCAGTTAGGAAGTAGAAACACCATAAACTCCTGCCTTAGTTTCCCTGAGATAATGAGCACCAATCTAGAAATATATAAATTGAAATTTATTTCTGAGTCAAGAACCTAAGTATCAAACACGTCTATAAAAGTCAGTGAATTCCTAATGGGAAAAAAACAAAAGGTTTTAATCAAGCATTAAGAAATCAGTAAGTTCCTTTGAATGACTTGGTAGAATTATTGGGAATAATTTTTTTCCCGAAGATTTATTACACAGACATTTTCTTGAAGGCATCCTAGGAAATTTCTTTCTCACTGTCAAACAAGAAATACAGGCCTCAGTACTCTCAGGGAAAGAAAGAAAAACTGGGGAAACTTGCAAGTGTTCTCTTCTTTTGTCTGTCTGTCTCTCTCTCCCTCTTCTTGTGCTGTCTCTCTTGCTCTCTGACACATACACACACACACACACACACACACACACACACTTGAACATATATACACATACACACTGACATTTTTGTTTATTTATGGTAATACATATAATCAGTTTGTAATATACATACACATAATATTCTTACTTACAAATGTGAATCTTCAAGAAAAGTGATGTATGTATCAGATACATTTCCCTTTTCCCATTGTTTGTCCAAATACTTGACAACGACCAGCCTGAAGGAGAAAGGGTGTATTTTGGTGGATCATAGTTTGATGACACGATTCACCACAGCAGAAAGACATGGCAGTCAAACAGGCTCTTGATTTTGCACACCAGAGCATGAATCTGCTCTCTCATATCTGAGCAGCAGCAGCAGCAGAATAAGAAGAAACATAGAGGTAAAAGAAACAGGGCTGGGCTATGAAACTGTAAATCCTATTCCCTGCTCTAGTTTTTGTCATAGCCATGCTTCATCTTTCAAATGTCCCACTCTCTGCCAAACAGTGCCACCAACAATGCACCAGTAGTCAACATGTGAACCTATTGGGAGACATTTTCATTTAAATCAAATTATTACTTCCCTTGTCCCATAGGTCTCATGGCCATACCATCAGGCAAAATGTATCCATTCTATCGTCCAGAAACTTTGCAGTCTTCTAAACTTCAAAATTCCAAAAAAAAAAAATCTTACCTAAAACTTAAAGTGATCAATTAGTTTCAATGGCTGTAAAATCAAAACCAAGTTACATTTCTTTCTACAGTGGGTCAGAGTAAACATTCCCATCCCCAAGAGCAAAGTGTATAGGAAGAGGAGGAGACTGAAAGATGAAGGAAATCCAGCAGAGCAAACATTCAATCCCAAAGTCCCACAGTCCACATATTTGGTGTTGTGTTAGCCCCATGCCTGATTGACTCTTGTAGGATCCACAGCTTTCTTCAATAAATGGCACATTTCTGACACCTCCAATATATTGTGTTTTGTATAGAAACTTACACTTCTCCTTCATTCTTTTCTGTACCATGTGCTCCATTCAGGAATTTTGTTGTTACTTATTTCTTGGTCTCAGTTTCTTTAAGAACATTGGTAGAACCCTCCATGACAATTAAATTTGCATTTTGCATTTCTATTGTTAATCCCACTGGTTGAGAATAAGACCATTGTCACAGTTTAAAGTCAAATTTGAAGTAAGCTTTAGTTAACAAAATACTGGCCAAGTGGACTGGCTCTGGCCAAGTCCATACCCAGATTCCTGGGAATGGCCCAGAATCAAGTACTGAAAACCCATAATTCATTTTTCCACCAGGTCCAATTGGAGCAAAGCATATGTCCTCATATTTCCTGCCTACATGTGATCACATGTGATCAAGCATGACCAGGCCAGCACAGATGAGTCAAACACACTTGTTTAAGGCAGTGAAAAACACGTGGCTTATTATCTTCCATAACAACAGCCTCCAGCATTTCAGGAGCTGTCTGTCCTGGGGCAAGGGGCTTGTAGATCAGAGGATTTTTGCTTCATGGATCTCTTAGGCATAGTGATTAAAATGTAACACTATAAAATCAGTATTACATGGCTAATGTCAAACTCTTGTGCAAGCTAAAGATATTGTTGGGTTGGGTTGGACCACAGCAGCCTCTGCATTCCTTTGAGGTTGAATTTGAGAAGCTATTCTCTTGGAGGAAAAATTTTCTCATTCTCAACATTTCTCCTGAGAATTTTTTTATGTATACAAGTATGTTCAGTAGCCATACATATCAAGCATTTAATAATGATAAATCATAAAGCATTTTATTTAAAAATATTCATTGGTATATGTATAATTTTCCATGTATTAAAGAAAAAAGCAAATTTATGTACCTATATATTAACTTATTCTTATATCCAGGTATATATTTTGGCTGGATATTTGATGTTTCAGGACACAGACCATTGTCAAATTTTTTGAAGTTAGTTGATAATTTAATTTTATCTTCATCAATGTTCAGAATACAACTTTGTATGAATATATAGTACAAAAAAGCTGAAATAGGTTGAGGTGCATTTCAGAAATTGTTAGAAATTCTGTCTTTATCCCAATGTAAAACTAATTTAACAATGATTTATGAAACTTAAGTTAACTGAAGTCAAGAAATAATTTCTAAAATCAAATATTCTAACACAGAGCAATCCAAAGATACACTAATTTTATACTTGCATGGAGAATAGTCTCAATTTTCTGCAATTAGACTATTATGTTTCTACAAAAGCAGACAAGTGTATTTTCAGTGCAACACTGCAGCTTGTAACATACAATATTCTGCAATGCGAGCTGAGATATTTCAGGCTCCATCTGTTGTCACTGCTTGTCATGATGGTATGAGCACTGCAAAGTACTTCTGAACCAATGCTTCTTTGAAGTTGACCCAAAGATTACTAATGAGCACTGACCATTCTTTACATTTGCATTTGATTTGGAGTTCTGGTCATTTCAAATTAAAAAATCTTTCTCTGTTGCTAAACTTTCATGTCTTCCACATTCAATTACATGGGTTAAGACCCCCAATTGAAGGGTCTGTGCCTTAGGAGACAGTGCTTCAGTAGGATGCTCTGGAGGCTTTGTTTGTTAAAGTATGTTTTTTTTAATTAAATTAGAAACAATCTTATTTGATATATCAATCCCAGTTTTCCCATGCCCCCCACCAACCCCCATACCATCATGGGTGAGGCCTGCTATGGAGGATCAGCAAATCACATCATTTGTGGTGGGGCCTAGCTTTCATGCCCCATGATTTTAGGCTGAGAGAGTATTCCTTTATGGGGAATGGGCTCCTAGCATTCATTCATACACTAGGTATAAATCCTGTCATATTACCAGTAGCTCCATAAACTGTCCAGGTCTCCTAACTCACCCAAAAGCAGGGAGCCTGGTTCCATCCTATGTTGATTTCCAAGCTGTCAGTCTGGGGTCCATGAGGTCCCCCTTGTTTAGGTCAGCTGCTACTGTGGGTTTCCCAAGTGTGGTCTTTACTCCTTTGCTCATCACTCCTCCCTCTCTACTACTGGATTCCAGGAATTCAGCTCAGTGTTTAGCTATGGGTTTGTGCTTCTGCTTCCATCAGCTACTGGATAAAGGCTCTAGGATGGCATAAAAGGTAGACATCAGTCTCGTTATCAGGGAAGGCATTTAAGGTGGCCTCTCTCCTGTTTCTTAGATTGTTAGTTGGGGTCATCCTTGTAGATCTCTGGATATTTCCCTAGTGCCAGATTTCTCTCTAAACCTATTATGGCTCCCTCTATTACGGTATTTCCTTTCTAGCTCTCCTCTCTTCTTCCCCCAACTCAATCTTTTTGGTCCCTCACCACCCACCCTGGACTCTTTCTTTTTAAAGTGAAAGGTTTTCCAGTGAGTGACTTTGGATTTTTACCTCTAGAGCAGTTCTTTGGATAAGATCTTGCCTTACAGGCATACTTCCAGGTGCAAAATTCAGTGTTCCTCGTTAATAATCCTAATCTCTTTAACAGCTCTGTATCAGCACACACTTTGCCTACTCTGTAACTTCATCCTTTCCTCACTTAGCTGCACAAATTCCAGGCACATCTGCCTCATCTGCTTATCATTTATCTGGGTAAGATCAAGGAGCAGTAGCCATCACCCAGACTTCATATTATGCTGTCCTGAATTTTCTTCATCTAACATCTTAGCACATTATTTAGGACCCATGCAAAAACTTGCCTTAGGCAAATTTTCATGATAAGGGCAGAATGCAGCTACCTTCCCTGCAGGAATATTCATGAATGAATGCTAGCTCAGTTCCCTACAGGATCATTGTTGTATTGTGAAACCTCAATAGTAAGGTCTTTACTGTGAGTTCCCTAAGGGCATTCTGCTTCAAACTGCCTCCAGAATAACACCCAAAACTATTCACAGTATTCTAGGACTTCTCTAGCCCCCAGCTCCAAATTAATTCTCTATCCCTCCTATGAACCAATTCCAAAGGCAACAAAAACCAGGGTCAAATTAATTATAGCAGTAATTTCATTTCTCAGCACCAATATTCTGTATGTATTATTTTTGAGGCTGCAGGGATAAAATAATCAGAAGCAACTTAAGAGGGAAAAGATACATTTTAGCTAATGGTGTAAGGCCACAGGGTGTATTTTGGCTCATAGTTTGGCATGGAAAGGCAGCACAATAGGAATAGTTCTTGGTTATGATGGTGGGAATCTAAGACAACTTTTGCAGTCCCTAGCAGAAGAGAAAGCAGAGAGAGATAAGGAGTTGCGGCTGGTCTGTAGCCTGCCAGTGCCTGCTGTCTAGGGACTCATTTTTGCAACCCATATCCTAAAGGTTCTGCCACCTCAAAAACAGCACCAGCAGCAAGATCTCAAGTATTCAAACCCAGGAACCCTTGGGGAACATATTTTATCCCAACCACAGCAAGTGGTTGTGAGAATATAAATTCTACTAGGTAAGGCAAGTATGAATTTGCAATTTGTTTTGCTTTTCACATTGTCTCATTCTTGCTGCTCAGGTCACTGGTAAGAGAGGATAACATGCCTTGTTCTATGGGTCAGGTGCTTCATTCAAATGCTCTTGTTACAGCACCAGGTTCCATTTAATAAATTGCTGCTGAGGTTACATTAAATGGCATCCTAGGAACTTCTGATCCATTAAGAGACAATTTGCTAACTCCACAGCAGGGTAGATCAGGATAGCCATGACATGACCTATAGGCACAGAGCTGAGAGCTCCTCCTCACATCCATTTCATACAATTAATCCAGAAGGCTATTGTGTCCATTACACAAATGGACAAACTAGCCTTTAAGATTATTGGGAATGTGTCAGAAAGGATGTCACTGCTTGAAGGGGATCTTGATGGCCTTCAGTTCTACTTCTTCTTTCTTTCAGATGTCACAAGATGTCCTGCTAAGAGCTCTGCATACCTCTCAAGCAAAGTTGAACCAATTCATAGCAAATACTTCTCAAGATTACTCCATGCTAGCATATTTAATCCTTCGAATAAGGCTCAAGATTAAGGAGGGAAAGCACATAATATTCTGTTTGAGCAACAATGGAAGAACTGGAAATATTTTCTGTAGGAAGGCACCAGTGAGAGTCTAGAATAGTAGCTGTATATAAAGCACACTGAAATTTGCAAACCACAAACATTTCCCTGTTTCTTTTCTTACCCTACAGAAGATCCCATTGTTTAATCTACTGTCCTATTCTTACAATCAAGAAAGCTGAATCTTAAGCCTGTTGTTGTGTGTAAAAGGATGCTGATAGAAAGAAAGTCTCAAGATAACTACTAGGTTAGTCCATGTTAATTAGGTAGTTATCTCATTGACTTATTAATGATACTGGAACTTACCCTGACACCTATCCAATTACCTGACCTGGTTCCTCTGTACGCTTGTGTCTTGCTTCACTTTTCTGTCTTATCTCTGGACTCCTTGATGTTATTGCTGGTTCTGTGGAGTTTACATTTAACTTTTCTTCAAAGTATTTATATTTTTCTGGTTTCTGCTTACTGAGTAAATCTTCACCAAGGTCTTTCTATCTTAGCAGTCTCAAGGCTTGGTATGCTACAACCTTAATTTAGACCTCCTTGTCTACCTCATCTGAAGTCATTTCCCGTTTGGATTTTGATCTCTGTGTAGTACACTTATGTCCACTTTAATCACCCAACACCCATCTCTCTTAAAATGTCACAGGAGAGCAGGTGCATTGTGTTTTCTATTCACTACGGTATCCTCAGTACCTCATTTGGTCCCTTGTGTACACTAGATGTCAAATAAATGTCTACACAGTGCGTGGAAAGCAGATGCTAGCTTTGGAAGAAAGAAAGGTAAGATGTTCTGTGTAAGAGGAGAACTAATAAAAGCATGTGGAGCTTCAGAGTGAAAAACAGGCTTGATGAGTGAGCTTTTGGGGATATAATTTAGTATGCAAAAGAAATACGTTTTTTAAAAATATAATATACATGCGTTCTTCTTGCTGGGATGCAACAACATATGAGGCATTTGATGCAGAGACTTTAATGAATCTTGATGGTAGGTTTCAGAATATTGCTACTCAAACTGGCATTTTAGCCTTGAGTAGGATGTTTCAAAGTACTTTCAAGCTGTAAGCCTGGAGGGTCGTGCAGCGCCTGTGCTACAATCTGCTCCACTAATCAGACAAAGGCCTAGAGATTGAAATAAGAGACAAGACAGCAGGTCATTCGTTCATTTGCAATGTGGAACTGAAGAATGTGGAATGCCCTTTGTTGAGGGGAAGGAGTGGGCTTATGTGCTGATTCACAGCACAGTGAAACACAACAGGGTTTTCAGGCTTAGCTCTTCCCCAGCAGATGTTTGTTAGCAAAACAGGAAGAGTACCAATAACAACTCCAGGAGGCAAGAAAACAGGAAGAGTACCAAAAACAACTCTGGGGCAAGATGGTCTAGCCAATAGCTTCAGGTTTGCTCAAAGTGCCTCGGGGGTCCATGCAGGGCCCTACATGGTTGTTTCATTGCCTTGGCATCACTTTCCACTTTTGCTAGAAAGTGATTCATGGTATTTCATGTTCAGAAACAAATATGCCTTAGAACATGGATGCTAGAGCAATAAAAGTTAGTGTGCTAGGCATTCTGCTCTCTCCATCCTCCATGTTGACCCTCTTCCCTACTACTTCCAGAATCCTCCTTGTTTCCTAGTGCCACATATCTTGCTAACACTACTTTATTCATTAACCAATAAGAGAAACATATTTACAGAATGACTTCTCCCACCAGTGCTGCAAATTCCCTGTTATATATGTACACCCTAAATATGAGTTAACAATTGACCTCCTGGGAAAGAAAGAGTTTAATAGAGTCACCACTTTGCTATGTGACCAGATCCCTTGAAGGCACTATATTATATGGGATATGAAGTTTTTGTTCTCTTCCTATTGTAAGACCCTCAGAATGAGGAGTCTCCCTGTTTCCGTCGGTACCCCCCAAAACTCAATTTCCAGTCCAGTTGATGCAACACGCAAGAGGTTTTAATGAACAGGATACGTTTGCGCAAATGGGCTCCTTCAGCACACAGGCTAGAGAAGCAACATTTTCTGGGTGCGGGTACTTTTAAAGGAAAAAACCAAAAGCTTAGGGTGGGGCTGTGACCCTCTGTCTGTTGAGTATGTGACCAGGAGTCATGGGTTCTCCCCTTGAGGCCGGATGGTCTCACTATTCCGATCAGCAGACCTTAATGGCCTCGGGGTGTGCTAATTAATCTTGTCTGGGCAAATCAGAGTTGCAGCTAACTCTTTGTTTCTTAAGGACCTTATTTACCACCTTCTCACTTGATATCCTGCTATCTTAGGGCCTTGTGAGGGAAAGTTGCTAGTAGTTAGCAAATTCCAGGGAACTGTTAGTGGTCTGGGTTAGCTTTCCAGGTCAGACTGTCCTTTATTTTAAGTGGGGGGTTTCCTTAACTTTACTTTTGGTCTTTCACTATCAGTTTAAGACAATCAACATTGATAGCACCAGACCAGACTTGGTACGTGGACATCCATGGAGTTTACCCTGTAGAGGCTCCTCCATCTCTCCAATTCTAACATTATTTAGTTCTCATTGTGAATATTGAGATAGTCAGTGCTAGCGTTTCGAAAACACCAACAAGTATGACTGTCTACTCTCTTGATAATTGGTGTCACCTATTAGGGACATACACCTAATTCACTGGTGAATGCTCTCTGGTTGGATGATCATGCAGGTTGTAGAAACATCTTCACTACCCATCACAGTTCAGTAGGCTATCCAACCAGCACACTTCCTTTAGCTCACAATAGATTAAGTACATGTTTTTGTTGGGATGCTTTTTCAGGATCATTGTTTGAACAGAACCCTGACATGAGTCTGGTTTCTATGAATTTTTTTTGGACTTTTGTGAAGTGCTACCAAATTCATAAAGTATGCCTGAGACTTTTCTTCCCTCCAGGTTTAAACTGTCCTCCTCCATGAGCTGGAAGATACATGTTATTTTCAATAAATAGAGAGAGAGAGAGAGAGAGAGAGAGAGAGAGAGAGAGAGAGAGAGAGAGAGAGAGAGAGAGAGAGAGACAGAGATTGATTCTATGAATTTTCCCTTATTTTCATAGACTTTTATTATGTTCTATACCCCACTTAAGCTCAATTCTTGATAGAATACCTTCATTTTAAATGGATAGTTGTTATGCTTGCTCAGATTTATATGTTAGTGTGTCTGGCAAAAATAAATCCCAGAGGAAGGTTGTTTATGGCACTCTGTTGTATGTGTCCTATGGTCAGATATTTTCTCTCCATATAGAGTTCTCATAGCTTATAATTATCTGCTGCAGGTGGCTTGGATTTGTTTCTCAGCTCCAGTGGCTTGCTTGTGTTGTATTCAGTTACCAGTAATTTTTTCCAAAATATCCCCATAGCATTTCCCCCACTATGGAAATCTCTAATAACATAAGCTGTGCCAGATCATCAATCCCAAACAACACAGCTTCCATGCGTAAACATGGCTGCCTCTTAGCCACCTAAAGATGAGCCAAAGAAGTATATCTAGGTGGCAATATTAGCCCCCAAATCTAAAGAGTCTCACCAGCAGGGAGATTCTTTCCTACGTAGTAATTGGTCTGAGACATCATAATTTACCTTTTATATCGGAGACTGTGCTTGAAAATGAATGTTATATATTTCATCACTATTTGATCTTTAAAATTATGAATATGAATGACCTGCCAGTCTTTCTGAGGTTGTATTACCACCCTTTAAAGCAAGTGTTTTTACCCATGCTTTTAGAAGATTAGATACTATTTCTTCATATAGCTTAATCAACATAGTACCATCATTGTAACTGGTCCATGTCATATTAGATCATACCTACAAAGTATAATTAACATTATACATTTTAATGACAGGTAATAGAAAATTTCACATAGCCTTAAAGCAAAATTCTATGTGTTCATGCCTATTAAGCCTGTTTAAATTCTGTATAACTTGAATTCAAATATCTTTTCTAATTTCTTGTAAGGATACATCTAGAAACGTCATATATAAGCCGTATCACTGTCACTTGAAGGTATGTATGATGAGGTCATCTATCAAGTATATTATATTAAGTATGCTGGCTCCAGTTGGTTGAGTTTGATGTGGGCCATAATAATCCTCTGTGATTCTTCCTGTTCCCATGACTTCCATGGAGTTAATTAAAGGAAACTTCCACAGTTATCATTCCTTCCTCTTTTACCCTTTCAATCTTTGGAAATGTTCTGATCTTCACTTTTCTTTAGAATGTAGGGTTGTTTTTAATTTACTGTCTTAGATGTGAAACTACCAAACTTTCTTGGTAGTTTCAGGTTTTCCTATTAAGACTTTCATACTATGAAAGGCTATTTAACTCTATAGAAGACTTTAAAAGAGGACATTGTGAATTTGTGTATGGCTCAGTAGTAGAATGCTTGTCTAGAAAGCCTGTGATTCTAGTTTAAATTCCCAGCATTACAGCCTCCCTCCTGCAATGCCAAACAGAATCCAACAACAGCAAAAGAAATATGTGCATTATTTCTAATAGCAAACCATATACTTGAAGTGCATATATATTACAAAATGCCCACTGAGTGGTCATTGATGACACAATATACTATTGTAAGGTATATACTGACTAGGACTACCTACTGCCATCAGGACCTTGCTGTAACAAAGGATTCACTATGAGACTCAATAATCTTTAGAGCACAACTATCTAACCTCACAGAGAGATAGGAGTTGCTGTTTGGATATTTGGTGGGTGTTATTAACATTTCTAGCATACTGACTTCCAAGGAATAGATACTGTTTCCTCTTTATGCCTATCTCAGATGACTAGCTTGTTAATTATTTGTAGCTGTTCTCTTCTCATATACCTTTAGGCTCATCAGTAGAGTTTTTAAAGATTAGACTACAAATTGCCTTCATTTTCTACAAGGGTGATGCCCCAGTATCTAGTCAGACAGTTAATGCTTCTGTTCCAAAGCTTTATTAACTACCTTGAGTTACTGTGCATACCAATGTGTGAGGATTGCAGCATCTGGCGGCAACTTGGTGACATGCTTGCATCTGCCCTTTCTCTTACTATTACCATTGCTATTATTTTTGAATCTGCCATCATTTATATTTTGACTCTGTTTTTTGTAGCTATTCATTTATGCAACTATCTGGAAAATGCAAAACCACAGAGACAGAGAACATGTCAAAGGTTGCCCAGTACTGAGAGATAGGCAAGTCTTGATAAGAAATTGGTAACACAACAATATTCTGGAGGATGATGTCACTATTCTGAATCTTGCTATTCTACTTCTTTTTAAAAATCAATTAACTTAAAAAAAGAGCTTCTGCATAATAACAAAATTGTGTCATTTCTCTAGCTTTATGTTAACCAACAATGCAGATACACTTCAAATATAAATGGGAAGTGTCCAACATTCATTTAGAAAGGTAAATGAAAGGTGGTTCCCACAGCAGACAGACTGGCCATGGGGTTAATTGTTGCGGTTTCCCTGTTATTTCACTATTTATTTCTCCAATTTGATTCCTTTTCTTACATTCCATCTCCATGCCTGCTTGCCGGAAGCCTGTGTCTGGGCATTGTGCCCAGTTTGATTTAATTTTGGTTTCCTACTTATGCAGCGTCCTCGCTGTGGTTTGGAGATGACATTTTATAAATTGTATTTGGATATTTTTGTTTATTTATGTTGAAAAAGCATGAAAGCTTGTGCATAGCTAGTTTGCATAATAATGTTTAAAATAGAAGAGATAAAACTAATAGCAAATGTTTATGTATATATATATACATATATATATATATACACACACACACATATACGATTATACAGGACATGCATGTATGTTTACATTCATTCAAATGGCGCTGCAGATTTTTAAAAAATGGAAGAAAGCTGTCATATTTTTCTTTGTTTCCATTTTCTTCCTGAAATAATTGGGTAAAACTGGTGAGAGGACAAAATAGAGGCATGCATGGATCAAAAAATATTACTTAAACACATTACTGGCTAGAGATTCATCAGGCGTCTCTGTATGTAGAACTGGAAATTCAGCAGGGTTCCAACTGGATTCTCAGATTTCCAAGTGCAAACTAAACAAACAAGAAAGTGGGCCAACTAGAGCCCTGTTTAGAGTACTTAGTGTTCTGCAAGTCCTTCTTAACTCAGGAGTGACATCAATGATGAATTCTGTAATGTTTCTGATCACTTTGATCCATTAAACCATAAGGTTCCAACTACATGATCTCTCACATTGAAAAATGCTGTGATGTTAGCTTTCTCTGCCTCTGATGAGGATCCTCTTTTCACTTCTCTGTGATATCAGCTTTCTCTGCCTCTGATGAAGACCTGCTTTCCTTGACCCAATATTCTGTAACAAGATAAATAAAAGACCCAGGGACAGATACTGGGTTTCAAGCTGAAAATCAGAGAATCACGGCAGCCGACCAGTAGATATCACCTCTACCCAGCTGAAATGGCAATCTTGACTCTACAAATCCTCAGAGACAAAAGGCTCTGAATGCCTGTCTCCTCCTCCTCATATTCCTCTCTCCACCCAGCCATGTCCTCCTGTTTTCACCTCCCTAGTGCTGGGATTGAAAGTGTGTGATCCCAACTGCTGTCACTTGTGTGTGAGACTTTTCTTTTACGACTGGATCAATTTTGTGTAGTCAGTGTGGCTTTGAACTAATAGAGATCCATCTCCTTCTTAATTCTAAATCCAGGTGATGGGAACCAGCAGTCTCCTGACCCCGCCCCTGACAATGGGCGGGACGCTCATGGCCATGTCATCCCTAGGTCAGGTTTTACCTGGCTGCTCAAGCTTTACCTACCTGTGCAGGGGACTCAGTTACGCATGCATGCGCAAGCCCCCTTTTAAATAAAGTGCACCAAGCGCACCTTTCTCCCTCTCTCTGGGGCCCCTTCTCTCTTTCTTTGACCCCCCCCCGCCTGTCTCTCTCTCCCCCCTGCTTTCGGTTGGCCACCAGCTACCCCCCTTTCTCTCCCCTCTCTCAATAAACTCCATGTGGGTGCTGAGTTTCATGTTTGTGTTTCTTAGGCAATAGTTGTATCAAAAGGACAACACTTAGATTAGAGGTGTGTGCCTGGCTTCAATGGCTAACTAGTATGGCTGCTTTGCTATTTTGATTTCCAGTGGTTTTAGTAAATCATAAACAATATGTCACCACAGTCCTCACATATTCTGTGAGTAGCACCTGATTAATAATCTTCCTGGGTAGAGAAGAGGAAGTGAATCTTGGGAATGGAGAAAAGGTGTGTCATGCAGAAGGTTTGTGTTCTGTATGGGTGCATGCGTGAATTATTCCTGCTTAATGTGTTTCAGGAACCCCTTGGAATTCCCTGAAGGCATTTTCCTAGGGAAGACTTTCTCATTCACACCTTAGTGTGGGCAAATCTCCCCTGGCCATTTTGACTAATCTGAAATTTGGTCCTCTGACACCACTGCCTTTATACAATGCTTTCTAGACTTGAACCAGGTAGTGGTTTTTGAGTCTTCTTTATCTAAAGGGTTGGGTACACATCCAACTGGATCTTTACTTCCTGGGAATTCTGAGATTGGTTTAAGGTGAAAGACCAGAAGTCTGAGGAAGAATTACCTGCTTCCCTGCAAACCTCAGTGAAGCAATTTTTTAGCCTTCACTTCTCCATCCCCTCTGCTTATACCTAAGGTAACCACCACCATCTGCTTGTTCCATTTGCAAGACCACTATGGCAATGTTAATTTGAGAATCTGTCCTCTTCTTAGTACTTGCGACTTGTGAATGCGTAAGTCCTTCTGTGAAAAGACAGATCCCAGAGTAGGGAATAAAGGGAGCCTCCTATCTTTGTTGGCTTCATTCCTAGGAATGCATCTGTAGAAATGTTGACTCTATCAGTAACACAGTACTACAAGCTTGGCATGGAAATTTGAGGTGTGTCACCTAGGAGTGGTTTCCAGCACACTTACATGGCATTTTCTGTGTAGAAAACAAGGGTCTGAAAGTTCTTTCACCAATGGATCAAATTAAACATAGAGTTTAAAAACACACTATTTTTGAACCCTTAGTTGAAACTTCTGTCAACAAAGGTAGGGGCTATAAAATGAAAAATTGACAATAGCCTTAGATTAGATTGTGTGTACTTAGAGTACAAATGATAATTGCTTAATGGATATTGCAAAGGTTTATAAATATATGAACAAACTCTGAGACTGAACCTTTTGGAAAGAGATCTTGATGGCAGATAGTTGTCAACTCAGGTTCTTAAAAACCTCTCTGAGAAGAGTACTGTATTTGGCACTGGGTTGTTCGGGAAAGAGAGTATAGATGTGGATGACAGATACCCATGATATGCTGGGAACTGGCAGGAAGGAGCTCATGGTGGGCTTAGGCCAATTGTGAATCATATTTACATGGTGCAAATCCAATAGAAAAAGAGATTACAACATTCTCTGTTCATGGTAGTGAAAATAAGTTTTGAGTATATAGATGTCTAGAGCTGGTGTAGGGCAGACAAGATTCCCTAATGTATAGCACATAAAACTTAAATGGGTCAGTTTTTATGGAAGGCATTTAGAAAAGCTATAAATAGCAACAAACGTACATTCTCTAACCATACAGTTTTTCTGTAATCTTATAGATGTGGTGCCAATTTATTCAGGAAACGTTTAACTAGGACAAACAGGGATGTTTATTTCAGCCTTGTCTCTAGTATGTTAGCACTGACAATAACCCAAATATTGTAGAATACAAGTTTCCTTTAAAAGGAGGATGCCTATATGAATTATGATCTATCCAAATAATGAAATGTAAGTTGACTTTTAAAAGAACTGAGGTAAGTGTATGCTGAAAGGTAAGGCTTACCACAGTCATCATAAGTGGAGAAAACAAGTAAAGCAGAGCTCATTGCCCAGCCTAGCTATTTGCACCTATAAATATACAGGTATTGTGTACTTAACATATTCATGTGCACTAGTGAGAGCTCTGAAATATTTCTCAAAATCGTTGCAAGAAAATTCACCTTGATCATTTTTTTTAGGACAAGTTGGTGTCTTTTTTTCTTTTTTTTGTAATTCAAAGCAGTTTTAATTTGCCCACCATGCACCTGCATTTTTCTTTACTTGTTTTGCCCTATCTCTTTCTTTGTCAATTTTATTTTATTTAAATATACAATGCAATGAAAATGCTAAGGGAATAGGATACTGAGGATGGGGAAAATGTTCAGATGCTCCTGTTCTACTCCAGCTTCTAGACTTCTAGCCTGTCTTTGGTTGGTGAAATTACACCTTCCCTGCCCGTCCCTCCCCCAGCCATTGTCTTGATTTTGCCTTGTTGACAGCTCCTTTTATTTGTGGATTGGCTTTAGAAATCTATGCTTCTACTTCTGGAAGTATGTTTCACTTTGACTGGGTGTTGTGGTTTCTGGGGTTAAGTAGTAACATCCAGGTTTCATTTCTGCTCATATAACTATGTGTTGGGGGATTGTGTATTTCTTTAGGCGTCTCATCTGACCATGGAAATATGTTTTCTGATTTGAGTCTCAGTGAGATTTCCATGTTGGCTTTCAGACTCATGCTGTTTGAGAAAGACTGGCCTTCCTGCCCTTCATTGTTAATGGCTCATAGGCAAAAGACTTGGAGCTACTCTAACTTTACCTTAGTCTCTTTACTTGCATGTTATGTTCTTTCTCCGTATTCCCAGCACCACACCACATTCTCAGTTCTCCCCTGGCCTTAGACCCATTACTAGTACAGCACCGTATTTTACCCCAAGTATGCTCAGTATTTGGACTGTTCTGGTTAGGATTACAGATCCTTTCAAGGGAAGTGACCCAATAGAACAGTCCTAGATCACAAACCCTGCTCTTTGAGAGGATTCAATTTACTGGACTGTCCCTGTAAAATTACCTGTCAGCTACCTGTCAATTGATTTACACTGTAACTATCTTTACCTACTTTGGGAAATTCTATTTCTGTTTAGTAGTTTTTCCTTTGTACTTCACTGTTGTCACTGCAGCTGTCTTACCAGGATCTGACCTATTAAAGCAATAGCTTGCAAAATTGAAGGCATTAGGAATAACCCAGGGATCTTGTTAAAATGCAGATTTGGATTCTTTATGTCTAGGGTGGGGCTGAAGATTCACTACCTTTTTAACAAGCTCCCAGGTGATGGTGTTCCTACTACATCCCCATTTTCTACATTTTAGAAGCAAAGTGCTCAGACACCTGACTCCTGGATCTGTATCTTTATCATCCTCCAGCACACTCAATTGTTCACTGTCCCCAATAGCCAGAGCTGACAAGTGGAGAATAGCACCTAGTAGGTTACTTTGTTCACCCTGTATTCAGATACAGGGTGTGTTGACTTTGGTATTAACAGCAAGTAGATACTCCTTTCTTGGGCTTTACACAGTAAGTGTACATCATACTGACCAACTATGCATATGCCAAGCACATTCCAATATCAAGCAAATTCCATTTATGCTTTAACAAGAGTAAATCTTACAAATATATAAGCACAGTGAGCACTAATGTGATCCTGAGTTTGCAGCAGAGGACCCTGAGGTTAGCTAAGTAGCAGTAGTGTTTCATAGAAAGTGATAGGGTTGAAACTGACACAAAGATAAGATCATTTTTTTGTATGCTTTTAACTATTAATTTAGTTTTGCTTTCATAATATTGTGTTAAATAAGTAGATGTGCTGGCTATATAAATCAATTTATGACTCTAAATGGATAGTCACTAGCATTTTAGTGGTCTTTGTGGGTCTGCAATGATACATAAATGTCATGGTTAGTACTGATTGCCACTTTGATTAGATTAGGAAATACCTAGGAGATTAGTAATCCACACTTCCCTCTCTCCCCCTCTCCTTCCCTCCCTCTTTCTCTCTCTGTCTGTCTCTCATTTGTGTGTGTGTGTGAGAGACAGACAGACAGAGACAGAGTCAGAGACAGAGAAAGAGAGACAGAGAGTTCATTCATTTCTAGTAATAATCAGGTTACCAGTGTTATAGTAATAATTAAGTCGCCAGTAATAACTAGGTCATGTAGCCAATGAATTGGCTGATTTATGGTATAATGACAGTTTGTGAGGTGGTGAAAGGCCTAGGTGAGCTCAGGTGGAATAAGTACTTACTGGAAATCTCTGTCTTGGGTTCCTTATGTCCTGGGTCCCTCTGTACCCACCCTGCCAACTTTCCTGCTGTGACATCAGATACTTTGACATCCCCATTCCATCTGCATCATAATTAATGACCCCTCTTTTTCTCTAGTGTGGTCATGTGTGAAGGAAAATTGTATCATAAGATCAGCAGTGCACAAATCATCAAGTTGTGTATTTTATTTTTAACGTTTAAGATCAAAATCTAGTCCCAAATTGCCTCCTTGCAAGGACAGATAGACGCTAGCTTCTTTGTTTCAGAGACAGACATTCTGCTAGAACGGTCATTTTTTAAAACACCTGAAATAAACAAGTATCTTTATGAATCTAAATCCTGTCTGAGCGTGGGAAAATCTGATTCAAAGGTCTAGGTCAGAGTCTGTAAATCTGCAATTTAAAATCTTCCATGGGTAATTTTAATATACACTTACTGTGAATGCCTTACATAAATGACCCATAAGCTGTTTCTTTAATCACAGTCAGAACTAGCTCTGACACTAATCTCCAGTAAACCATGTTCTAGCTTTTGGAGTGGACTGTGTTTCCTCCCCTGTAGGAGCAGGTTGTGCTGGGGAAACCTGCCTGTGACTGAAATCCTCTTCACTCATGGTGATTAGTGTGACTACCTTCTCTCTGAGAACAATCTCAACCTGGGATGCACTGGTGGGCAGGTGAAAGGTGGCTTAATTAGCAGGGGTCAAAGCACAGCTGCTAGCATTTTGGGGCTCCACAAAGCTATAAAGCATCTGTTATGACTTCAGAAAAGCTGGAGGGCTGGATACTAATTCTATGGGGACTAGTTGTTTCTAGGATTTGTGCTTTTCCTGATGAATTTGTTTGCATGCATGCAGGATGAGCACGTGGATCTTTATTTGAAAAGTCACAGAAATCACCTTGGCTTGAAAGCATGTAACAGTCAAGTTTTATTATAGAGAAGAGATGGAACACTGTATACACAATAAATAAATCTTAAAAAATATTTGATATAATAATAGCATATTTCAAAGTTATAAAAGTAAGTGACTGTTGAATACTTAGCCCTAGGTTGGACACCTATACCATCCTGCCAAGGACCAGAGAACATCACAGATGAGAAATTGGGAAGAATGTAAGAGCGGGAAGATGTAGCAGTGTCATGAAATGTTGCCATCTGGATAGGACACAGTTTTTGCAATCATGACACACAACGGCCATGAATACTTACACAAAATTGGGCCACTCAATGTTCCATCATAGATAGAGCAGGTTCCTAAAAGGATCCATCCATTCCTGAGGACACATTAACTGTTCATGGTGAGCATGTTCTTACCTGAAGCCTGTTACTAGATTCCTCATATTACAGAAAGAAGCCCTGATGGTTCCCTCATGGGAGGCCTCATACTCCCTGGGGAGTGGATGGGGTTGGGGGGCCATGGGAGGACAGGAGGGAGAGGGAACTGGGATTAGTATGTAAAAAAGAGATTGATTTTAATGTAATTTTAAAAGAGAGAAAAAAGAAAGAAGACTTGAAATCCATAAAAACGATGAGATAAAAACCAGATTATCTGACCCCCTAACCCACTCCCTCCAGATGTAAATTATGCTCATTGTATTTCTCATTAACCATTATTGGGATATTTCTAAAGTGTGTATTGATAACGTCTGCTCACAGAATGCCTCATTTTCTTGAGCAACTGTGTGCAACATCGTAGTTACTAAATGGTGATCAATTATAGGATCTGGTACCCACTGATTGTGAGTCTTCATTTACTACTCAGTTCCCTTCCCTCAGTGACTAAGCCAAGGCCATGCCTGTTATCAAACTGGGCCAGCAAGGCTCCTCCTCTACTCTGCTCTCTGGAAGGGAAAGACTCCTTTTTGGCTATGTTACCAAGCTGGATGTGTGCAAGCTAGGGATAGAACTTTGAATTGCTTTTCTTTGGAATAAAGTAAAAACCTATTTACAGTCTTAGATTTTC
Source organism: Cricetiscus sungorus (assembly GCA_030556225.1). NCBI lineage: Eukaryota > Metazoa > Chordata > Mammalia > Rodentia > Cricetidae > Cricetiscus > Cricetiscus sungorus. The sequence continues at coordinate 44,618,577 of JANBXA010000366.1, forward strand.
AATACCTAGAATGATTACTTGGTGATGAAAGAACTTCCAGTAACGTAATACAGCTCAAGTGAGTTTCTCTCCTTCCCTATTGTCTATCTCATTTCCTCTAATATCTGATAAATGAAATGCATGGTCTTTTTTTATAAATCAGTATGTTGTATCTCTATTCCAATGTGATGGCATCTGGAGATGAAGCTTTTGTGATGCCATTAAGCCATGTGGGTGGATATCATGTAGTGTTAGTTTCTTAATTAAACATAATGGGAGAAACTTATCTTAGAGTTTCTTGGCAAAAGGGGTCCTTTGAGATCACAGCAGATTCATGCTTATCTAAAGGCAGGAAGGAGACCCTCTCAGAATCTGATTGGGTTGACCCCTGAGATCAGGCTTATATCCTCTAAAGCCTTTGAACATCATGAGAAATAACTGGTTTTTAAGTCACCGAGTCGATGGTATTTTGTACTAGAAACTTGTATTGACTAAACCATCACCTTATTTACCCCCTAATGGGTGGTGCTTCAATTTAGAATCACTACTGACTGATGATGCTTTGTGTGCTTTTTCTTCTTCTTTAGCTTTAGTTTTATCCATAGAGTTTTACCACTTGAACAAACTCTGGTTCATTCCCATGTTACCTTGATTCTAAGATCATCGACTTACACTTGCTGCTTAGCTCTCAGAGAAACTGGTTGTTAGCACTCATCCAATAAGTTTGAGGAAATGTAGTGAAAAAAAAATCCAGGTTTTGGATCCATTCCCACCTAAATTAATCCAAGTACAACTTGAGTAAGAAAGAAACCTATCAGACCTTGAAGACATTAATTATTAACTTTCCCTCTTATATTTGTAAATTTGTTTTATCCCACTGTAGAGAACAATAACATATAGCATAATACCAGGATAACTCACATAGTCACCAGATTGCTTACTTTTTTATTAACATTTAAAATATGCTTTAAGCAATTTGAAAATATACACTGTATTACTTTTAACCATATTTCTGATAATTAGCATGAAAAATCATTCATGTATTTTCATATAAATAACAAAACATTGCATTTTATTTTTAAATATGTAATTGTAGTTTGCAAATTTAAAACTTAAAATTAATAAATTCTACTAAAATTAGTATATCATTCATACAATAGGCAGAATTGTTTACTGGTTCACCTATGTTATATTTAGGAAAACAGTTTTACTCTGAATGTTTCTGTTCTTTCATTCAAAAGAAATAATGAGGCATTGGACTTCAATCCATGATGATCAAGGCCTATGATTTTCTATGTATGTAGACTTGACCAAATGATTTTCAAACATCAGATGTTCATCTTCATAGCAGCAAGATAAAACTTGATCTTGGATGGGGAGAGGCTCAGTGTTTAAAACGTTTGCTTTCTATGAATGAAAATAGGAGTTTGGATTCCCAGAATCCAAGCCTGTTGGGTGGGTATGGTGGGTCTCTTGTAATTTCAGTCTCAGAAGGTAGAGATGGAGGATATTCAGGTATAGCAGTCTGACTAGAGTCTGGTCTTATAGGTGAGATCTTGATTGAGAATCCCTGCAACAATTAATAAGGTGTAAGGGTTAGTAATCTTGGGCCCCCATTCACATATACCCACATGTACAGGTACCCACACATTTATGTCCCCATGCATAGAAACATGCCTACCTAGACATATACACGCTACAACTCCTTTTAAAAGCAACCTCCCGACACACACAACACAGTACAGAAGTGGAAAAGCAAAGACAAACAAAACTTGATAGGCTGACCTTATATAGTTCCTGAGAAAGGCATAATAGATACCATCGCCAAAGGCAATTTTTCCTTTGTTTTTTGCGAGGTGTCTTTGTTTTCTGCAGGTATCTTGTGTCTAAGCCCTCCTCGGCATCCCTCCTTTCAAAACAGCACTTCTCTCTGGAAATTTCCCTGCCCAAAGTCAGAAAACAAAACTAAAAGTAGAGAACTCAAAATCTATTAATAAGCAATGCAACCAACAGAAGGGAAAGAAAGAAATACTTCCTCCGGCATGTTGTGATAGAAAAGGAAAAGCAATTACCAGAAATGAGTGTGTGTTCAGGATGACTTCCTTCATTTAAAAAGAGAACGGTCCACTGCCAGCCCACCAAAACACAGGAAACACATCCAGCTGCACAATGGCAATATGATTTTTTCCTCTAAATTTTATAGCTGTGATTGATGTGTGACATTAGAATGAAACAAAAAAGGAAAAAAAAAAAGCTGAAAGAAACTGGCTGGAGTTGCACATCAAACATTCAGTGAGTCAGGTGGCACGCACTCATGTTTGATGGCACGCATCTGCCAGTGTGTCAGTGTGAGAGGAAGGAGGAGGATAAAGCCGGCGGATCTGGGCCATCATGGCGTCCACGGAAACAGATGGCTGTAGGGTCACATATACCTCTTGTGACAACCGGAAGGGCCAGTTAGTTCCTCTCCTCTTCTTTCATTTCACAGCAGTGTGAATTGATTAACGTGATCTCCCTTTAAGTCCTATTTTCTCTCTTCTGATCTTCTGTCTTCTCCGAGAGTTAATTTCCAGCAATGTGAATCTTATGCGAGTGGTCTCTGACTTCTAGGGGCACAAAAGGCACAGTGTCAGAAATGTCCTCTCAAATCTACATTCTGAAAGTTTGGTAATTAAAAAGCAACGGAAGGTTTTTATGAGAGTATCCACAAGACGAGTCGACATCAATTTAGCCTAAAGGAACAACATTAAAAAGAAAGAAAATAAGTGCCTGGAATTTTAGTGCCCTGCACAATTATATATATTTAAAAGTTTTAAAATGTTCTCTGGGCCTCTGGTAACTATTTTCATAAATTCTGGGAAAAAGGCGCTGAAAATAAAATGTCTGTATCCCTTTTAGCAAGTGGGATGGCGGGAGGTTGCAAGCATTATATCTACAGAAATATTTAAGGGTGTTTTTACAGGGACTTTCTGGAAAAAAATTCCTGCAAAGCTTTCTGAAAGAAAGGATTTCTGACTTGAGTTTTTGAAGGACTGTTTTGGCAACAAAGGGAGAAATGTACTTTTTGGTATTTCTCACCTACCATATGAAGTCTAACCATTAAGAACCATTTTTGAGGCTGTCTATGTGAGACTAGCACCTTGGACACATTATAGACATATAATCAATGTCTTTTTAAATTGTTCTTGGAATTTCTTCTTTGTTCAACAGTTCTGGTAATTCAATGTACACACACACACACACACACACACACACACACACACACACACACACACACCTCACCACCCTGCTAAGATTGATTGCTGTAAGATTCTACAACAGAGTCTTAAGAGAGACAGTCTCCCCTCTTTTCCTTACAATCAGCCTTATCCCTGAAATGCTGTGGAATTCAGAGCATGAAATGGATCCACAGATAGCTCCTGTTTGAGAAACAACTGTCTACATGGCAGTGGCATTAGTGTTTGTCCAGCCTTGTTTGTCCCCAGAGCATGCAGACTTTAAGGATATCTAATGGTGGTATCCTTGGTAGAGGATACCACCTCATGCCGGAGGAGGCCAAACAGGGGATTGAGTATAAGAATTGTTTTTTTATTCTTACATTTTCTTTGCATGGTTTTACCAGAATGTTCCTTCTGTAGATGCAGAGATGCATTTCAGCTGGCTAAGATTCAAAAAAGCCAACTCACATTAACCATTAAATTTCCCACTTCTTCTGAGCATATTTCACATGAAAAATTAGCTGACCTTTCTGTGATAAATGTATTTTACTCTGAAACTCTGGGGTCAACTGAAAACAAGGAAAATCTGACATTTGAAATCATCATCCATTAGGCTTAGTGAGGCCAGAGATCATCTTACCAGGCAGCATATGTCATGGCAAATTGACAGGATTTTGACTCATAGTGAGTGTTTAGGTAATTTTTTGAAACTTTTTTTTCAGCTAGTTTTCAGTTGGTAATTTTGAAACTATTCTTTAATGGCCAAGCCAACAGAGATTAAATGCTGATAGCAGAAATATTATTACATACTGATAAAATTTAGCAGTTAATTGTTCTCAAATTCTCTCTTTATCAGTTCTTTCTACATTTAGGGAGACAAATTAGGTTCAAGAGAAAGCGTCTATCATTTATTTTTTATATGGCTCTGATCTTGTCCCTGAAATTTTGATTTTCTTTTATTTTTTTTCTTATTTTAATTTTAGCTTTAAAACAAATTGATATGTACACACATATACACACACATATGACACTGAGATAGATAGTGAGACTCAGCTATAAAGAGACAAGTAAGAACCTGTAATACCATTGGGAGAAACTGTAATAAGTGGTATTATTTCAGATGCAGCAATGCTGAGAATATTAACTTTAAGTATACAAGTAGAATACCTTCTACACACACGAGTATTTTGGGAACAGTGATTTGTTGTGGTGTGTGTGTGTGTGTGTGTGTGTGTGTGTGTGTGTGTGTGTACATGCTAAGCAATCATAAAGCAGCATCTCTTTTGAAAAGTAAAAATGTATTTTTTAACAAATATTTTATGAGGGTAAACAATGCAGTAGAAACTCTTTTAGTGACTATTTCATGCTACTAAATGAAAGAGGCATGAATACTTCTCGTAAGGCCTGCATGGCTATTTATATCTCCATTCTTCTGATGACTATGGTAGGCTAAAAAAAAATGAATGTCATTAAATTGTGTCCCATAAATTGCTAACTTCTGGTCTATGCCCAAATATATATGATAGGAATGTGTCCCTTTGTCATGAACTGAGAAAAAAATATATATTCACCTACATATCTCTTAGGGTCTATCCCTACCAAACAAAAGATGCACTGAAACTGGCTTACTTCTGGTACATTATCAACCTTAGATTACTCGGGTTGTAGATAGACCTTCTGAAACTTCAGGGTATTTGTTTTTGCTACAAGTAGTTTCATTTTGGCCTAAGGATATTCTTTATTTTTGGCAGTCTGTTCTAGCCCAGCTGCCACAGCATCTCTTCGCCATTCCCTGGTGAGACCTTGAGACTAGGAAGCCCACTGCAGTTCCGTTTTTGTGTGGAAATTCTCACCTCACGTTGGGAGAATACCATTTGTAGATGGAGGTTTTGTTCCATCTGGTCCCGTGTCAATTCTAGAGTTTATACATTATCCTTCTAAGGTCTTTGATGGAGCTGAAGATGGATAGTTATGGTTATGGTTTTCCTTAGTTATGAAACATAAATTACATATAAAACTATAGACTCACAAAGATAAGATAGATGATAGAATATTTTCTTTATGTTTTTTCAAGTGTTAGTGAACCAAATATAGTTAGCTATAGTTCTTGCTTGATAACTGTTTTGTTATATATAATTCTACTATGTTAAAGTTAAAACCTTTCTTTTTATTTAGACAGAAAAGAGGAGATGATGGGGGATGTCCTTCTGTATGCTGTTCATATGTTTCTCTTATTGGTTAATGAATAAAACACTGATTGGCTAGTAGCCAGGTAGAAAGTATAGGTGGGGCTACCAGAAGAGGAGAATTCTGGGAAGAGGAGCAGTCAGAGAGACCCCATGAAGCCGCAGAAGGAGTAACAGGTCCAGACATTCTCTGGTAAATCAAGACCACAGGGAACTACTTAGATTAATAGAAATGGGTTAATAATTGAGAGAGAGAGAGAGAGAGAGAGAGAGAGAGAGAGAGAGAGAGAGAGCGCTAGGCAATAAGAAGCCTGAACCATTGGCCAAACAGTTTATAATTAATATAAGCCTTTGTGTGTTTACTTGGGACTAAACTGCCTTGGCACCAGAAGTGTACCAGAAGTACACAGAAACTTGTGTAAACAAATAGCGAACACCGTGGGGTGAGAATTTCCATGTAAAACCTGATAAAAGCTTGAAAAGGGATTTTAAAAACAAAAGAACAAAGTCAAGCAGGGTGGGCTTTGTTTGCTAGAGGTAAACAGAGGCTCATGGTCTCTTTAGAGAGGCTTCCTAACTCAGCTTAGCAGCAAAACCATCAAGGCTCTTTCAAGAGGCCCTGATACCAAACAATGAAATGGTGGCGACATGAAACTAGAAACTCCACCTACAAGAGTCCTAAAAATATCATTCTACATTTAACTCGATTACTGAAACACTGACAAAATTTGCTGGTGGACAAAGTTCTTAGTGGCTAAAGCAGTCAACTTGAACAAGGATATCAAAGTCACAACCCTCTAGAACTCCCATCCTCATAGTGTACAAAATCTTAAAGCTCACTTATATCAAGCCCAAATACAGAGTCGGGATAGAAGGCAGGGTTCCCTGTAGAAATATCACTCCAGTGAGGAGACACATGTCTTGAAATGTAGCTGTTATCCCTGTCCTAATTCTAGATTCTAACTTTTGCAAATGAGGGTGGATAAAATGTCTGTAATCACATGTAAGTCGATACCAAGAAAATCATTTGAATTCAATTCTACAGCTTGTGTTTTCTTCTTTTTATAATTTTATCTTCGTGACTCTTTGATTCTGTCATGACAGACTGCAGCTTTTATTATATATGGAGATTACATGCTTTTTAATGTGGAAAAGAATAGATGGTTGACTCCTGCCATTTCTCCTTCCTACATTCATAACATAAATTAATATGTCTTATGAGTCACAGAAATTAGCAGTTTATGTAAAATTCCTCATGAATAGTTGAATTAGATATCATGGTTTATTTTTCCCTACCCCATGGTATTTCCATAAAATTGGACCAAATTCAGAACTCCCTGTACTTGGCATCCTCACCTGAGGTTATTTCCTGGCTGCAGAACCTCCTTCTGTTCCTAAAAGAAATGGACAAGAAGTCTTAAGGGGCAAACTACCTCCTGATGGGTGTAAATGCGTTGGTGTCCCCATGGCTCTGTTGGACAGGGAGTCCTGAAGTATGTGGCTGGATTACCCCAATGTCTCCTCAGAATGAAGTATGTTTGCTTGCCAGTGGTGGATATTGCTTCTTCCTCAATGCTAATTTGTTTTATTGGTTCCTCCCTGGACTTACTTCTCCCATTCTTCAGCTGGCTTTTCCTAAAATCACTTCCCAGGTGAACTATTTACATGATAAACCTTGTCTCAAAGTGTGTCACTACCCGCTCCATAAAAAGAACAAGATTGCATTCATATAGCAAACTTACTGAATGCACATATAAGTTAACTCTTGTGTTGAGTCTAGGGATATGACAGTAAACAGAACATAAAAAAATGTCTTGCATTTTGCACAGTAAGTAAATATTTGTACATCTCTTCCTTTGTGGTGCTCTGAGCTGAGGAAAGGAAAAACAGGAAGAAAGAAAAGAAGCAAACTTAAATTTAGATTCCTGATGGAATTCAGCAGGTATCAAAACAGGATGCAGAAAACCTTACATCAACCTTATAGCAATTCAAAGATTATAAAAGCCTTCACCCGTAATGGATGAGAAGCAAGTATTTAAAAAAAAAAAAGTCTCCAGGAATTCTGGGAAACATTCACTCTTACCATTTCACAGGTGAGAAAGCTAAGGCTTAGATGTGATTGAGGTGATTAGTCTTGTAAGGTGGGCATTCAGCACAGGGCTATGGCATCCTTCAGGGCTTATTCACCTCACAGGCAGGGTCATTGGTCATTGTGGCCTCTGAAATAAGCATGTAAAGACAACACTGCTTACAAATTGGTCGTTTCCAGGAATCCTGGTTTGTTACTGAATTACAGTTTGCCCACCTTTTGAGACAGGCAGATTAGGTCACTGCTGGGAAAAGCTGCTTCCATGGCGCATTGATTTGCTTTCATTGGACATTTCTTTTCCTGGCAGAAAAGTTTGTCGATGATATTAGGGAAATGTAGCTTACCATGCATTGCAGCATTTTATAACTCTAGGGAGGTGAATAAAATAAAAAATAAAAAAAGAGGAAAAAATAGCTCTTGCTTAAAATAAGAGTCTCAGTATTTGTGTGAGTGGAGGGAGGTTACCATGGAGATTAAATTCTTGTTTTAGTCTCTGTATGACACAGTGGAGTAAGCCCGAGGATACCAAAGGCTCTTGTGTATCTGTATGATCATCATGGCACCCATATACTGACAACGACATCTACTGAAGTTGAGTTTATCACATCTAAGTTCATTCCAGTTCTCAGGTGAAAGTTAATATGGATGGGAAATCAACCCACCAGCTGATGCCAAATAAAAGTAAACATTACTGGAAATATTCTTAGTTGTTATTATTCTAAATAGAATGAAAATAAAAAACAAGGAGAAAACCAACAGCTACCTATTGATCAGGTTATCTATGTGAGATTTTGGATTGCATGCTATTTGAAAATTTCATAGCTACATGCAAATATGAATATGTTTATAATTATACATGAATGTGACAAGAAAAAAAAAGTGTGATCACCATTGTGCAACGACTTATACTAATAGGGCTGAGTTCCAGAGTTTCCTCCAAGATAGCTTTAGGCCCTTGTGTATTCTGAGTTCCACCTTGTTGTCACTTTCTGAAGAGTTTAGCTTCATTTTGCCAGAGTGTGAACTCATTGCTTTGCTGTTATCTCTCCTCTGAGCATCTCATTTTACCATTAGTGCTGAAACCTTATTCCAAGAACAGCCTCATTGACTGAGAAGTTATATAGTCAGAAGTATGTATTACCTAAACTCCCAATTCATCTTAATACAGACTTCTGCATTCACTTCTGCTAGTTATTCAATCATAGCATACTTCCCTCTTGCATGGAATATGTACATCAGTAGACTAAGAGTGTAGGCTTCATGTTTTCAGTGATAAATGTCAATCACTGAACAGTTGAAGTCTGTGTTTGCACGGACAGAGTCAGACATGCTGGCTTCATCCTGAGTGCTTAGAACACATAAACACATGTTAAGTAGCTGCTGTGTGTAAGAATTATACTAAGGACAAGTACAATTTACACATTAAGAAGAATTTACTAGGAAAACAACCTATGGTAAGGCTGGAAAGAATTTAACTTAAATTTGCAGTATTAGTTCATAATAAATGGGAAGACAAAAATGTAGCTCATCTGAAAAAGAATCCTTAATGGACAAAGGCAGGGAGAACAGAGAATGCAGTGGGAGGTTATTAGTTGCTCAAGAACACACTCATCCAAATCTATTATTTAGAAACAGGAAAGCTAGATCACATTGGAATTTAATACCTTATTCACGGAACTCATCACTGGCTAGATTTATGCAGCTATACATGGGCCAACAGTTGTTTGATCCAACCAGTTCTCTGTAAGATTAATCCAATTAGCCACTACAGTAATAACAGATATGACATCCACAAAAGGCTATCGACCACCCAATACAGCAGTATTGCCTGTGGATACACAGAAGGCTTGCAGATTTGGAAGAAAAGGCACCCGTAAATGTTTCTGCTGTTGCCTCTGCAGAATGATTCATATGATTAATTGAGATTTTAAAATTAAATCTCTCCTTCCCAAATTATCTATCCTTTATGAAGTTTGATCCCCACAAGTCAGGAGAATATAACTGAACAATTTTACAGGTTGGTTTATATAATTGAGCCTTTCATCTTTTAGGAAGCTAGTTAGGTGACTGGGGTGCAATCAGTTCTGTCCATCAGAGCATATATACTATTTTTCAGAGGGAATTATTTAGGTGAAGAATGATTTAATCATCTTGTAAAATCCAAATGCAGAAAAACTATACTAAATGAGTATTCACCATATACCATTTGATTTTATACTTTTAGGTGGGTACTCCTAAAGCATACACAATTTTAATTACTATTGAGATTCCTAATTTTTAGTAAAGCATTTCTGATCGGATGTTTAGAAGAGAAATTCATAATTTCTCCTATTAAGTTAAACAAAGCGAGATGTGTAAATTTGGCATGACTTTCTTATAGTAGCCCAGTTTGGAGAAGGCAGATAGTTTCCAGAAATTTGGTCACTTTATTTCACACTTTGCTTTATGTCAACTGTTCCTATTCTCTGATTGATCAAAGGGGTGAGAAGCAAGTGGGATACTCCATAATGCACACTTAACATCAAACCTCAAGTGACACCTGAATCGTGGAGAAGTATAATTTTCAGCCACATTTAAAAAAAAAATATCAGGATGGGGTTTTGAATGTGTAGATCTGGCACATACAGGGAGCAAAGAAGAACACTATACCATGTGGAAACACACACACACACACACACACACACACACACACACACACACACACACACTGACATTCTTCAAATATTCATTTGCTTCCCTGTGTTGAACATCAATTAACCATAAGTCTCTTCCACAATCCCATTACACATTACACTCATGTTCCTTTGGCTGCAACTGGGCCTCTCTCATTCAGGAGGTAATCCATGAAAGATAGATTTGCCAGCCTTAATTGAATCTTTTATATTCACAGCTTCCTTATCCATTTGATAGGAAAAGAGATATTTAAAGAGGTTCTTGCTTCCTTAATGTTAAAATGTCTTAGCTGTGCTTGCAAAATTGTTCAGACCATTAGGTTCTATTCTGTACAGTAACTTTACCTCGAATTCATTTCCTCTACTGTGAGAAACTTAGTGGTCCAAATTCTTTCTTATTTGACTTTGGATTCCTTAGTTCTAACATCTTCTTGTTCTTTCAACAAAAAAAAATTTAGTGTGTGTACACTAAATTTTGTGTATTATGTTGCTTATGTTGTAGCTGAATAGTGGGATAGAAAGCAATCTTTGCTTTTATTCTAGGGAGATAAATAGGAAATGAAAAGTTAAGCAAAGCAATATTATGATTCTAAGTAATGAAACATCCTCATATATCAGGGGATGGAAAGATATGGGGCATGGCTTCCATTGTTTATGATAGAGCATTATCCTTTGCAGTTGTTTCTTTAGAACAGTAATATGATTGAAGGGAAGTTAGCATTCTTTAAAGCCTGGGGGAACATTTCTCCAGAAGGATCATCAAATAAATTCTCTGAAGGCAAGAGCACAACTAGAATGCAGGCAAAAGGGTGGAGAAACATGGACAGAAAAGTTTGAACAGAAAGCTGTGTCCACATGCCATGTTTGCCATGGTGAGCATACAGCATATGAACTAGCATTAAAATAATACTCACACCTTGGTAAACATGTAATCTGTATTGCTTGTGTAGAACACATTTAAAGTCTCTCCTCTAATAGGAATGTACCCCAAATATTAACTCTAGTCCTAAAACAACAATTTAAGTAAGTGATATATGCAGCAGGAATGCTGTTTGTTAAGGTGTGGCCATATGCACCATGACTTTCTTTTCTAACTGAGCATGTTGAGTGGGAGTGGATTTTCCCAGTGCATACACAAGTAGCCTGTAGTGGCAGAGTGAACTGTCATGGATTCCAAACAGGAGGTCACATTTTTTCCATAGAAATATATTCTGTATTGAATCACTGCACTGTCTTTTCAGAAGTTACAAGGAAGATCTTTCCTCTAATCCTGGAGACTTAGAGAAGCCACGTACAACCAGATAATGAAAACATCTTTTATTTTGTGAATATTTAAAATCAACACCTTTAGGCAACAAGAATTATATTCAAGGGGTATTTGGAAATGATTAATTCTGATGTGTGGAGCAAGTGGTCAAAGCCAATGATCAGTGGTGAAATTCCTAGTTATCAGCTAATGAGTGACCACAGGTAAAAGATGGAGCTTCTAAAATCCAGTAAAGATTCTTTATACTCCACATGGCATCTACAGAGTGAAAATATATCCTGGATATTCTGCAAGTTGCCCAGATTTACATCAGTTTCATTATTGAAAGTTTTATATTCTGAGAAATATCAGTGTAAACCATGATGATGAGTTAATTTAACCTTTGGTTTTTATGTAAAAACTAAATCACTCTTGTGCCCTAGCCCAGAAAAATGAAAACGAGGGTGGGATGAGATTACGAACCTCTTGTTTAGCTAGTATCATACTTTGGTTAATATCTAGGTGAAGGGCATCTATTAAGTGTCTAAAAAGTTCAGTTTTGAAAACTCAGAGAATGATCAAGATAAGACATGATGGATACAAGACAAATGTAAAACACTTAACACTTACACTAGTAAAAGAAACATGGTTTGCTGGCTATGCCTAGTTATCACCTATGGAATCATAAGCTGGTTATATTTTAACCAAAAATAAAAGCTGGTTAGGTAATACAGACTCGCTTATGAGCATGGATTTCTTAGCTTTTTATTAGCCCCAAATTGACTTTCTAGCCTTATAACCTATCTTCTCTGTGCATGCCCATTCTACAGTAGTGAACCCTTCAGCAGACATCTGTTTACTGACTCTGTGGCCTTGTGCATTCCTTCATTTATATACGAAGTCTTTCTCACCTATGTCTGGCAGCAGCTTACTCACTTGAAATACTTAAAACTAATTCCACTGCCTTCAAACTAAGCATCATGCAATATGTTACATAACGCGTGCACTCAATCAACTTTTGCTCTGTGTAAACCTGAACTGAAAAACAAAATATGACAGAGAAAATGTCCTGCAGCTGCTACTCTGAAAATATACAAAATGTCCTGGGAAATCTAACATGCAGAGCAGTACAAGTTTCTCTTAGGAGCTCCTTGCAGCCTTGTTATTGTGCAAGAAAAAGCTCACTCATCGTCTACTTTCATAAGATACAGATTCTGCAGAAAGAATAGATAATTGTGCAGTCAGTCCTCAAATTAAGAACCAGTGTGGTTCATGGAGCAAAGGAAGCTTTTGTTGGTAGAGATATGTCTGTGGAAGTATGGAGAAGCATGAACTCAATAAAGATATGTATGTGACTAAAAAACACCGTGGAACCCATAGAGCGATACTCTCTCATCCTTGACACATGGGGGAGGGCCTAGGCCCTGCCCCAAATGATGTGACAGACATTGATAATCTCCCATGGAAGGCCTCACCCTTTCTATGGAGCAGAAGAGGAATGGATGGGGGTTGGTGGAGGGTGCAAGGGAGGATGAGAGGAGAGGGAACTGAGATTGATATATAAAATAAGATTGTTTCTAATTTAAATTAAAAAAAACCACTTTGGAGCATAGCTGGAATTTGGCCAAATAGCTACTTTTAAAAATTGTAGTAATTTGCTATTTTTAATAGAGATAAACACCATAGATAAGTCCTAGAAATTTCTTAGGGTGTTTGTCTGCTATTACGGGATGGGGATATAAAGTGCAGAGTCAGATGGTTCAAGACATCTCATTCTGACAGTGGCAGAATATCTCTCATAAAGTTCTTACGTTGTGTCAGAACTTACAGACTTGTTTTACAGTAGGTATAAGTTTTGTAAACAGAGTAGATGTTGACAGACTTTTATCCCAAAGTATTTTTACTTTTGAAGGCTTCAAAGCTTAATGTATTAACACTTAACTTTTCCATTAAAGCATGAAAATAACTATGGGAGTCTTATAAATAAGCAAGCATGACTGAATTCCAGTAAGATATTTACAAAAGAAGATAGTTGGCTGTTGAACTATAGCACAGAGTTTATAATTGCTGATACATATAACACACAAATTCTTATAGGCAAGACAAAAATTCAGAATTATATACCATTGCAGCTTATTCAAAATGCTGGGTTTATAATATATTTGTTAAAATTACTCTTTTGGGAATTTGGATGAGCGCAAGCTAAGAATCATGGAGACTCAACAGATGAAAATGACAGACAGTTGAGGGCTTTCAGGCTAAATGTGACTTGAGATGACACAGACTTAGATGAGAACTCATATTATGAACGAGAAAGAGAAAAAAAACTCACCTATCACACCTATCATAGGACAAGGAGTACCATTGCCTTGGCTACTTTTGACTACCAATGGCTGATCCTTATTCAGCCACTGTCAAAGGTTCATACAGATGAAGATGCCTAACAAAAACTCTCAATTAAATAATTGTCTCATTCATTGATTAGTCATGAAGGAATGAACCAATTATTTAAATTTTCAGCAAATTAATATTTCTCTCTACAAAATACTTGTTATATTGTACCTATTTTACAATTTTGGGAACGAAATTGCCCAAAATTTATGTTTATTATATAATGCCTGTGAAGTGCTAAGTTCTTAATATATATTTCATATCTCTAATAATAATAATTGCATTAATGAGCAAATCGCTTTTATAAGGATTTTGATATTAAAATATCAAACACATTGATACTTTAATAAGGAAGTTTCATATATCTTGACTACAAGACCAATCCATGGACTTCATGCTTGATAGTAGACTGAATAATTTTGACTGTCATGTCAAATTTTGGCATATTTAGCACACTAATAATAAAAAGTAATGTGACCAAACTTGCAGCAATGATTCTAAAAGATGTGAATCTTCTGTGCGCATATACAATAATTTAATATAGTTAAAATATCACAATTCAAAATATAAGCAAAATGATATGTTGTCAATGTTTCAAAAGATTGAGAATGACAGAGCATTACAAAGAAGAAGAAAGATTCCTAAGTTACCTTCTTCATTGCTATGTTCAAATAGTTAACAGAAAGCAACTCAAAGACTAGTATCTAGGGTGATCACATTAAGAGATAGTAGCCACTCATTAGTTACACACCTTCTTTGGAAATATTTTATTGAAAATGATGTTTCATTATAATGACACCGTTAGAACTTTCTATGTCCAACTAAAATATGTGTGATGATAGTGATGGTTATGTGCATTACATTATATAAGCTAAAGGATACCTACACATCTGGTTGGACAGTAATTATTGGCATGTCTGTGAGGGGAATTTTGAAAATAAATTCTAGTATTACATAGGTAGACTATGTAATAATGACATTAATAACACTATTTATCACAGCTAATAAAAATGAAGTCAGAATAGATTCTGATCCAAATGGTAAATCTTTTCTTTCTTTCCCTCAGACTTCCAGTCAGTTTGGAAGACCCCATGACTATGTATAAATGCATACACAGGTATCCAAAATCTCCCATATGTCAGTGGAAAGAAATTCTGGGATAGATGAGGTCGACTGTCTCCTGAACCAAACTGACTACATAATTCTGGGTAAATTGATGGTTTCTCTTCTTTTGTCTTCATCTTATAAATGGGTATCTCATTGTGAGTCCTCATATTTCTTAAGGTGCTCTTCTATCAAAGATTGAGAAGAGGTCTGTTAACTGTTTGGTGACAGGGACAGCAATAAAAAGCCCCTTCAAACTCCCAGATGAGGTTATCCTGTTCATTGGTGCACAGCGTAGTGCTTTTCCCTAATCTGAGCCATTAACACTTCTCACTGCTTCCTTATGCTTCCCTTGAGGCTCGGTGAAGGATGCTGCTTTCTCTATGATTAGAATACAGTCTATTGGGCAGGTGAGGGAGGACCATTGCCACCTTCCTCCTAATGATCCCATAAAGGCAGTTGGGCTTATCTAAGACACCTAAGAGATAGCAATGTCAATTCGAAGGCCCCAGATAATGCTTTTTCACTTGGAATTGTCTCCATTGCAATTTTGTTTCACAAAAAGTAGAGCCAATTAACAATGCCATATGCATTTCCTATATTTTTCACTCACTAATTTGAGTTTAAATTTGATTTATATAGGAGCAAATAGTACTGGTTATCTGGCAGATTGTGTGTTGATGGAATTGAGTTCTTACATACATAGTCTTTGAATATTGTCTTTGAATAGTAGGGCTTAATTTCCTTAGCTGTGCCATTCTCTTCATAACAGAGATATATTTTTGAAAACTGTGTAGGGAAGCTTATTGAATGAGGCTGAGGTTACTGAGGAAAAAGTACAGGGAGAAAATAAAAGATGTTATTTCTTATTGACCGTATTTTTTATTTTGTTTGCATTTTTGCTGAGATACTGAGAATTTACTGAAGATATATATATACATATATATATATAGATGGCTCAGTGTTTATGGTCCTGTATCAGGGAGAGTCTTAGACCCATTCAAATATTCAAATAAGTCCCAGGAAGCTACAATCACAGCACCTGCCTGGTGTGTGCAGTATGGGTTCGATGTAGGAGTCCACCTGAATATGACTGCCCCCCTTCCTGGTCCAATTTAGTCACATTATCACTCAGACCTCATCCTCAGAAATGTGTTAAAAGTAGATTCCATTTCAGGAGAGAGATGCCTCATCCATTAAGAGAATACATAAAACTGAACTTCAGTACCCAGAACCCGTATCAGGCAGCTCCCAATACTCTGTTACTCCACCTCCAGGGGAACCCAATGCCTCTTCTCTATGCTGTGGCCATCTGCACTCACATGCACATCAGCCCTTCCCTCTACACAAATAATTAAGAGAAAAATGAATCTAAAACTTTTAAAAAAAAATTGTCACGTACTTTTGAGGAACCCTGGCTCTGTCTTCTTCTCCATGTGGGCTTTGTTCATGACTTAGAGGACTCCTCAACTTCTGTCACCCAGCTATACTTTGCGGCTTTGGTGGGTGGATGATGAGTAAGACATGAAAACATAAAGTTCCATATGTTGTAATTATAGTGCTGAATTTTTCATAGCTACTCATTGCAAATTTCCCAGATAAGAATTGTGACTTTGGCAGATACCATATTTAATTGCTCACTACCTTTGAGGGATATAGTTTTTTGCATGTTCTGGTCATGATAGATCCCAGTTCCATCTCATGGACTCCGTTTAGTAGTGTTTAATTTGGATTTCCTGAATATGGGATTCTGTATTTTAGAAGTCTGATCAGAAGCCTCAGGATCTATTTCCATCCCATCATTTAAATCACCTTTAAATGATTGTGATTGTTAATGTGATTATGTTCCCCATCAGGCTCACACATGCAAGCCTGAAGTGCTTACTCTCAAGAGATAAAGGTTTGGCCTCTTGGCAGCTGTCAGCCTTCCCCATTTTCTCAATTTAGGTACTACTTTTGTTCTTCATGTTTGGGATTGGATCAAGAACCTCTCAATGTAGGTCATGTTAATTTTCCTTAGTATTTTAGTCAGAGACTATTGTATCGTAAGTGACATATGGAACTCAGAATAAAGATGAGGAAATAAAAGTAGAAAAGAATGGAAGGAGCTTTTGGTTCACATTGATTTTTAAGAATCAGGAATCGATTAAGCTTCCTTTAAGGAATTGGGATTAGATCAAATCCATGCCACCTCTGCTTGTCCCCAGAGTTCCTTAGAATAGTCACTGTATTCTAAGTAGTCCATACAACCTGCTCCTGCATCATGCTTAATGTCTGAATTTCACTCCTTGGATGATAGCTCTGTGGAAGCAAAATTTTAGTCTTTTTATTTCACAAGCATTTCCTTTATGTCCAGAACAATCTCAAACATAAATATTAAAATTAATTCCATACAGTCATATGCAGAGGTTTGCAGTCTCTCTCTTGAGTCTCTGAGGAAAGGAATGACAAACCTTGGTTTGTCTAGTTGCCATGGGCATCTCAACATGTTTCACAGAGCTTTGTTAAATGGGTGTACAAATGGGAACTATCTCACACACCATGCATCATTGCATCCAAGTAGAGATAATTCTGCCTTTATGAGCTAATGGTTAAATCAGGTATAATTAAACAAAATAGTTGAATGTATAAGGGATAAAGGCTATATTGACTTTATGATCTCCCAGTTTTTTAAGGAGAGGAAGGTAACTCCCATTAACTGGTTATTAAGATACAGGAGTTTTGGTAACAATTATTCTATCCTAACATTATTAGTGACCCACCATGTTGTAATACCCTATGTACATCATGCCTCATATATGGTGCATGATGTCATTTTCTTCATTTTGCTGATGTGGGAGTTCAGGAATGAAGGGGTTCCACGTTTTTTTTTTTCAAAACACATTACTGACATATCCAGGTTTAATTACCCATACACCTTGAAACTTGTTAACAAAGTGAAATCTGCATCATATATAGTCAGGAGAGTCATATATAGACAGCAAAAAATGCATTGCATCTGAGGATTTAACCTATTAAATCCCCAGATTAAGAGTTTTCTCTTTCTTTGGTTTTCATATTTTAATTTTTTAGAATATCATAATGACTGTGCTATGTTTACAAAATCCAACTCCTTCATTATCTTCCCATGTCCCCTCACAGCTTCTGAAATTTATGGCTTCTTCTACTATAACTATTATTAATATATGTTGTGATATATAGAAAACTGAGTTACTATATAGAGAATACATACATCTTATTGAGAATACACACACACGTTTGTGTGTGTGTGTGTGTGTGTGTGTTTGTGTGTTTCAATGTTTACCAGTATGTACACATGTATATACTGAGTACTTATGATTAGAGGCTTATTGAAGATAATTATTTTATCCTTCCTTAGAAGTCCTGAATAGTTCCTTATCTGTGGACCTTGTGCATCCTCTGCCCATCAGGGCTGGATTGTTGATTACTATTATCTTTTCAGGTCTCTTGAAGACAGCCATATTGTTGAGGATTTATGGGAGAAAA
Source organism: Cricetiscus sungorus (assembly GCA_030556225.1). Lineage (NCBI taxonomy): Eukaryota > Metazoa > Chordata > Mammalia > Rodentia > Cricetidae > Cricetiscus > Cricetiscus sungorus. Next base: position 44,636,969 of record JANBXA010000366.1, read on the forward strand.
GTCCCTGTAACATCCAGAGGACAATATTTCTCAGTGTTCTTCTCGGTCCTCTGGTTCATAACTATCTTCTCATGCTGTCTTCGATGATGTTCCCTGAGCCTTCTGTGTAGAGGTTGTATCATGCATAACATATTTGGGAATAGGTACTCCATTTATACTTACGTGCATTTGACCAGCAGTGTTTCTGTGTAATAACCTCTGACGGCCTCAGGAAGAATCTTTGCTGGTATGGTGTGAGAGCTAAGCTTTAAGAATAAAAAGATAAGTATTTAGAAGGCAGTTGGGCATTATATCAATTTAGTAAAATGATAGTAGCGGTTTCTTTTACAGGGTGTGTGATCTTTTCAGTTTTGTAGTACCAGGCATAGATTCCTTTCTGTTGTGTGTGTAAGTGATTAGACAGGTGTTGACCGCAACAAAAAAATATTAGTATCCATATTGCAACATTGTCAGGCTGGTCACAATTGCAGTTCTTAAAATTTATAGCTGGTTAGGACTATTGATAATATTTCTTCCCTAGTAGTTTACACAGTACCTTCTGATGCTATTACGTTAGCATTCAAGGAGGAAACTTCCAGTTCAATCCAACTTGACTTCTATAGGTCCTATGACCAAAGTTTATGGTGCCTTCATTAATATGGGCTTACTCTCAAGTTTTGGGAAGCAATTGTAATAATATATAATGTTCAGTGGTCTCTTGTATTCTCATGACCAAATTCCTGAAGGTGAGTATTTTTCATTTGGTCTTTTGCTTTTCATTTAATAGTTTATGGTGTCTGGGGAAAAGCATTGTTGTGGGGTGAGCTTGCTATTCCTTCGCAGGAGTCCTATTCCCAACTCATTGCCCCTAGTTGCTGTTGGTGCTGTCTTCTTTCTCTCGAGCTCATTAGAGAGTCTCTGCATTTTATCCATTGGCTTCTTAACACTCATATAATCGTATTTCTTTCTAGTTTCCTCTATTTGAAATGTTTAATATAGTTTAATTTTCTTGTGTGGACTTGACCAATTAAGCTTCATCCATGGCTCTCATTCTTAAAATTCCTCTTCCAAACACACACTGTTACTACATTTTCACACCTGGAAACAAAAGTTTCTGGGCTGGAAACATAGGTAGGTCTCCAGTAGAGTTCATGCATAGCATGAATGATTTAGGCCCAATATTTAATTACCAGTCATTACCCACAAAACAAAAATCCTCAAATAAGTAACAGTAGTTATTTTTTTCTGGATCAGTGATGGGCTTTTGTACCATTTATGACTGTTTTGAAATATACTCATTTACAGAATACTGGGTGACATTCTCACATTACACATTCAAGAACTTATTCACTCAAGGCTGTATGTCTCCCTTAAATTGTCCTCTTCAAAGGTCTCTTCTTGTTCTAAATTGCTTCAACATCCTGCATCATTTTCTTTTAAGTTTTATCAGTGGCAGCTAGTCAACCTTTCACTCTTTGAAGGAATGTGTGTTTAAGGAATGGCTGATGTGCCTAGTTCTTCTGAATAAAATGATCTTATTATCCTTGAAAGCATTTTTGGAATTAAACATACAATATGACTACAAAGTGGTAAAACTGAACTCCTGTAAGATTCATGACCTGGCTGGGAATTAATACATGGAGTGGCTCTTAAATAGTGAAATGTGAAGGAGAAACACTGGTTTAAAAAGATCTTTAAGAAGAGCATGTGTATCTATAGTTGGAGCAGTTTTTAGGGGACAGAATTAATACTGATGTGTGTTTGGTGAACATTCTTGACACACAGTGTGTGTGTGACAGACACATGCTGTTTGGGTGATAACTGAGTATGAAAACATGAACGAACAATTTTGGGTTCAGGGTGTAAGTTCCCAGGATGTTACTGATGGAAAATTCTGCAAAACAAAGACACATGCAATTATGTCATACAAGAGCGAGTCATTTTCATCACACTCTGCCTGTCAGCACTGCAATTCACTTCCACCCTCTTACTTTATTAAAATGTCACTTGTCATCCACTTTTTAGGAATTGTACTCTACAATTCTACTTTGTACAGATGTAAATTAAAAGGCAGGGTGGGAGTATGTTTTGGTTAGTTTACTAAGAAAAACAGACACAACTTTCATATTAACAATGCTCATGAAATATTTGGTTGCCAACCTATTTTATTTTTCAGAACTTTCAGAGACACCGTGTCTACCTCACCCTGTTGAGAATCTTGGTACCTTTATTTGACACTACTAATATGGGTGGGGACAGGCAGCAAACCAAAAAATAAATAAGGACATGGAGAATCAAGCAGGAGGAGACTGATTCCCTTGGAAATGTTTTATTCCAGCAAAGTGGGAGGCAGGACAGAAATTGAATGAAACAGCACTGAATAACAAAACAGATGAGAAAGAGATTGCTGATGTCTGGGAGACCTTTCACAACAATGACGTATGTGCAGTGGAGTTCTAGTACCTAGAATGATGCAGCTGAGAAATGGTACCTTGATTTGGAGAAGGCAATGCATTGGGTGGAGATAGTCCATTTTCTGATTTCAGAGAGGAGAGCCAAACTGTTTGTGGGATAATGCTGATGAATACGCCATATGTTTGTATTCCAGAAGGGGCACCTGGAAACAAAATCTAGAGTCTCACAGGTTCAAGAAACAAATAAAAATCCAATACAAATTCCAATAGATGATCACCAGCTGGTCATGGAGGTTGTCCTAGTTAGGGTTAATCTTGCTGTGATGAAACATGTCCAAAAGCAATCTGGGAAGTGAAAGGTTTATTTGGCTTACCCTTTCTTATGGTAGTCGATCACTGAGGGAAGTTAGGACAGGCACGTAAAGAGGGAAGGTATCTAAAGGTAGAAGCTGACGAAGGTACATGGGAGGATGCTGCTTACTGGCTTTCTCACCATGGCTTGCTCAACCTACTTTTTTATAGAACCTAGTACTACCAGTCCAGGGGTAATACCATCCCCAATTGGATGACCCACCCCATCAATCACTAATTATACCAATGTTGTACTTTGGACTTTTGGAGGCATTTTCTCAGTTGATATTCCCTCATTTCTGATGACTCTAAGTCAGCAATTCTCAACAGTTATTCTTAATGTGGTGCACCCCAACCGTAAAATTATTTTGTGGCTATTTTACAACTGTAATTTTGATACTTTTATGTATCATAATGTAAGTATCTCATTGCAGGATATATGATATTTGACCTCATAGAATGGTTGTTCAATACCCACAAATTGGTCAGAACCTACAGTTTGGAAACAACTGCTCTAGCTTGTGTCAGGTTGGCATAAAACCAGTCAAGACACAGGTATATTTTTATAATGCCAGTAATTAGAAGGAAAATGAAGAAAGACCAGAAGTTCATTAGACACCAGCTTGGGCTACATGAAAACACTCGTTCAAATAAGGAAGTGAATAAATGTATGGACTTGCCTTTTTAGCAAATGTTCTTTGTACCAAGGTACTGAGAGATACTTCTGTGTATTCTTACCTATTCCAGTGATCATGGACTGATCTTATTAGGTCTGACCATTGCCTAGCCAAACTGGTGTTTATTATATTGTATATCTCTCATAGATGCACATTTTTTTCTGGGATAACCACCTATGTATCACAGGTGTATTGGTACATCACTGAATTATCCTCATCATATATTCTGTCACTTTAAGTTCCCCTCGTCTGAAAAGTCTGACTGGGTGGAATGGGGACAATTATGACTGACCTACCTCAAAGGTATATTCATGTCTGACAGCTAAGATCAGAGGAAGAACTGGCAGGTTTGGCCAAGTACAGAGTGGTTGCAGCTGCTGTAGTATTCTGTTGTGCTAATGGAATCCTCTTAATGCCGAGAGGTAAGTTTTGCAATTTAGTCAACAGCTCTGGACAGCTTTTCTGAGGTCTTACTGCTCCCACCGAGGCCCTGCTGCCTACAAGCTGGAGCAGAGGTGGACAGCAAGTACTCTGACTGCCTAACCCTTCTAGAGCTCCCTGCACTCCCATTACTGACTGAGACAGATCTTTGTGCTTGGATAATTGCCTATAGAGCACATCAGCACTGATAATTAGAACTAGCCAAGAGGCAAACGTGGCCTCTGAGAGAAACCACATTGGCCTTGGTATCTATTAAAGGAAAAATGCATCTCTATCTCCACTTCCTTTATACAATTTCCCCATCTGAGTGTGTGAAACTGCTTTCACAGCTCTGGTTTTCTCATTTTCTCACTACTATGCCTGTCATTAGCTAACACTCTGAGAGCCACATTCTGCCTCTTTACATGGAGGCCCTGAAGAAGGCCCTTTCTTTGTGCTCCTTATTTATCATAATGAAAAGAATATGTCAGTAGCTAGATAAGAGAGCAGTCTTTCAGTAGCTACTTGATAGAGTGGGCTTTGGAGTTAGAAAGGAATGAGTTTGAGGCCCAGGTCTGCCATGTGGTCTAGAAGAGAATCAGTTGCACCATACCTCAGATTTTCCAGTCATTGAATGACATAGCATTAGCTCATCTATGTGCTCTGGTATTGGGAGGATTCAATGAGATGATGTAGGTAAGAGGCTTACAACAATGTTGTATGTGCAGCATTCCCTCCAGAAACATTAGATGAGTTCACTCCCCAAGTCAAGGTTCAGCAGCAGTAGAAACCTTACTGAAAAGTCTTGTTGTAAGACATAATTTTATTAGTTTTAGTTATGATGAAACCAATAGAACGTGGATGCCATTGCAAAGGTTATGTTACTTACAGTTTCAGAGAGGAGGACGTATGCTATATCACACTGGCCACACAAGGAAGTGTCAGGCTTGGTCAGAAGCCCCAGAGAACATTTACTGTATTCTCTGAGGGAATGGTTAGAGGAGGCACTGCATGTCTCACCATTAAACTTGATGAATTCCTGAGTGTAGGGTTAATATCTAATTGTCTGGAGCCAGAAGTGGTACTCTTTTGAACACAGGAGGGCAACTGCATATATCAACTGAGAGAAGTTTTGACAGCATGCAAAAGGCTTCCAGTTCTATAATTTTTGTTTTTATAAATGTTCTTTATATCATAACTTATTTTAGGATAATCAACAGCTTGTTTAAGGGCATAGATGATGGCATTTTGGCCCCATGTTATGAAAAATATAATCTAGTCACAAAGAAATTATATGTAATTCAGGTTTTGTGATCCATTATCTAGAGATGTGCTATTGACGAAGCTGTCTGATCAATGCTATATTGATCATGGGTAAAATTCTAGAGGCATACAGTCTACCTATTAAGTCTATGTGAAATGTGTCACAGAATATCAAACCCACCATTAGGAATGATACTTCCATTCTGTGGAGGCTACAGATAGTTTGAAAACCATCAGATAGCAAATGAGAAAGGTGACTTGCATTTGACTATTAATATATTTGTAACAGGTCATGAGGTGATATAGGAATTTAAGATATTTTTGTTAAATTATGTTTAGTAAACAAACTAAAGACACATAGGCATAATGATCATAGGGAGTTTTATGATCCAGTAGAAGGAAACAGGAGAAGTTTGTTAATCAGAGAACGCTGAAGGAAAATTGTGCTGAGGTTTATGGTATGTTCTATTTGCCTGGGTTACAATTTACTCCCCCGTTTTTGTTCTGAGTTTATTGTAAGATTATTTCCTTTATTGAAATAGATTAACAATACATCCTGACCACAATTTTCCCTCTCTCCACTTCTCCCTGATTCTCTCCATCTCCCCTCTCCTCCAGATCCACTCCCTCTGTTTTCTCTTTAGCAAGGAGCATCCCTCCAAGAGAAAATAGCCAAACAGGACAAAACATGATAGGATAAGCAACACATAATCACACATATGAAGTCTGGACAAGAAAACCCACTAGGTGGAAAAGATTACCAAGACCGGGCAAAAGAGTCAGAAATACATGGCTTCCCACTGTTAGGGATAACACAAGTACAGGAAATTACCTGCCATATCACATATGCAGAGGTGCAGAACCATGCATGTCCAATGCTGTCTGCTTCACTCTCTGAATCAATGTGAGGCCTACTTAGTTAGTTGATTTAGTGAGCTATGTATTTTTGATCCTCAAACTTTCCTCCCCCTCTTCTGTCAGATTCTCTGATCTCTGAGGGGAGGGATTTGCAGAAAAATGGATGCAACTAGAGAAAAAAAAATCCGAGTGAGGTAACCCAGACCGCAGAAAGACAAATATGATATGTGTTCACTTACAAGTGAACATTAGTTGTTAAGTAAATGATAACCACGCTATACTCTATTGACCCAGAGAGGTTTGGTAAAGATGAAGGCCCTGGGGGGACACATAGACCTCCATGGAAAGGAGAAATAGAAAAACTGTCATGGTAGGTGGGGATGGAAGGATCAAGAAGGGAGGGAAGGATCCGGAGAGAGGGTAGTGTAGTGGTGGGAAGGATGGAGGGAGAGAGTGCAGGGAGAGACAGCTGGAATTGGGGAGCATTAGGGGGTGGCGTGGAAACCAGTAGAACCTTCCTGGAATCTATGGAGGTGACCTTAGTAATGAAGGATACAGACTCCAAACTAACCTTATTTTGTAGACAGGCGAGGCTTCAAGTGGTGGGACAGTTTGCATATGGTTGGACATGTGTTTCATTTCTTCTTTCTTATCTTTTAGTCATCATTTGATAAACTATAACAGAACAGAGTTATCTTTTACAATCATTTTCCTCCAGTTTAATCATCACTAACAAAGTTATTTTTTTTTAATGTTTTTACTCATTGACCCCACAGCTCAGTTTCTAAGAATCTAGATGTCAGGGTTCAGACATTATGCTGGCCTGCACCTGTCACCTGGCAGAATCCACTCAGGAAATACCCTAGTCAGTGTGCATGTGCAAAGGACTCCTTTAAAAGAAAGACCCTCACCCACTTATGCTCTTTTTCCCTCTCTTTCCTGGGGTTTCATGGGGCAGACAGGACTTTTCCTGTTGTCCTCTTCTCTTCTGTCCTCTCTGTGTCTCTGTGCCTCTTTACATCTTTTCTCATTCCTTACCCTTCCCTCCCCTTTCTAATAAAACTTCTCACTGATCTCTGTATGCCTGGCGTGTTTGTCCCCTGCCTTGGTTACCCTTGCCTGCCATGGAATCTGCCCAAAATTCCCACTTGCTTTATATCTAACGCTAGAGGCATATGACAACCTGATTTCAGGCTAGTAGCTTTTATGGCTACAAGGACCATAACAAAATCTCCAAACCAGCCCAGGCAGATTGCCATGTCCTAAGCAGAGTATTATTTAGTCTTAATGGTCTGGGTGCCCAAGAAAAGTCCTCAGGCCAAAACTGCTGTGGTTATTATTCAAATTCTGTCATAGTGCAGTATTTATATTTTGTATTTTTATAGAATTCATCTATATGTCTAATTCCGTTGTTTTTTGGTCATATGAAATCATGGTGGTTCTGCATGTGCTAGCTTTTCTAAGAAAGGGAAGTTCTGCCATCTCATTATATTATCATCTTTTTACATTTTTTTTGCCCAACAATAAGTTTCTGTGTAGGGTAGAGGTAACTTCAACTGATCGAACCTCAGCTTGTTGTAGTATATGTCCCATAATTTCCTGAGTCTATAGTGGCACGAGACTTGCAGTCTGCTCTGTGACCCAGTCCTCCAGCCCACCTAATCTTGTTGAGCTTTTAAAATTTACTTTGTTTTAATTATGTTGTTCCTGAATAAGTACAGGGACAGATGTTTCAAGACTATCTCACTGCCACATAAAGAGACCTCTGACTTCTTTATGTGTGTCATAAATTTCAAGGCGTGAGGAAGACCTTCAAGCAGAAAAGAGTATCTCCCTAAAAGCAGGAGGGGTGGTGTGTTCAGGACTGTCCTGGGGAATCTGAGAAGCAGTACTCTTGGGAGAAGGCATGAATGATCCACAAAAAATTTCCCCAATTCTGCAAATATTAAAAGTCCCCCCCAGAATGCAACAGATAGAGGTGAAAACCAAACTTGGCACATCAGCATTCATGTGGCTCGGCTTTTCTGGATCATTGTCAAGCAGCTGTGATGGCCTTATGACTTTTGCTGTTCAATCACATACAGCTGTCCCAGCCAAGAGTGTCCCATAGAGATCCCTAAACAACTCAGGCTGATGCTAGGACAGGGAGTTGGTCATGAAAACTGACTGAGGGGCCCATTGCCAAGGACAACATCCATACAGCTCACAGGACATAGAGAGGTTGAGCTGGAACCTGCATGGAGTATTCACCACCTACAATCTAGTTTCTACTTTAAGATTTTTCTATAGCCTTGAACAAAATCTTCCATGATATCCTGCATGGGATACCTCTACATGGGATAAATCCCAACTCAGCCATTTTAGAGCAGCCATTATTCCTTCTCCTTTGAAGATTTGGTTGGCATTATTTGAATGGACACCTTTGCCTTTTGTAACTACAAACAGTTATGAGTTTCAGTGAATTTAACATTCTCACCTTGGAAGTCTTAATGAGTTTTATTGTCCTGTCTGGTTGAAAAAGTTCATGCTGACAACAAAGTCACTATAGGAAAATAACGTTTGTTGAGAGTGACAGATGATATTTGAGACCAATGGGAATTTCCTCTGGTTGGGCATCTGCAGCTTTTCTGTGTATTAGAGTGAACCACAACGAGTTCTCCACATCAAATCTCGTAAGTTGGTCTAAATAGCAGGAGTCACTGCACTCCTGTTACCGAGTATACAATACTGCTGAAACTAAGGAGGGGGGCTGAGGCTAACTAGAGGTGAGCAAATAATCACAATCCTAATTAAGTGGAAAATGTGTGTGTTCCTCTCTTCCTGCATCAACAATTTTACATCTTTATTCCATTCTTTTTCTAAACAGGCTATAAATTATATTTAAATTTTTAAAATATTACTTCTGAAACTAATGTAAGAGGCACTGCGCATCTGAAATATTAAATCCCCTCACCAATTAAAAGTCACAATGCATTTACACAAATTAAGAGAAATAATACTACAATCAGTATTCAACATATTAAAAATTTATTCCAAAACTCGATTTGCTCTAGAGATAACACACACACATACCACACACACACACACACACACATATATATATGTGTATATGTGTATATACATATATATATATATATATATAATGTTTATAAATATTTTTCTGTGAACACTAAATTGAAAAGGATTCCAGGTATTGATTTAACCTCTAGGCCATTCTTTATGCATTTGTATTTACCTAATTCTAAATGCATTTTTTTGCAGTTTTATATACATTTGTATTTTAAGAATTTTACTGTTTAGCAGTTATCATTTTTAGTTGTGCATAACATTAAGAATAAATTTGTAGCAAAATCTACTTATCTGCTGCCTTTTTGTTTATTTATGTTACTTTTATGCAAAACACATGCAGAAAATGTAACATCTCATGAGAAAAAAACCTTCAGTCATAAATTGGATAGTGGAACAAATATTAATATGACATTTAAGTCTAATTTAAAAAATGTACAGTAACATGCCAGGTGTTGGTGGTGCACACCTTCAATCTCAACATTTGAGAGGCAGAGGCAGATGGATCTCTGTGTGCTCAAATCCAGCCTTATCTACAGAGCGAGTTCAAGGACAGGCTCCAAAGCAATACAGAGAAACTCTGTCTCAAAGAAAAAAAACAAAAAACAAAAAACAAAAACAAAGGTGTACAATAACCATAACTAATCTTACCTCATATTTATGAGAAATGAGTTGCCCTTAATTAAAACAAATTTATACTCAATATAATACTGAAACTTCACTTAGGTAGCTAACTAGTGATGTTTAAATTTCACATATCTGTCAGATACATTACATGGTTTATTATATCGCTAAGTCAGCAGGAGAGAATTAGGTTACCACACCAAGTGTTGATATTTACTGCAAAGATAAAGTTACTTGTCATTACACTTAGAAATTTGTTTTCAAATTAAGTGTATGGTCACAGTTGGGTTTTAAATTATTACAAAGAAATCCAGGATCTCTTTTCATAAGTTTACCACTTCTGTTTGTGGCTTTGGTTGGGAACCACTGAAACACCTCTCTGTGGTAGGAAATCCTACACTTACACAGTGTTTGTGGGAGAAGGAAAATCATAGAAGAATATGTCTCACAGCATACATTTTAGATGATAGTGAATTGGGGCTGAGATATTATATCTCATTTAGATAGTTTGCATTTGGTATTCACTCACATTCCTGAACTGTTTCAGTTTGTATGTTCACATGCACTTGTGTCTATTGAGAAAGATGCCTTACCCCCATTGTTCTATATTATACTCACAAAATTAATTGTATTGTCATCTTCTTAGTACTTCTGATTTTCAGTTTAGTAAAGAGATTTTCTACTAAATGGCTGGTGTCAAGGTATCAAGACTGTTCTAATTGTCTTTAGAGAGTTTCACAGCTTTTACCTACAACAACTCAGCTGTTGATGAGTTCTAGTGTATTGGTGTATTATGCCAGAAGAGAAGGTACTTTCCTTGAGAATCCAGTTGGATTTCTACCAGTCACCTAAAGAGACATTCATTTGATTCAGTTTCTACAGCATCCTGGCCAAGTAGTCATTCTAATGGTGAAATCAATACTTTCTCCCGCATATCAATTTCATTTTTTTATGATTGACTCTTAAGGGTTCCTCAAATTGATATACAATATAATGACCCTATGTGTGCCTCAGTTAAATGAATTTTTAAATTTTGGACTCAAAGTTATTTTTTTAGGGTTTCCTTATCACAGTTGGGTTCTAAAGATCATGTACATCCTTTTTGCCTATTTGAACGTTTTCTTTTCACAACATGTAACTTAAATATTAAGGTTAAGTGCCACAGACTGCTCAGTGGGTTGCAGGTCTGTGTGGAGACCAAGACTTGGATGACCAGGTCAGGAGTGGCTTCGGCTTGACAGACAGACACAAACACACTTGAGGAGGTTTGCGAACTGCTGCAAAGTTTACTTCAAAGTATCAGGTTTTTATGCAGAAAGAACTGATCTTGGCTACAGTTTGAAGATAAACAAACATACTATAAAAATGTCAGCAATTCCTTTTGAAGTATGAGATAGTAAATACATCTAAGCAAGTGCATAATTGAGAGCCTCTGTCTATTTTGGCCTGCTTGTGGTCAGCATATCAGAGATTTGATTTACTGAGTAAAGAGAAGAATTGTCTTTGAACACTAAACTTTTAATAGCAATGATTCAAGGGCCCTAAGATACCAAGTTAGAATTTTGTAGTAACTCCCACAGTAGCCTAGCTGCGGGTAGGCTGATTATAGGCAAGGTCACATTGTGGGCTGCTTCCTTACAGCTTTAGCCCTAATTGTTTATTAGGCCTTGGGCTGACATCTGGTACTATGGGTTTTATGATCGGGGGCACAGAGGTCAACATCCATCCCCTGAATGTTGGTCTGTATCTCTTTCAGTTCCTGAAACTATATGTAAGTGTTTTCTAGGCTTCTCTGAATTACTAGTGGAGCTTACAGGCTAAAATATCCCTTGAATAAAAGGCAATATTGTTATCATAGCACAAAACACATCTAGAACCCATTCCAAGCAGCCAGCCAAGTAAGCACCTGCACGGACCTGAACCACTTTTCCCCAGGAGGCGTAACCACGTGTGGTGCGAACCTCTGGACAGGTAGCCATTGAGATTTCTCTCAGCATTGCTACACTGCCTCCACTGGGGCTGGTGTGGCAGTTAAGTATTTCATAAAAATAAAGGTCAAGTGTCTTCAAAATCTGTTTATAGGCTCTCTAAGTAATAACAATAGATTTGCTAAACAAAATCTACTAATGTTTATTAAAATGGTTAACTTCTTTTTTATTTGTGATCGCCATCAGGGAAAAAATTATCGTGATATTTTGGTTGCTTAAGATCTTATCCATTAATAGTCTATTGGTTAAGAAATGTGCTTTATGAGGTCAATTTGACTTTAAAGCTATAATATTAATTGGAAATATTACTTTACCCTTTGTCTTCTACTACCATGTTTGGATTGGAATGGCATTTTCTTCACTGAATATGAGAACTGAATAAATTATCAAAAGTGAAATACTTGGTATATTATCTTCTCTGAATGTATTAAATGCTAACAACAGTAGATGATAGCAATTATTGTCACTTGGTAGTGCTTCATTAAACATGTTTGAGTACATACACATATATAACACACACACACAAACACACACACGTATAACACACACACACACACACACACACACAATCTAAACTCTTACTTTCTTCTCAGGTAAATTGCCTGTTTGCTTTTATTGAGGCCTAATTCAAGCAGAAAATGTATAAACTATATAGGAAATAATTGTATTTAAACTATAAAGAGAAATATAAAGAACCACAATCATGGGACAACTACATGATGTTATGTCTTATAAATGCACAAAATAATTTTTTAAAAGAACCATATGAAATGTTTCAAAATTGCAGATTTTGAGTTAATAATCATAATAACACAATTGTATAGGAACAAGGCATCAAGCATATGATTTAAAGAATAGTGAATTCAAGGAAAGCATTAAAAGTCTCCCAGTAACAGTGTACAATATATTAGAATAGAGCTGTTTGTGGGAAAAGGAAAACGTCACACATTCCCTTAAACTTAGACGCCTCTCTATTGGTGACTTATTCTTTCTGATCTTCTTTCTTTTCTATAATATATTTATGTATAAGTCTTTTCAGTTTGACAGAGTATTCTTTTATGATATCATCAGTAGGTCTTTACAAAACCCTGTGATGTAGTTGGATTTGGAGCTTTTAATCTTTATATTGATAGATGAATGAACTGACCCTGTTCAAAAGGTTTACAGAAAGCTGGGCAGTAGTGGTGCACGCCTTTAATTCCAGCACTTGGGAGGCAGAGGCAGATGGATCTCTGTGAGTTCAAGGCCAGCCTGTTCTACAGATCTAGTTTCAGGACAGACTCCAAAGCAATACAGAGAAACCCTGTCTCAAAAAACCAAACAATGAAAAAGTTTATAGCAGTAACCTCAACCCAAGTTTTGTGTATTAAAAATTTAGTTATACAAATTTGTTTGAATAACTATCACATTAAATTGATCATAATTAGTAATTGCCCAATATAATAATTTATGGAAACAATGTGGCATGTTTCTCAGGCAGATACAATATCCAGATGTGAAGAAAATATAATTGCAAAAAGCATTGTGAATGTATAGATGAATCTAATGATGATGGGAGCTAGTGGATGACGGAGGTGCACCGTGCACCTGCAATGGTGGTGATTGTTATGAGATGTGATTTATCTTTGTGTTGAAGTGTTTCACCTCTCCAACTCCTGTTGACCCAGCATCGTCTTGCTTAGTGCCTTGTCATAGTTCCTCTGAGCCTCTAACAAAATACATCATAAAGAAACAGGCCTCTTGATACTCTTTATATTTTATCTTTTCTCTTTCTTGAATTCCTAATTTGAGATTTTAGGACTTTCCTGAATTTCTTAGGTTTGTGGTTCTCTCTACCCCCATATCATTATCTATCTATACTTTTCATTCTTCTTTTTTCTTCTTTTTTCTTCCTTCCATCCTTCTTTCCTTCCCTTTCCTCTATTTCCTTTCTTTTGTTTTCTTCTTTCTTCCTTCCCTCCCTCCCTCCCTCCAACCCCTCTCTCTCTTTTTTTCTTTCTCTCCACCTTTTTCTGAACTTGTATTAGTCCAATATGGCCTCACACTCACAGAGATCAAGCTGTGTTAGAATCCTGGGTTCTGGACTAAAAATTATGTACCTCCATTCCAGTGCCTCAAACTCTTAATGCAGTTTGACTGAGCCCTGTGTCTTCCTTGTTACTCTTCTTTTTCTTATGATATTAATTCATTATTTGTCCTAACTTTCATTGACGATATGTGGCCACTCCAGTTCCATCTAATATCTCGGGACTCTCATGAAAGTATATATCATCATTCTTGGTCCCTTTCAACATGCTTGCTTTTATACTGCTGCTTAAGCCTCTTTATTCAGGCTAGAATCACCGTTTAACATATGATGGTGTTGTCTTCTGACTAGAGACTGCATTGAATTTGATGGTGAAATCAACTGTAGACACAAACTAACAAAATATCAAAAACTCTTTGTTTGTTTAAGTAACACCTAAAATAGCATTGAAGCATACCCCACATAGCCTCATAATTTGAGGAGTAAATGGGTGACTAAATTGAAGATATAAATGAATTAAAGGCTATATTTCTTAATGCGGTTCCTCTATGAAAATTAGCCATTGCATGTGAAAAATGTGATATTCCCTCCAGAGTCAATTAAACAGGAAGAAAATGGCAATGTACTATGCTAAGTATATCCTTTATCCATTAGACCATAATGGGTAAGGTGACCTCTAATTTAAAAATGATTCTTTAAACAGAGCAAAATGATGTACTTAAGGTTTGCAACATAAAAATGCCAGCGTAATCACCATCTGCACTATGAAACTACTGAGCTAGATTAAGTCTGACATTAACAAGAATTCTAACAAGTCATTACCCAGTGAAATCTTCAGTAAAATGTAGCAGCTTAGGCTCCTGAGGATCCAAGGGACAAGAGGTCTTAACAGGATGGGAAAAGACAGAAATATTTCTAAATACTGTTAAGCCTAGTGTCTTAAAAGAAATACAAAATGTGGAAGAAAAGGGAAAGTAAAGGATGCTTTGACTCTGGGAGAAGTAGACATTATTATCTAGTACTCAGTAGATGACTGCGTTATTATTATTATAATTCTTATATTATTATTGTTGTTATTCCCTAATACATTACATTCTAATCACAGGTCTCCACCTCTATTCCTGCCAGTCCCTTCCTCCCACCTCCTTCTTCCCCAGATCCATTTTTTTCTCTGAAGAAAAGAGCAGGCCTCCCAGGGATATCAACTGAACATTATAAAAATAAAGTTTTCCTGAGATCAGGCACAAAGCCTCCTGTCAAGGCCGGACAAGGCACGCTAGGAGGAGGAAAGTGTTCCAAGAGAAGACAAGAGTCAGAGACCTCCTCCTGTTCCTCCTCCTCCTGTTCTTCCTCCTCCTATACTAATATTTGCATCCATCCATCAATCTAATTCTGGTGCTGGGTGGAACTGGGAAAGGCTCCTGAACTCTACAGTGTGCTACATGGCTAGATACAGTTCCTTTATATAAAAGGGACTCCTTCCTCCCTCCCTGCCCCCTCCCTCCCTCCCTCCCTCCCTCCCTCCCTCCCTCCCTCCCTCCCTCCCTCCCTCCCTCCCTCCTCCCTTCCTCTGGTCTCTTTCCTCCAACTCTCTTCTCTACCACATCCAGGCCCTCCTGTATCCCCTCAGAGTAGGACTTCCAGGGATATCAACCAAACATGGCATAATATGCTACAACAAGACCAGGCAATACCATCACATCAAACCTGGGCAAGACAACCCAGTAGGAGAAAAAGGGTACCGCAAGTAGACAAAAGAGTCAGAGACAGCCCTAGCTCCCATTGTTAGTAACCCCACAAGAACTTCTAGCTACTCAGCCACAACATACATGCAGAAGACCTGGGTCAGACTTCTACTGGCTCCTTGATTTCTGTGAGCCCACACGAGTTCCAGTCAGTTGATTCTGTGGACCATGTTCTCATGGTGTCTGGGACCACTCTGGTTCCTTTGATCCCTCCCTCCCTCCTCTGCATGACTCCCTGAGCTCTGCCTCATGTTTGACTCTGGAACTCTGCACCTATTCTCATAAGTTCAAGGAGGAAGACTCTCTGGTATCTTTGATGGCAGTTACACTAGACTCTGGTCCCAGAGCACTGCAAGCAGGACACACTGTAGGTTGAAGGTTTTGTGGCTGGCTTAGTATCCTAATCCTTCTACTCCAGGCCTTGCCTGATTATATAGATGGCTGGTTCAGTTTCTGTGTCCCCCATTACTAGGGATCTTGGTTAGGATTAGTCTACTGAATTCTTTGAAGTTTCCCTTACATTAGGTTTCTCCCTCACCCCTAAAATGTGCTACCCCCCTCCCCTTGAATTCCAGTTGTTTCTCCCAATATTTTCTCCTTCCCCTCCTACTTGATTCTCTCTCTCTTGTTCCCAGCATCACGTGCCCCCAGTCCACCTGTCAAATCTATTCTCTTCTCCTTCCCATGGGCATCCTTGCATCCTCCCCTAAACTCTCCCTGTTACTTAGATCTTTGCATCTGTGGAACTTGGTTTGATTATCTTTTACTTTATAGCTAATGTCCACTTATAAGTGAATCAGGCAAACTCAGTTTGCCTGATTCAGGATGACTTTTGTTCTAGTTTCATCCATTTGCCTGTAAGTTACATGATGTCATTATTTTTAGCAGCTGAGTAATAGTCCATTGAATGACCAGAGGTTTAGAGCACTGGCTGCTTTTTAGAGGACTAAGGTTCAATTCCCAGCACTCACTGGCATCTCACAATGTGTGTAAATTCTGTTGTAGGAGATATAACAGGTGTTTGACTTTTTAAACTCAACCCTGCAAAAAAAATTAGAAATTTTTTCCTTGATTGTAAAAACTTCTAGTTATAAAATGGCTTTGATAAAATATGTATCATCAACTTCTTGAAAAGGGTATTGTGCAATAAAGTTACTGGTTCTTTAGTATTTTGTACACTGGACATCTTCAAAATCCTTAACTTGCCTTTCAATTGTTTGATATTTAAAAATGCCCTATGTGGAATATGTTATGATTTTTCTCAATTTCTCAAGTTAGTCACATAGCCTCAGAGAAGTTCAGTGAACTTTTAAAGGTCCTCAGCTGGTTAGGAGCAGCAGTGGATTTCAAAGCTAGTTTATTCAGACTCTGTGATCCGGTTTGTGCAGTGGTGATTTGCTGCCACTAATCTCTGTGAAATTAGCCTGCCAAGTGCTTTGAACTCAATAATTATACGTTTCCCGAATCCTTCTTAATATTGTAAGAAAGTATAAATACATATATTTGTACTTTCTTCCATACAAAAGGCATTACAATGACCTTCTGGGGAGGTTAAAAAAGAAAATGTGTTTCTTTATTTTTAATTTAATAAAACATTGGCATAAATTCTAAAAACATAAAAAATAACTATAACATTATAAAATATGACCGAACCATTTTTGCCTCTCACCTTATCTTAGAGTAGAACATGGTGCCCAATGAGTAAAGCAGCAGAAGAGGGAGCATGCCTCCTACTCCTTCAACACCGTTCTGAGGGTTCCAGGAGGCCCATCACTGAGCATGCATTCTGAGTGGAATTAGACAGAACCCCCCCTCCCCAGCTTCCATTTTCCCTGCATAAAAAAATGTTTGAGAAAAAGAATGTTGTTTACATGTTATCAAACAGATTAGCTGAAATCAGAAGTAAGCATAAAAAGTCACCTACGAATGTGCACATGGTAATTACACATTTTATTCTTGGACATGCCATTCTTATCATGGCTTCTAAAAGTCTGTCTACTGAGACAATACCCTCCTGAAAATCAGGCATCAGAAAACATACAGAATATTTAATTTTGTAATGTAATTTGTCCTTTTAAAAATTAAACACAAATATATTATGAGTGTGTGGTTACATTCAATTTTCCATGTTTTGACACTGAACACTAAGCCATTTTGCTGTTATCATGCTTACACATGTGCAAGGTGATGTCTTCAGCTCATTTGGACCAGGCATATAACTGGCTGGCTTTGCTTATCACCATAGTGGTGAAGGTTGGCTGGGTAGCTCATACCTTTACAATTCTCACCCTTCATTTGTATGCAGTGAGCTATCCGGGGAGTGCTCTCATCATGGAAATGGCAGGTATCAAAAGGGAGAAGAGGCCGTGCAATATTTTTGCAGTCTGAGACTGAGAATTGGTATCATTTTCCATGGCATTATCCTAGCCAAGCTAAACATGGCTAAATCCAGAATCAAGTCTCCAGGAAAACACCCTGCCAGGTTCCGAGACTTATCAAAAGGGCATTTCTTTTAACCAGCAGAAATGAGTACTTAGGACTTGTGGTCTTCTTAACTTTCATATTGTGATAAAATTACTTCCAGTGGAACAAGTGTGTGTGTGTGTGTGTGTGTGTGTGTGTTTCCTTTAGTAGTTAACAGAAATCTATTCAGACTCTGATATTAAAACTTAGTGCTAAACATCTATTTTTGTTAAACCAGAATAGTGAAAACCTGACATTTTTATAATATTTTCAAAAATATTTTTAGTTTAATTTTTTTCATTTTTGGGCACTTTTTAGTTTTCAGTTTCATTTATTTTTACTTTAACAATGAAGTTAGAACAAGATGTAATGGTACTAAGATAATACGGTCCTCCCTCTTAGTGCCTAGTTTTGTCTTCTACTGTCTTCATAGAACCTGCTGTACATTCCCTTTTTGACCTTAAGCATTAAAAGTTATTACATGTTTTGTTTGATTTTAAGTATATCTATGCCCAGATAGCGATCTCTATTTCTGTTTTTATCTGGAATTGTGAGTTTCCAGCTGTATGCTTAGTAAACAAGACCGATATGAAATCTTCACAGTAGACTCTGCCAAATCAACACCATTGTTAGCTTCCTAGACACATTCTTCCGTGATCTTCTAGTTTGGTTTTATGTTGAGATAAAATGCTGGTCAAAACCAACTTGTAGAAAAAGAATATGTGTGTTTGACTTATACTTCCATTTTACAGGTCATGTTTGAGGGAATTTGGGACAAGAATCCATAAAGGCCCTAGAGACAGACACTGAAGCAGAAACCACGAAAGAATGCTGCTGCTTAACTGCCTTGATAACATAGAATTATGAGCTCCTTTTTCTATAGGGTCCAGGATTAGTTACTTAGAAGCACAATGAACGGGACCCTCACCATCAAACTAACCAGTGCATGCACCAACTGGAAAAGACAGTATGTATCTAAAGAGAAGACACGGCTTCTGGTCATCAGTATAGTAAGTGCCAATATTAGAGGTGTTTTACAGGTGGGGGATTGATGGAAAGTATGGTAGGAAAATGTTGTCTAGTAGTACTATAATCATTCATCTTATTTCCTGAAAAAATTAGTTTACTTTGTCTTTTCCCACTAACACCTAAATACTCATTATTCCAGCAACAAACACTGATAAAATCATCTGTATAATCTGTGTGTGTGTGTGTGTGTGTGTGTGTGTGTTTTCAAGATAGGATTTCTTGCTTTCCTGGAACTCATTTAGTAGAATAGGCTGGCCTGTGACTCACAGAGATACACCTGCCTCACTTCCCAAGTGCTGTGATTAAAGGAATGTGCCACCACCTCCCATCATCTATATCGTCTTGCTTTATTTGTGAAATAATTTTGAGCAGATAAGCATCAGGTGCATGTAAATGGCATTTGAATGATACCAGTTGTGGTGGCTGAAATAGGAATGGCCTCCACAATCTCATATATTCAGACGCTTGTTTATGAGGGATTTATGCAACTTGGTAAGGATTAGGAGTGTGGTCTTGGATGTGGAGTATTGTTGGAGGAAGTGTGTCACTGGAGGTGATTTTGAAGTTTCAAATGCTCAGCCCATGCCTAATGTTTCTCTTCCTGCTGTCTGTGGATCCAGATGCAGAGCTTACAGCCATCTCCCTAGCATCATATCTGCTTGCATGCCACATGCTCCCTGTCATATTGACATTTGACTAAAACTCTGAACTGTAAGCCACCTCTAATTAAAGCCTTTCCTTTATAAGATTTGCTGTGGTCATCGTGATTTTTCACAGTGATAGAACATTGACTAAGACAGAAGTTGCTACAGAAACTGGGATATTGCTGTGACAAGCATGACCATGGTTCTTGCTGGCAGAATGGAAAATGGACTATGGGACTTTTGGGCACTATAGAATCATGGAAGACAGTGGTTCTGAGAAAACTGTCAATTATGATGGCATGGCTCAAGAGGTTCCAGAGGAGAAGAACATTAGTAAGTGGACTAGAACTAGAGGTATTTAGTGGTATGTTTCGCTGAAAATGTGGCTGTTTTTTGTCTGTGTCTGAAAATTCAGCATGAGGCTAATTGAAGAGTTTTGGATTAATGCAACAACAGGAGATTTCAAAGCAATGCAATATTAGCTGTGCTGCTTGGATATTAATTACCAATCTTAACGCTGATCTTTAACGAAAAGCCTTCTGCGAGGCCAAAGTGCAACCCCTCCTAGCGAGCTGCAGTTCTATGGTTTTGTTCCATAGCGCTGTCTTTCCCCATCAGTGAATCCCTCTTCCTCCTCTTGCTATTCGTTAAACTATTTATCATGTGAGAACAGGATAATCATAACCCCAATGTGAAACTGTCCCTTCCTTTCCTAGGCAAAGCTGCCACAATTTGCCCCTGTGTTGTTGCTAAAATTCAAATTTGCCTGAACTTTGTCAGATTCTGAAATTCACCTACCATCTCTCTCATATGTCGGCCGTTAAGTCTCACAAAGACAGACTGTTGCTGAAGTGAAATTTCAAGACTAGCTTGTCATTTATGCTGTGTTTCCACAGGCCCGATCTCAATGTTGTTACAAAAACAACACCCTCAGAGTTCTAAGCACATTATCAGGCTACTTTTCAATCTGTAGGTGGAGCTCAGAGAAATTAAATGATGTGGTTGCCATGGACAAGTGTGGCAGTGGCAAAGAAGTGTTAGAATCCAGCTTGCCAGGTATAAAAGAGCTGACCTCTTCTGCTCCCTCTCAGCATATTGAAAGAAGCAGGACCTGATTTACCTGATGGCTCCCCGTGAATTGGAAATCTTTGTGATAATTTTGGAAAGAAATATTATTATATAAGCCATGGGGCATATTTCAGATGCCAATATGACTTTGTACTCAGCTGATTTTAAACATGTTGTAGGAATATATATTGGTGGACACACAGTGGAGGTATCAGATGGGCATGGGTACTTTTCTTATTCATGAACGGAGTACTCGGACTGATTGTGTAGAAAACTCAATTATGAAAAATGTATGCCATACTTCCTACCCTGTCCCTGTTGATGTCCTTTAACTTTTTCTCCTAACCTTTTCACACACACACACACACACACACACACACACACACACACACACACGAGAGAGAGAGAGACAGAGACAGACAGACGAGAGAGAGAGAGAGAGAGAGAGAGAGAGAGAGAGAGAGAGAGAGAGAGAGAGACTATTTAACTAATTCCTTATCCATGAAAGGCTGACCAAAAGGAAGGAGACTTCTTATTCTGGACATCAAAGAGCCTCCTGGAGTAAATAAAGTGCTAATTTGGGGGCTTTCTACCTTTTTCCAGTTAACTTAATGCCAACCCTCTCACCTCACTCGTGGGACTTCCTTTGGGACATCTCTGTGGTGATTCATAAAGGATCCAGTGCTTAGATGCTTCTGTGATACTGTTTTACATCGTCAGCAGACAAAACACAGCAACACAAGCCATGCTATAGCTCCATCTATTTCCTGCATGTAGAGCATGGCCTTTTCCAAGTAAGGATCGTTTCAACTGTCACTAGTGCTCCTGTTCAGTACTATAGTATTTGCCACTAAAGTCACGTTTCAAACACCCGAGAAAGGACACTCTTGGTAAAGTGCTATTGGTGAAGCCGTTTACACAGTGTGGATGTTAAGCTCTCTCCTGGAGCCTGAAGGCAGTATTCTGTAAGGTAGTTTAGAACTCCTATGTAGAGAAGAGTGAGGATCAAAGGCAAGTGGTTAGAGGCACATAATCCATGCTAATAGAAGGGTGAACTCTGTCAGTAGAAAGTACTTCAAAAGAAAAACACCATGGCTCAAGGAAATGAACACCCTGTCATTTTGAGCAGGGCTAGAAAGACCTAACTTCCTGTCCAAGGTGATTAGGGCAATATCAAGCACTGGCAGAGTTAATACAAGTCATCTTTAATGGTCCAGGTATCTCTGTGGACAAAAACTGTACATTTGTGCAATTGATGCAGCTGGTGCCAAGGAAAAGTAAATAATTAGTACTCTACCAGTTGATATATGTGTGTATATGTGTAAGAGGTAGCTTTAGATCACTCAGCTATACTTCTCTGGGCATGTACTAAGACACAGCCAGGGATGTATCTCCAAAATAATTCCATATCCAGTCAAGGTGATAATGAAGTTTAATAATCACAACATATTAGGGCAGTCATAATTGAGGTCATTCAGCACTGAGGTTGGCTAGTTGTTAGCACAAAAGGGCAATGAGTTTTGAAGAAAGGAGGGAATCAAAGGGGAAAAACAGAAATGAAAGAAAATAAAAGTGAACCAGTCCTGATTTGGTGAGTCAAGGACATCTGGCACTTTATATTGGGGCAGTACCATGCATTCTCTCCCATGCCTTAAGGCTGGGCATGACATCCCAACAAGCTAGAGGGAATGGGATGATGTGGGGGGGCAGAGTGGAAGAGCAAGGAAAGATATATCTTAATAGAGAGAACCTGGTGTTAGCTCTTTCATGACTGTTAAAATGCAAGTAATGTAGACTCTTGTCTCCACTGGAGAATGCCAGCACCGAGGAGCGTTCTTGGGCTGTGTCAAAGTTCTCATCATTTGATAGGCATGAAAAGGACCAAGCAGCTACACGAGAACTTCTTCTTTAGAGGGTGGGAACTGTCCACTTGATGGCATGTGTTGTCATAATCCCCATTGGTTTCTGTAGAGTTCTTAATGTAACAGAAAGCCTGAAGCTACATAGCTTCCCTAAATGTATACTGGCAATAAGGAGAGCTGCTCACAGATGTCCCTGTATCCACTGAAGTCGCGGCCTTTGCAACACAGGGCTATCGAGGCTGTAGCCCGTCCGTCCTGTGCTAACAGCTGGTGTAGTGTTTTTGCCTTCAGTACTTCTTTTCCATCCAGTGTAGTGGCAATTCTGAATTTTGTGTTTGTCATTGTGTTCCTGTTTTAATTCCTGTCACATCAGAAACAAATGTGTATTGGGGTGTTTTGATTGTTTTTCTAACAGAATTTAAAGTGATCTCATGGAGTATGCAATCTTCTGATTTCTTCTCTTGATTGAAAATTATGCAACTATTTTCATTCACTATATTGAACATAGCTTTAGTTGTTCTGATAGTTATACCACTATGTTCAATACTTATTAAATCACTTAGACATTTTTCTGACAACAGAAAATTCAGTTGCTACCAGATTTTTGTTTTGTATTTTTAAACACTTTATTGATTTGCAACTTCTCAAACCTCTCAAATTTTTATTTCTCATTTTTACCATTTGAATCCTCTGGTCTTATCTTTGCCTTGATGTTGTGCAGAAGGAAACTTTCTCATATCTCTAAGTGTGAACTTTTTGTCCAAATAAAACACACACACACACACACACACACACACACACACACACAAACACAAACACACACACACACATTGTTCCTACATATCACAGAGATACAGAACTGTTACTCAAAATTAGACCACTAAGATTTGAACGTTGAACTGTTTGCTGCTCTCTGCTACAGTAACACTGGAAACAGATGCCGTCAGTGCTGATGCAGCAGTGACCTTTGATTGCTATGTGAACTAGTCAAATTTACTCACACAAGTACATAGATACATGCACATGTGGGGCAGGGAGAATCTTCTAACCATCTGTGTGTGTGTGTGTGTGTGTATAATGACAAGAGTTCTTTGTAACTTACAGGATGAAATGGGATTAAAAAACACTCATTTCTTTGTAATCATAAAATTTGAAAGTTTGGACAAAAATATAGAACTGGATGAAAGCTCTTTTTGCTGTGTACCCTGCTGTCTTATTTTTCAGATAAACAGCAAATCAAACCTAAATCATACCGAGTTCTGGGAATCATAGATATTAGGGGTCACAATTTGGTAGAATGTCTGTGGTCAAACATCAGTGAGCCAATTTATCATGACCTATTTCTTTGAAAGAAACCTTTAGTGGATTTTAATCATCCCACATTCATTATATTTACTTTCATTTCAGTGGTTATTTCTGGACTCAGCAAGGTAGTTTACTTGTTGGGTTTACCCTTCCAGATTTTGGTCTGTTAGGGGGTAGCTTCTAGAGACCTCAACTAGGCTGGCTTATTTTTCCTCTTTCCTGGTCTTGAAGATCATTTCTCTCCAGATGTTGAATAGTTGGACACATACAAGATCTGTCTCTTCAGAGTAATTTCTTCCCTTTAGCAATAAGCCTTTATATATCTCTAAGTGTGAACTTTTTGTCAAAATAAAACACACACACACACACACACACACACACACACAAAAGATGTTTCCTCCACATCTTTTTATTATGAGACAGTGTATTTGACTCACTATGGAATGCCAGTCCATCAAATAGTTGTGCTATAGCTTTTCTACTCAGATTTTGAAAGGTTGAGGTCATTTTTACAAGTGTGAGTGAAACAGCTATAAATATTTGTGTGCATTTTTTTTGTTGGAACATAATGTTTTCAATTCAATCAGTGAAACACAGATTTACTGCAGTTGAAAGGCTACCTCTGCACTACCTACGTCTCTCCAGCCCTGTGATCTCCATCAAAAGAATACAGATAAGACACACAGAGCAAAGAGCAAAAAATAAGCAGAGTCTGTTTGGGCGTAAATCAGAACACATCATCAATGGATGAGCACAGATAGCATCCAAGAGACCATTGTGCTGATCTGCAAACTTGCAATTAATTCAATATCTCTGTTACAAGCATTTTACTGAAGAACTTTGGCCAGTCCATGTGGCTGGTGAGGGGTCATGATAAGATCTGATTCTTCATCAGAAACACTCCCCGAGCATCAGTATGTAAGCTGCGTGGTTCTTGCTTTAGATAAATATCTCTTATGTTCTAGACTCTGCTGTAGCTACAGCGTTACATGTTAATTTC
The DNA here is from genome assembly GCA_030556225.1 of Cricetiscus sungorus. NCBI lineage: Eukaryota > Metazoa > Chordata > Mammalia > Rodentia > Cricetidae > Cricetiscus > Cricetiscus sungorus. The sequence continues at coordinate 44,661,751 of JANBXA010000366.1, forward strand.
CTCTTTAGGCTATTGGTTTTACTCCTGGTTTATTTTCAGTAACATGTGAACTAGAATATGAGACTTATAGTTCTAGTATCTGTGATCTATATTAAATAATGTGACAATGATGTCTCAGCAAGATATGTGGGGAAGGGAAGAACTCCACAGGTAGACGAAGAAGCCACAGCTTGTAGTGAGTATGGGCTGTCTGTGTGCTTTTCCCAGCATCCAAGTCTAAAGGCAACTTTGGTCTCTAGGGTCCTAGCACAATTTCTAAGTAGTTATATCAGCCCTGGAACTACTAGAGCCATGTTGAGAGGCAAGAGAAAAGAAAAGCAAGGATTCTTTGTCACGCTTCTTTCTGTCTAAGTTATCCGTCTAGCAGCTACTCCAATTTAGTACGAGAGAGACAAGTATCCTCTGTGTGGTTCACCTCTCAGCAGGCGTGCCCACTTTCTTTTCAGGCTATAGACTACTGCATGGACTCAGATCATGATGTCTGCCTCCTTTGTTCCTTATTCCTACACGTACTCTGACTCCCTCAGTTTCTGTAGCTCGATATTTCAGTCCCTTTCATCACTAGCAAATATAATTCTGTATATAAAACGCATCTATATTAATCTAGGCTAATATTTAATTTCTTTGGTTGGACTCTGACTCATACAGCAATGTTCCCATGGCCTTATGGAGCTAAACATAAAATATAGTCTCAAATTAAATCCTCAGGCCTTTCAGTTCATGCTTCCACTGATGTGAAATATTTAAATGTAATATAAAATAAAATCTATAAAATGACATTGATAACCTCAGAAATATTAGAGTAGAAACGGCTTCTAAAAATGGGAACAATATAATTTTAAATACCAATAAATATCAATTCAGTGCCATAATTTAAAGACAAATTCAAAGAAAGCCCTCAAGACAAAACAAAAAGATTAGCAGATACTAGGAGAGGAAATATTTATCAATGAATAGAATGGAGAATTTAAAATAATCTAATATATTTACTGTTCCAGGAATGGTAGACTAGTTTGGTTAAATAACTTCTCCTACTAGTATCTCTTGTAAAAAATGCACAGATTATTAACACATCAAAATCTTTTGAAAATGACTGAAGAACAGTTGAAGCTAAATATTAACCTACTATCAAATACTCTACATGTTGTGAATTTTATGAAATGAAAGTTTATGTTTTCTTTTCATCCTACAACTATACTTGCTCTTTGGGAAGTGGAGTTATTGCTTTCATTGTTTGAGGTCACAAACCAGGAATTAGGGACAGGAAGACAAAACAAAATTTAGATATGAAAATTGGGAGGAGCCTTAGGACAGATAAGTATGAATAATCCAGATATATATATTTCAGCCCTTTCTCTTGTGTCTTTCTGTGGGAAGACACTGATGAATTACTCTTAGCGTCACAGAGGATTATGTGGGAAAACCAAGAATATAATCCTATCCAAGTCTAGGTTGGTGAAACACTATATTGCAGCAGGATGGATGAGTGGGTTGCTGAAGGAACATGGGTAGCTCAAAGGCAGCTGCATTACTGAAAATTTCACCCTAGCATTGACAGAAACTGATGGAAATTCATTCCCGAAGCTTGCTACACAATTTTCAGGCAGCTCAACAAGCAAGAACGTCTCTCTTCCCAGCAGTCATTACTGCCGTATAACCTTGGCAAGGTGCCTTCTGATTCTCCTTACTTTCGGATTGTGTGCACCTGTCAATTTTCAGGAGTTTTCCTTTCTTCAAGAAGCAATAGTTAATTTCAGAGAAGATGGCTACACAATGTTCTAAACTAGCCATGAAAGTTCTTAGGAAATACCAAGGCACTCCACTGAAAACCGGGTAGTAAAAGTGAAAGAATTAAATAGAGATTTAAGGCAGTACAAATCATAATGGGTGGTGGGGGAGAATTTATACTTATATAATCAGAACTGCTTGTAGGATGACAAGAGGATGAACCTCTGTAGGGCATATAAAAATTTAGAAGATAAGTGATATATCTTTACCATATCCTACTAACAGTTAAAACATATGAATTAATATAAAAAGCTATCCTATAACTAAAGAAAATATTAATAACAAACACAACTCTAAAATATACCTACACTAATTCAAAAATGACCAAGAACTCAGATGATGGGTTCCAAGATGCAAGAGAATGAATATATATATATACATATATATTATGTAAAACATGTAATTAATATTAATGTAGAGATGTGGAAATCAAATATAATAGAGTCATTGACACTGTAATTAAATAAATGTCAAGTAGAAACTATGAAGCTAAAATGTTCAGTAATTGAAGTGAAAAATTCATTGGGCATTTCCGTCTTCAAGGCAAAGCTAACATAATAGCACAATTTTAAGAACAGATGGTAAAACGAGTGAGGGGAACACATCTCATGAATTATGTCCATATCAATCAACTTTGCATCAAATTCAATCCACCTTCAATAATGGAGGAAGGAAAAAAAAAGATGAGCAAATTAAGAAAAGAAACAGCATTCAGATCCAAGAAACACAGCACATGTCACAAATAATAAGCACAGAGAAGCACACAGACCTGCATCATAGTCAGCATGTAGAAATCTGGGGTTAAACAGGAAGCCTTGAAAGAACAGTGGTACAAAGGGTAACTGACTTCTCAATGAAAATGACAGAGGTCAGGAAGAAAGGAAACACCTCTGCAAATCTAAAAAAACGTGTTCCTTGCAAATATTTTAGAGAAGTTGACTACAAAATAAAGGTGCAATGGTGACATTTACAGATAAATGCCATCTGAGGAAACCTGTCTCCCTTTTAACATTCACTAAGATGAGGACATTTTAAGGAATGAAGAAAAGGACACCGGAGGCTAAGTCAGAACTATAGGAACTACTGACAGGGAGGAGACCTGGTAAGTGTGGAGAAATGCAAATCATTATGCTGCCTTTTCAGCATGCTTCTATTTACTTTGGTGAATTTCATACACATTTATGTTTTTACAGTTTTACACACACACACACACAATGTACTTTGATTATATTTATTCTTTATTACACTCTGTTATCCCCCTCCCATTAAATCTCTTCTTCTCAGAAAGGTCTCCACCTTGAATGTTTTGATTTTTGTTCTCTATGGAATTCAATTTGGGTTCGTTGCATAAGCATATATGGCTGTTTATTTTTGTTTCTTTTATATATATTTATTAATTTTTTCTTATTTTACATATTGATCCCGGTTCCCTCTCTCCCATGCTTCCAAAACCCCCTCCCATCTCATTCTCTCCCACACACCACAGGGAGGGTGATGCCTTCTAGGAGGGATCATTATAATCTGTTAAGTCTGTTAAGAGTCTAGGCCCTTCCCCCTGCCTTTATGCTAAGGGAGTATCCCTCCATGGGGAATGTGCTCCCAAAGACCTTTCATTCACTAGGATACATCCTGGTTCCACTTTCAGAGGTCCCTTAGACTGCCCAGGCTGACCTGAACAAGGGGGAGCTCATGGATCCCCAGACTAATAGCTTAGAAACCAGCATTATACTGACCCAGATCCCCTGAACATGGGTCTCAGAATGCCTGTGTGTTTCTGTAGCCTGGTCTTGACCCCTTTTCTTCTTACTCCTCCCTCTCTGCAGCTGGCTTCCAGGAGTTTGGCTCAGTGTTTAGCTGTGGGTGTCTGCTTCTGTTTCCATCAGCTACTAGATGAGGGCTCTATGATGGCATATATGTTACTTATCCTTATCAATCTCATTATTAGGGAAGGGCATTTATGGTAGCCTTTCCACTGTTGCTCAGATTGTTAGTTGGGGTCATTCTTGTAGGTCTCAGAACATTTCTCTAGGTTCAGTTTTCTCTTCAAACCTATAATGGCTCTCTCTATTATGGTCTCTCTTTTATTCACTCTCCTCTACTTGTCTTCTGACTCAATCTTCCTGGTCCCATGTGCTTTCCTTTCCTCCCTTTCTCTTTCTCCTAACACTACTCACCCCAACTCCAAATAAACTCAGGAAATCTTGTTTCTTTCCCCTTCTGTGAGGGACCTTGTATGAAATTTTTAGGTTCCTCCTTGTATCCTAGTTTCTCTGGCAGAGTGAATAATAGGCTGATGTTCCTTTGCTCTATTTCAAATCCATATATGAATGAGTATATACCATGTTCCTCTTTTTGTGACCCAGTTAGCTCACTCAGGATGGTTTCTTTAAGTTCCATCAATTTGCCTACAAATTTTAAGATTCCATTGTTTTTTTTTTTTTTTTTTTTTTTTACTGCTGAGTAGTATTCTATTGTGTAAATGTGCCACATCTCCTTTATCCATTCTTCAGTTGACTGGCATCTAGGTTGTATCCAGGTTCTTGCTATTACAAATAATTTAAAAGATGTCTTTGCTGCATGGATGTGGATCATTTAGGTACATTCCTAAGAGTGGAATTGCTGGGTCCTTTGATTCTCATTTTCCCGAGGAACCGCCATACTGATCTCCAAAATGGCTGTACAAGTTTGCACTCCCACCAGCAGTGGAGAAGTGTTCCCCTTTCTCCACATCCTCTCCAGCATAAGTTGTCATTGGAGTTTCTAATTTTAGCCGTTCTGGCAGGAGTAAGATGGTATCACAGAGTTGTTTTGATTTACATTTCCCTGATGAATAAGCATGTGGAGCACTTTTCTAAGTGTCTTCCAGCCATTTTGGATTCCTATGTTGAGAATTGTCTCTTAGTTCTGTACCCCATTTTTAATAGGGTTATTTGGAGTTTTAGTGACTAGTTTCTTGAGTTCTTTGTATATTTTGGAGATCAGCCCTCTGTCAGATGTGAGGTTGGTGAAGATCTTTTCCCAGTCTGTGGGCTGCCATTTGGTCTTGTCCACTGTGTCCTTTGCCTTACAGAAGCTTCTCCATTTAAGGAGGTCCCATTTATTAATTGTTGATCTCAGTGTCTGTGCTACTGGTTTTATGTTCAGGAAGTGGTCTCCTTTCTTTACTTACATGAGCAAGAGCAATATGTCAGTGGCTACACCAGTAAGAAGTATGATTCCCGTTCCTCCAATAAATATTAGGTGCTTAAAGATCTTCATGGCGTGGCGGGGTTCTTGTGACCACTTTACCTATAAAAGTTAGAATAATGATTGGCCTGGCATGTAGATAGGTTGGTATGTACAATAGCCATATTATGGTTACATTCCCCCCCACCCCCATCTATGGATAGAAGACAGCATTTCATACCACTCCTTTTCATATTATGCCTCTTATATTCTTTCTTTCTCTTTTTTTCAAGTGCTCCTTGATTTCTGGAGAACGTGATATTGATGGCAAATTTACAACTCCATGCTTCATGGTCAATTATTCTCTGCACCTTGCCTAGTTTTCAATCTGTGTATTTTAGCCCAGTGCTAAAAGAGCTTCTTTGGCCAAGGTTTAGAACAGTGTTGATCTATGTTTGCAAACAGAAATATTTAGAAAGCAGTTTGACTCCATGTCCCTTTAGCAGAACAACAGTAGTATATTTGTCCAGGGATCCAGAACTTCTCCAGCCACGATAATTTGATGAGGTTTACAGTATCGGGAATGAATCCTGTCCTATGAAGTAAGCTTCAAATATGAACAGCAGAGAGTTTGTATCCTCATAAAAATCTTGCCAATTTAACATTTGTGGGTACGGTTTGCCTGGCAAGTTGGTTTTAAGGCTCCTAATGTTCCTAAATGGATAGTCTCATTGATAATTTTGTTCTTCTATGGACACCTTCACAGCAACTTCTGAGGCAGTGGAAGTTAGCCAGCAGGAAGCCTGTAATTCAGTTCCAGATTTCTTTCTAAATGCCCTTCAATCCAAGTGTGTGACATCCTCCACATTAGCTTTTAACCAGTTGTATGATATGAGCAGTCAAGGACTTCTAGTATCTCCTTGATAAATAAACTCATGAGGCTTATAGGAATATCATTACACACTTATTTTTGGTAGTTCCATTCAAAATCTATTTTTATTCTATTAAAATACATTACAAAATACTATTTTTATGCCTGCTGTTTATATACATTGTTAATTTTATAACCCTTCCCACTCCCTGATTTTGCCATTTTCCCAAATCTCCATCTTTGCTCAAACCTTCCCATCTCTAGTAATCTGACCATCTAGTTTCATATCAAATGTCTTCTAATGTGTCCTGTCCTTTAGTAATTTACCCCTATTCAATAACAACTTTCTAGTATTGTAGTCTCTATTAACACACCAAGTTAAGTACAATCTAAAAATTTCAAAATTATGATCTATTTAAAATAGAGAACATGCAGTGATTTCTTTCTGGGGATACATACAATATTGTTACTGTCTAGTTCTATAAATTCCTTAGCAACTTCATAATTTCATTTTCCTTCACATATGAATTTCGTTGTATGTATGTACCACAGTTTCATTAATAGGCACATAGGTTGGTTTTATTTCCTAACTATTATGAATATAGCAGTAAGAAATAGAATGAGTTTGTTTCTCTATACTGGAATACAATACTGAGTTTTGGTGATATAATATTTATAATTTATTAAAACTTGCCTAGGGATTCAGAATGCAAAATGAGCCTCAGCTGTAGAGATCAGGCAGTGGTGGTACACACCTCTAATATTAGGACAACGGCAGATGGATCTCTGTGAGTTCAAGGATACCCAGGGCTATATGAGATTGAATCAATCTAAAAGAATAACAAAACTCATGTCTTTAATCCCAGCACTGGAGAGATAGGAACAGAGTCTTCAGTAGTCAGTCTTAGGAGCTCTAATATATACTAACAAACAGATTTATAAAATAGAGGACATACCTCCATATGCATACCATAAAGACTTCACATCTTAATGTATTTGAATGTAGATTGCTGCCAAAATTATACATAAATCAGTTAAAATGAAGCAAATTGTACCAGAAGACAAACATATAATGTATACCTATATACATTATATAAAATTACATGCATTATATTATTCCTTTATATGTATAGTCTTCCATAAGTAGGTGTAGGTGTACAAAATGTCAGTTATTCTGTCTATAATATTTTGAGTGTTTTATATGAATTTTTTCAAATGTGTTATATAACTAAAGAAACCTAAAACTATAAATTTAAACTATGTGACTACATGTGAAATTATATTTGAATTGATTTCATATCATCTGTAACCACAAAGTTAAAATATTTTGTTTCTGTTGATGAACTCCATTTTTGATATGTGAAATTACTCACATATGTTTTCTTGCTTTCTAAGAGTCTGGTGCTGCAAAATACAAGTAGGTCAAGAGGACTCTGAACTTGCATTTCTATCTAGTCTGCAGCAGAGAATCCTTGGTCTCTCTTTCTTCCACTAGTTTCTCTCTACTGTGCCTCTACCTCCATGATTCTGCACAGAACACAGTCCCAAGTGCAGCTAAGACACAGACTAAGTGTATCTACTGAGCAAATTCAACTTTGAGGTATTCCAAAACAACATTTTTGTATTTTTATATCAACTCTTTTGACCTCAACAAAGTATGTGTTAAAAGCAGGCTATCCTTATCATTCTGCTCTTAGTATCCTATACAGCATCTCCAAGTACCTATGGAGTTCTCTTTAGCGTCTGCCTTTTATGTGTCATGTGGTTCCTGACATGAAATAAAATATTAATACCTTATATTTCATGCTGTAAATAATTAATGCTGTTATTGCATGCTCTCTAAGTGATATATGCTTTCAACTTGTGGCTGTACTTTATAGATCAAGCTGCAACTTCTTTCCTCCTCACATTTGTGAGGTTTTCAGGGGAAAGGAAAACAAAGGAAAAGTGTGATAAGATCCATGTGTTTGCTTGAATATTAATGCTTGTTGCAGTGGTATGTGAAGCAGACTGATGCGATGATTACAGCTTTAAGGCAGTTTGTCAACACTGTCTGACTCTCTCTACAATGTGAAATCTAGTTTTTGTGCTGAAGACATTTGTCCTCAAAAATTTCAGGCGGAATGTCCACATATTTCAGAATGACTATCCTAACAGACTATTTCTTTTCTCTCAGATTAAATATTCTCATGGCCAATTATGCACCATTTTATTTGGTTTATGCACTCAATATTTTGCATTTGAACAGCATAAAGAATAGTGGCCAAAGTCTTCAGAGTCAGCAGGAGAGAGGTAGCATTTGTCACAATTTTGTGTCAGTCTTCTAATTCAAGTACAAGTACCTCGGATGGTTGGTCATGTGTAAAGAAAGTTTATAGAAAACTTTTCAATAATTCCAGAAAAAGCATTATCAACCTGAATGCAACTCAGCAGCGTTACTGTCTCTCTTTCATCCTCATGCCTCAATATAACCCTTCATGGTCACATACACAGTCAGCAACGTCTCCTGACACACTTGCATGATAGCACAGGACCACATGCACTTCCTTCCTTCAACCTTGACACATACAAATCTCTCATTGTTAAATATAAAAAAGGAGGCACTTCTCCAGTGAAGAAACTTTTAATTATAGAATAAAAATTAGGATTGTAATCTAGAACATATATATACAAGCTTTTTCTTTGTGTGTGTGTGTGTGTGTGTGTGTGTGTGTGTGTGTGTGTGTGTGTGTGTGGCCTCTGAACATGGTAAGAAATCCAAGAAATGGTTTAAGGTTTTATTCAAACAAAGAAATCTATGCTAGTTATAAGATGATTATAAGCTACTTTGGTTAACCAATAAAGATAACCTCAGACACCAGAAAGTGTTGCTGTTACCTTAAGGTAAGCAACACAACAAATACTTCTGCTCAGATTAATTTGACCAAAAGTAAGCCCAAATTTGAAATCTTCACTGGTTCATGTGTCTTCTGCCCATATGTAGTTTGTGGTTACTGGTCTGTCTGTAGTGTGCCTGTTCTGTGTTTGTGTATGTACGTGTTATCTGTACATCACAGAGGTCTTTTTCTGTGGCCTTTGAACAGTTCACAAAACAGAATGAGAAAGGAATAAGGGATATTTCACTGAAAACTTTAAGAGAGCTTTACAGGGAAGAATTCACTTCACTGACCCACCTGACCAAGAAGAATTCTGTACTGAAACCAATATTTATCAAGCAATATCCATGTTATTTGCAGCATTCATGGGGCATGCTTGCTTTACGTTTTCCCAACCTGCTGGATGTTTTCAGCAAATGATTACTACACAGATATACACAAACTGCATTCTTCTTAGTCAGGGGCATAGAATAATACATAATTTAAGATTAAAGTTATGACTTAGCTTGGGTTGCAAAGCATGATTATATGGGGTGTTCAAGACAAGTATCTTTGGTTATATTGTTCTCTTAAAAGCAGGTTAAAGTTAAACAGGCTAAACATGCAATAGGATACCAGCTTAAATACATAGTCTTAAAAGATCTCCGGGGGTATTGTTAACTCCCCTGTGAGGTCTGTGGAAAGTTCACTGTTTGGGAGTCAAGAGATGCTTTCATAAAAATGTGTCCTTATAGTTAGCACTTTTAATTCTCGAAGGAGAAATGATCTCTGATTGGCAAGTGCCAGGAGTTACTAAGGAAAGCCAGTCTTAGGAATGTTGTTGGCAGATCAGCTGACAGTTGCAAAGATGACAAATCATGTTCTTTAAGACAAGGAAGACTGTTTTGCTGGGTTGCCCTAGGAAGGCAGTTTCCTGGAACAATCATTGTGTCCTACACTTTTCTCTCTTCAGCCCTTCAACTTTATTTTTTTGTGCATCTAAGAATATTTAATTCATATCTCAATTTTATTAACTTCATTGACAAATATTTTTTTTGGTAAAATGTCATTGATGACATGATGGGAGATGTTATTCTGTATATATGTTTCTCATACTGATTAATAAAGCACTGTGGCCAATAAGAAACAAGATAGTTGGGGCTAGGAGACCAGGAGGAGGAAAGAGGAAGTACTGGGGATGAGTCGAGATGTAGCCCAGGGAAGAAGGAAGACGCCTGCCACGGCTCCCGGATAAGACGACCACGTGGAAATACTTAGATAAGTAGAAATGGGTTAATAATTAAGATAGAGCTAGCCCATAAACAATAATGGTAATTGGCCAACAGGATTGTATCAAATACAGAGTCTCTGAGTGTTATTTGGGGCTGGTGTGGCTGTGGGCCCAGACCGGCAGCAAGCAGGATGGCACCGGCGGGCGGGTAGGAGAAACCTGCGGTAATAATGACACATGTGACTTTACGTTCTTAGGTTCCTCAATGCCATCACTGACCTTTCTTGGTAGATGGTCTATTTCCATGTCATAGGGGCTCTGGAAGAACCCATTTAAGAGATCTGAAGCACATTTGAGGCAAAATATATGCCAAAGAGAAAAAGCTTTTAATGATCCATTTGAAATTGTATTGAGTTTCATATTTTTGGCCCTATTGATATCATCATTGAGAAATGACCCCATAGATGTCATGTGAACAGGAACAGAGATTGAACATTATTAGAATGTACAAAGTGGTCAGTAATCAAATTAGTTATAAATTCCTGCTATACATACATAATCAAGTAAACATATAAAAATACAGATGTATTGAATCTGAATTATTGAAAACAGGTGTGGTGGTGTGTGTGTGTGTGTGTGTGTGTGTGTGTGTGTGTGTGTGTGTGTGTTTGTGTATGTGATACCTCCACCTCCCCAGAGGTGAATCCATTGTGACAGGAAATTCACTTAGTTGTGACCTGCCATGTGAGTGCTGGGAATTGAACCTGGGTCTTCTACAAGAACAACAACAACTACCTGCACCTCTGAGCCAACTCACTATCTCCAGAATTTAATTATTATTATTATTGCAATGATTTGTGTTCTGCTGTCACAAAATTTTAGTCTGGCTTGAATACCCACTTGGCATACTTGGGGAACTATGAACATGAAGCAAAGAATCTGAACTTTACTGTGAGTCTAACAGGTGCAACATTTATGCACAGTGTTAATGTTAAACACCAGTGGTCCATAGTTTATCTTGCATCATTTGGGTGATGAACCCAGAAATCACTTAAGTTCTGAAACAGAGAATCACAAAATACAAGTTATAGCATTATCTTTCTAGGGATAAGAGGCAGTTTCTACTTCACTGTGGATGAATTTCCTTTTAAACCACCTATGGAAGTGCTGGCCCAGTCAGGGGTGGAGTGGGGTCTCTTTAAGAGATGGTATGAGTGTTCAGTAGCCACTGCCTTTTAAGGTTGACAGCCTTGCGACTGGTGTGAAGAACCTGACGAAATATACTTAAGCTGGAAAAATGCTCATGCAAATATCCTTTCTAGGACACTGGCGGGCCAACAGTTCTTTGGCTGATACACTGTACAGAGGTAGTTCTGACAAACTGTCATTTTATGGAGGTATTAATTGTAAGGATACACAAAGCCTATAAATAATAACTATGTTTGCCAGACCCTTATTTAAAAAATAAATTTGATTTTAGGTGCTTGTGGAGAATCATTAAAACTGTGGATCATAGAGACTTAGAATTTCTATTTCTTGTTGGTGCTCTCATGAAAATGTTGATGGTGATAGAGAAGCTTTCTTTCAATCTCTGTTATGCTTTAAGATAATAGCCATGAGTGACCATGTTGTCCATCAGAATTTTATGTGATTTTAGAACCCATACACCTATAATGGACTCACAAAAATACTATGTAAAGAATATTTGGGTCCCTTGAATACGTGTCTTTACCATCTTCCAGTTTGCTGAATAAACCTGATTATTATAGACATACGTATGAGGTGATAGAGGAGTGTTTTGAGGTTTTCCAATGGAAAATCACCAAATTAATGGAGGTTAACAAAATTTAGAGTATTGACTGCAAAGAGGCATGTAAAAGGAATATTTTATCAAAACCAGACCTCATGTCACCTCCATGAGCAGCCAAGATAATGATGAGCAGTATGATAATGAAAAGGCGTTAAAATGCATATATAAAGCTAATCAGGTGTTGACCATTGAAACCCTATGAAAGCTTGCTTTTTATTGTAAAGAAATGAAAAGCCTAACAAAGTCAAGACATAAAACAAACAACAAAACAAAACAAACCTCATCTTTCTTTTTCTCATTTGCATCATTTCACATGCAATTGGTTGTAGCCATTGTTGGTCTTAGCTCTTTGAAATGTAGCCTGATTACTGGATTGGATAGACCACTAATTTACAACATCACTAAGGTGGGCCTTGAACTTGCAGTTTTTCTGCCTCACCAGTTGAGTATTGGGATTTCAACTATGCACAGACTCCACCCATAAAATGATCCAATTAATAAAAGGGCAAATTCATTTGAAAAGAGAAAGGGAGGGATACTCCCTTAACCCAGAGACAGGACAGAGGGCCTAGACCCCAATCCAAATGACCTGACAGATTTAGATGACTCCTCCAGAAAGGCATCACCCTACATGTGGAGTAGGGGGGAATGGGATGGGAGGGTTGAAGAGAGGGAACTGGGATCCATATATGTAAAACAAGAAAAACAAGCAGCTTCTAATGAAAGTGATGGTGCAGATTCAGCTACCTAGGCATTCGGCGGGTTTTATAGCTCTGCTTCAAAGGGGACAGTGTGGACCTTGATTTTAGAACATCGCCCCAATTGTTAATAATATTGAAGGCATGAAAAAATGCAAGATTAATGTGTCATGGGGGATTGCATGAAGCTTCTAAAGAGTTACTTAGGCCAGGGACGTGGCAGCAAGGGATTATTCACAAGTGATCCCAGAAAAACCACTGTGAGAAGTTATAAAGTGAAGCCTAAGGTACAATGGGGAACAGGCTTTTGGAGGTGTCAGGTTTTTGGGATACATGTCAAGAAAAGGCAGGTGAATGAAATACAACCGAATAGAAGGGCTATTTGTGGTATAGATGGGAACCAGAGTGGGATCCATCATAGTTCCATCTAGATGACATCATCATGAGCTTTAGAAATGGGATATAGAGCTGAGAGGTTTGATGTTTGCCTTGCTGGGTTTTAATCTTGCTTCCTGGTCTGATCTTTCTTTATTGTACCCCTGTCCAGTTTTGTATTTTGAAATGGGAGTGTTTGTTGCATTAAAATTTATGCCAGAAACACATAATTTTAATAAGTTTGTTATTGTTTGACAGTTTCATACATACAAACAATGCCAATGCCTTATGACAAATATTTTCCTCCTTTCCTCCCTGCACAAATAGTTCCACTTTCCCCCTACTACATTTCCCTGCCAATTTCAATGCATCCTCTCTCTCTCTCTCTCTCTCTCTCTCTCTCTCTCTCTCTCTCTCTCTCTCTCTCTCTCTCTCTCTCCTCTCTCTCTCTCTCTCTCTCTCTCTCTCTCTTTCTCTCTCTCTCTGTCTCCCTCTCTCCCATTCTCCCTCCCTCCTTCCCTCCCTTTTCCTCCTTCCTTTCCTCTCTCTCTCTCTGTGTACTTATGGGTGTAGGACCATACACTAATTTTATAGGAACTCATAGTTAAGAGATTTCCTTAACTCTCAGTTGAGACGATAGACTTTTCAATAGTATTGGGATGGTTCAAGACTATAGAGACATTCAGGAATTTGCTAAATGCCTTTTGCATTGTGAAGTAATAATGCCACTTTAAGGACCAGGTTTGGAATGTTATGATGTAATGTGTTATTGGCAGGTTAATTAGTCATTTAACAGTGATGTTAATCATCACTGCCAAATTTAAGAGGTTGATAAGGAATCACCATAGAAACATGTGTTAGTGAGTGTCTTTACAAAAAGATTAAAGGGAATTTAGAATAACCACCCTGAATGATAACTAAACATTCCATCATTAGGGTTCCAGTCTGCATAAAAGTGTGAATTGATCTGAGCATCCACCCTTGTCTTTTTGTACTTCCTGTCTGTGCATATGATGTGACAGGCAACCTCCTGTTTCTGAAGACTTTGCTTCCTCACCAAAATACACCAAGTTTTCAACTGTGAGTTTGCAAAACTCTTTCTTCTTTTGAACAGTTACATTGCTGGTCATGATATAAGAATCATGATGTAGGATGTAACATTATATTGTCATGTGTACAGTTCTTTTGTTTTATCTTTCTATTTCTGCTATCAAACTATTAATACAGATAATATTTATTTCTGTATCATATTTGATGCCGACAACTTTGGTGATATGTTCACTTTTATTAACCATTACAATAGTCTTATTTATAAAATAGTGACCTGAACAAAATTTTTTGTTCTAAGCCTTGATAAAGATTTTTAAATATTTATTTATTATTTATTTTATGTTCTGGTCACAGTTTCCCTTTCTTTCTCTTCATCCAGTCCCTCCTTTTCTCTGTTCTCACCTCCCACATTGTCTTCTTTTTTTTCTGTTTAGGAAGAGTACAGGTCTCCCATGAGTATTAATAAAACATGGCATATCTATTTCTAGTTTTTGGATCACTTCCAGTCTGATTTTCAAAGTGGCTGCACTAGTTTACACCCCAGCAACAGTCCATATGTGTTCTTCCTTGCCAAAACCACACCTGAATTTGTTGTAGTTCTTATGAGATGGAATCTTATAGTAGTTTGATTTTGCATGTCCATGTTGTCTAAAGGACATTTTTCAAACTTTCTGTTTTTTATATCTTTTGAAAAATTTCTTCTGTTGATCCAGAACGCATTGGGTTATTTTCTTCTTGTGCAGTTTTCTTATTCTGTTGTTTGCCTCTTTACTCAATTCACAACTTCCTTTGTTTTACAGAAACAGATAGTCTTAGATCCCTTTCATGAATTGCTTGTCATCTTATTTCCTGTGTTTCCTAAATATTGCGATTCCATACCTATATGAATAAGTTAAAATATAGTTATGTCTCATTTAGGACTTCTATTGCTGCTATGAAGCACCATGAACAAAAGCATGGTGGTAGGTCAGGGTTTACAAGACTTATACTCCCACATTCCTGTTGATTATTAAAGGAAGTTAGTGCAGAGACTCCGTAAAGGCAGCAATCTTGAGTCAGGAGCAGATTCAGAAGCCATGGAGAAGCACTGCCTTGTTCCTTAAGGATAATTTGTAGAACCTAGGACAAAGAGCCCAGCGGTGGCATCACATATAATGGGTCGGGCCCTCCCATATCTCTCACTAATTAGGAAAATACCATACAGGCTTGCTTATATCCTGATTTTAAGGAGGTATTTTCTCAACTAATGTTTCCTCCTCTCAGAAAACTACAACCTGTGTCAAGTTGACATAAAAGTTGCTAGCACGGTTTCCTACTTTTTCTTTTGTCAGATTCAGGGTACCAGGTTTTATGTTGAGATCTTTGATATTTTTGGACTTTAGTTTTGTACATGATAGAGATAAAAATCTGGCCTTACTTCTTGCATGTTGAAATTTAGTTTTTCAGCACCATTTGTTGAGGATGTTGCCATTTCTCTAATGTGTATGTTAGGCATCTTCATCAAGGATGAGGTAACTGTAGTTGTGAGGACTTACAAGTGGGTCCTCAATCCTATTATTTTGGTTTACACGTCTGTTTTGTGCCAGTACAATGCTGTTTTTATTCATGTGTCTCAGTGATATAATTTAAAAATCATTAACATTTAAGCTACACCAACAGATAGGAATTTGAACTGGATGCTACTATGTGTACCTATAATTCTAGTACTCAGACTGCTGAGGCAGGAGGATTCTTGGCTTGAAAGCAGCCTGGTATATATAGGCTGACCTTGTCTCAAAAAAGAGTAAAACTAATTTGAATTTAATACTTTATATTTTTTAGCAATACTAGATATATTTAATTTATTCATGATATTTTACATTTAAGGTAATTCATTACATATTTATAAATATATATTTTTCAAAGTCTGAAATAGAATAGTGCCAAATATGTCTTATGTGGATATAAAAATCCATATGTTGATATATATTGCAGTTATCTTTCATAAAGGGAACAATGAAACCCTCATTTACAGAAGTCGTAAATCATCAAATGGAAAGGCTAGTGTCAGGCAGGCTATACCTCCCTTCAAGTCATTTGTAGTAGTAGAGGGGATCCAAGAGACATCTCCAAGCAATTTAATCTGTTTACATTGCCACTTGTTACCTGACATAACTTGAAGGTAAGGCCCTTTACTGAAGATGCCACAGACTGGTAACAGGATTTACAGAAATTCAGCTGGTACTGACTTAGAAATCCTCCTCCCTAATGTCTGTCCTCATAGTATCAGAAGATACTGTACATGCTGGATGGGGAGAAGCATTATCAATAGTTATACCCAACATTATATCCTCTGAACCATCATGATGGCCAGTATAGGAAGGCAACACCAATGGTGTGGTAGTGGCATCATTATCCTGGTGATAAACATTAGCCATACATTTAGACTTATGGCCTCAGCAAGACAGGACACATACGTACTATTATAAACCTATAAAAAATACATAGCTGAAGATATTAGAGACTCTAGGAAACCCACTCCTTCCATTTTGCTAAATTGACATCATATCCAGCTTCCTTCTAAATATCCATTCTTATATCCATAGATTAATGTAACTCTCAGCTCTCCTCAAAGAAGTTTCTTTTTTGCACCAGATGGAATCTATTGTAGAGAGCAAAAACTGATCAAAGAGAAGTAACAAGGAACACTGTAGAAGATGAGCAAGACATTTGTAAGAGCCAGAAGACCTGTAGAGCTGCTAGGAAAATGTGTTGAGGGGAGGAATAGAAACATTGAGAACACGAACTCTCAACAATATAGCTGCCTGTATAAGACTATGCCGGTCAGTATACCAGTGTGTTGGAAAGGGCTCCCAAGGCCACACTCAGTTGCCAAGCTACAGACAGACATCTGGTGGTTGCTAAGAGAGTAAGAATTCTTTAAAGAAATATGAAAGTAATTTTAATCAAATCCTTTAAATATATTTTAATGAATTTTATGTTATTAGTCCTTGAAAAGCATACTTATGCCCTACTGGGAAGGGTATTTTGCATCCTATCTATCATCTATCTATCTATCTATCTATCTATCTATCTATCTATCTATCTATCTATCATCTATTTATCTGTCTATTTATCTATCTATCTATCAATATCTATCTATTTTATCATATATCTACCACCTATCCATATATTTATCTATCTAATCTATCATCTATATTGTAAAATGAAAAATATAAAACTTGCAAATAAACATACTTATAAAATAAACTTTATTACAAAACATACTTTTTAAGTAGTAAAACCACCACAAACCTAGAATAATGGAACCATTTGCACTTGCCCACTTCCAAATATTATACTCCTTAATGAAATTTGATATAATTAAATGAGTCATTCTGGAGCCATTGGACTTTGTTTAGAGTTTCAAACATTTATTATCAATTACATTTTATATACTTATCCAAAAGGAAAACATGAAAGAGTTAAAATTAGAACAATTAGTTTTCCATTACCTTTCATTAGCTGTGCATCTTTTAGCTTCATCACGCCCTTCCTAACCACCTAATATTGTCCTTTGTTCTACTTTATAAATACTATATTAAAACCACATGTGTATTTATGCCTGTTTTAAAGACAAATACACAGTATTGTTTAAAAGTCTTTATTTAAACAGTCAGTGATCTAAAGTAGCAAATTTTAGCTTTTCTTTCTCTTCTCTTGATAATCCTCATCATTCTAATTTTAAATACCAACTTTTAGTATGAACAGGGCAGTATGAAGAGCAGAATCAAGCTAAGCACTGAGATTTTTGGGAAAAAGTGAATTCAGCTTAGTGGAGAATTACAAGATGGAGAGGGAACATCACAGCAATGATGAGGGCTAATTGGTGTCCTTATAAGACATCATTTACAGAGGTGCAGTCTGTTGAGTCTGAATACATCCTAAAGCATCAAGAAGCCATTTGAGATGTATGCCTCATCAAAAGTGTTTGATCCTAGAGTTGCTGCTTCATACATGAATGCTAACATAAACAAGTGTGGAGAGGTGGGATGATACTTAGACATCTGAATCTGTTAACCAGCTGCAGTCCCCAAAGAACGCTGCCGCCATGCATGTGAGTTATTCCGAGGCTGGGTTCTAAATTAATCCACTTCAAAGCCCAAAACTGAGAAACCAAAATTGAACATTTAAAAAGTACGTGTCTGTCACATAGTCCACAATTGCATTGACCGTGAGCACCACAGGCTTTCAGAGAGATCATGGGATCTTATTTAAGTGAGCACAGCTAATACTGCTGTGTCCATGCCACATAATTTAAGTTCTCAGTGGTGTTTCCTGAAGTGTGGAACTCAAGAGTAGATCTTATTAGGTATCTCACCAGGATCCCTAAGAATGTAAGCTTACCCTTACACATAGCCAAGTGACTGGTATGATGACAGTGAGACAATATGGATGCAGGCCATTTTATGGGTAGCGGAGGCCCCCAAAACTCTAAAAATCATTTTGTGAATATATTTGTTTGAACAGATATTACAAAATATTATAGACTCTATGTTCATGTTACTCAGAATACTTCTGGCTTCATAAAATATAAAAAGTATATGTGTGGCTGAAAATAATACATTGTCATCATTACTTTTATTGTTATCAGCTAAGAAGAATTCTAAACACTTGGTTTACAGTCCAAGGTTACCACAAAATTTCTATATATCTATCTATCTATCTATCTATCTATCTATCTATCTATCTATCTATCATCTATCACCAACCTACCTACCTACCTACCATCTATCATCTATCGTCTATCTAATCTTTCTGATTTCTGTCTCAATTTTAGCAGGTACTCATGGCAGTGGAGTGGCTGAGGCAGCTCTAGGGATTATTGCTCATTCAGTAATTCTGTAGCAGTAAGATAGCCGTGTGTTTTTGTCTGGCATCTGTCTATTAAGAAGGGACAAACTGAACAGAAGCCTCCTGCCAGCCTAGAGACTTCCATCATATCTTCTTAACAAATTAAGATTATTCAGTAAATGAGAAAGGAACTTAAAACTAAGACCTGCTTTTCAATTCTGAAAGACCCAATAGGCACAGCTGATTGCCTGTGGCCTCATCTGTAAGAGAAACAATCACACAGCACATGCTTCCTCTTGCACGGTGGAGTCTTGGTAAAGAGATCAAAAGTGATAATGTTTCTATGTCTAGTGACCAAGTTACAGCATACACAGAAAACAGTGAGGGGTGATAAACATCACAATGACATATACAGTAAATGCCACACCCAGAAAAAGTCTGTAGAGAAAAATAGCACATTTCTTTGAAAATGAATTATGATAATGAAAATTTAGTGGATGTTGGGTGATCTATAGACCCATGAGATACAATACACAAGAACAATGTTAGGAACTTCCAGTTCCTGATAAAACATTTAGCATCTGATATATGAAAATTGTTATGTCTTGGCAGTTTTAGACCCTAATTTAGGCATCTCTGGCAGCAAGAAAAATGAGATGAACATCACTGTTTGCCCAGGTCCTGAGGATTTATTACACTGATATGGCCTGGGGAAAGGGTGTGTGTTACTGTACAGTAAGAAAAATGTATTTCCAAACAATCCCCTTCTCGGGGTAAATAATATTTTCCCAATGCTGTTTCCTTGCTTCCTTCCTCTCGCTTCCTACTAAGAGGAGTTCCAGAAGAGCCAACTGCTGTAGAGGTATTTTTATTCCAGCGCTGTTCAACAGAGTATTCAAAATCTCTTGAGTCAATTCCAAAGAGGCAGGAAGTAAACTTTGTGCTTTTCATAGACAAAAAAAGAATGTAATAATGAGCCTTTGGTTTTGGAATGTACTCATATCCCCACCTTGGATGCATAAGCTATTTCACTGAATAATTGTTCAGTGACCCAGACAGCTTTTCATAGGAATGTAAGAGAGCTACTGGCAGACAGGCTTTTTCATTTTTCCCTGTCCAAACACTACATAAGGAAGAAGTCCTGTGTAGTACACCATATCTAGGAACTTTCTACAGACTATGCTTTATTGATTTGCTTAGTATAGAAAGCACCCTTGCTAATAATTCTGTAAGTTTTGCAGATTGGGAAAACTGGAAGACAAAGTACTGAGACTTGAACAAGGCCTCACTGTTTGATCTGAAAATGGGCCATGAGATGTACACATGGTAGTTTTTATTTACCATATACTTATTTGAATATAAATCAGGGGCCCTAACTATACATTTATGAAATTGACGCAATATCACAAATATAAAAACGCAGTCTGTGGTGGTCTGGTTAGAATATCTCATATGGGAAACGTGTAGGAGTCAGAAGGGATGGAGGACACCAGGAGAACATGACACAGCAAATCAACTAAGCAGCCCTCGTATGGGCTCACAGAGACTCAAACGGCAATCACAGGGCCCACAAGGGTCTATACCTGGTCTCTTCATATGTGTCCCAGCTGTTAATTTGCTGTCCTTGTGGGAGTCCTAACACTGGGAACAGGTTTATCTCTGATTCTTTTGCCAGCTATTGAGGCTCTTTTCCTCCTGTTGGGTTGCCTTGTTCAGCCTTGATTTCAGGAGTTTCACCTTGTCTTATTATGGCTTGTTGTGTCCTGTCTGACAGTTGTTTTTTTGAAGACCCGCTCTTTTCTGAAGAGGAAACACAGTGGGAGGGGGGTCTGGGGAACAAGGAAGGTCGTGGGGGGGCTAGGAGGATTGGAGGGAGGGGAACTATGGATAGGATGTATTGTTTGAGAGAAGAAACTAAAATACAAAATACCTTATAAGAGCAGTCCACAATGCTTCATTTTTTCACTCTTTGAATTGACCCAGGCTTTCACAGCTTCCTGCTTTGTGCCTGTTCATTAGCTCCTATGCACCATGGGAGATGCCTGGCATTGTGGAAGAATACTGGACACCGTGGGAGAAGAACAGTCTGTGACATCAAAGCGCTCATAAAATAAATACAAGTGACCTCAAGAGCAGTGCAATCTAATTTTTGACAGAAAATCTTGCATCAGGCTCTCTATTCTGTTACAGCAGGTTGTTCCTGCCGGCCACAGCTGGTCCTGCTGCCATGGTCCCACAACCATGTGTGCCCCAAATAACACTCAGAGACTCTGTATTTGATACAATCCTGTTGGCCAGTTACCATTACTGTTTATGGGCTAGCTCTGTCTTAATTATTAACCCATTTCTACTTATCTAAGTATTTCCACGTGGTCGTTTTATCGGGGAGCCATGGCAAGCATCCTGCTTCTTCCCTGGGCTACATCTCGACTCCTCCCCCCTACTTCCTCTTTCCTCCTTGTCTCCTAGCCCCGCCTATCTTGCTATCTCATTGGCCACAGAGCTTTATTAACCAATATGAGAAACATATATACAGAATAACATCTCCCATCACTATTCTATTGAGATAGCAATAACAAGAAGCAGAAATTTAATGGGGCTGTTACGAACAAATACATGAACTTTATGGAATGTAAATAAGCATAAAAATATTTATGTGCCTGTGATCATTCTTAGAACTTTAACCATTATTCAACAAGTTGGCACATCCTGTGCCTATTAGTGACCCTTTCTTCCCAGCTATTCCTTTCCTTCTTTCTGCAAATTGGATCTGATTAGGGCTATTGATAAGCATCCAACTTGTTAACAGGAGTAAGTAAAGCATTCTTTAAAGGATGAGGAAGCCCAAGGTCAATTTGGTTATATCACTCCATGTGCACTCTAAGGAAGCCATATCTAGAATGCATTATTTACTCTACTCCAAATACTGTGGCATGGCCACCATTCTTAGTATAGAATATCCTATACATTACCCTGCTATTCCATACAAAATTCTTCATAGCCAAGCCATTCATTTAAATAATGGTGATTTACAAGGGTGATTCTTGACCAGTTAACCATTTTTGATATTTCTCTTTATGCTATTGGAAAGATGTAATTTCATTTCAGAGATTTCAATTGCACTTTTGGGAAAATGGTGATGACTTATAGCTTATACATTATCCTCTAGAATGCTTTAAGTCAACAAGAAATATAAGATGCTGTATTTTCTATATCCAGAATTTACCCACATAAAACCAAAATGAAGATGACAGGACTCTTTGTTAGTAAATCGTATGGTAAAATGCTTCTTTTAAATTTCTGAGACTAACTGGTTTTAAGTTCTTTGTTCATAATGAAGAGAGGTAGTTCCAAGAAGGTACCATTAATAGTCTATTACACTGCAAGTAGAGGGCATCATTTGACAATTTTGTATTTTTCAGATGAGTGAATCCAGCAGGTAAACAGTAGTAATTCTGACTAATGTGATTCATCTGCATTCCATTTGCTATATACAATGCATGGAAATTATCCCTGCAGCACAGAAGGTCTCGTTGGAAGCCTTTGAACATTGTGGCGTCCCAAGGCAAAATCTGACTAAATGGTCCAACCAAAATACACAAGCTGCTAATACCTTTAGCTTTAGGAATAGTGGTTTGTTTGGAGACTTCCAGTCATTAAGAAACAAGGAACACCAAAGAATTTGCTGAGAATGAGGAAAGATGTAATAGTAAAGGTGAGTGACTTCAAACCACCAGCTTCAAACATAGGAAATATAAACGAGGCAGATCCACTTTTGAATGGAGTATCTGCAGGGTAATTCTAACTAGTAATAGAAGCCTCTCCTCCTTGTTGTAGTGGCAGTCATGTGGGCCCTGCTGTCGGCGAGAACATATGCAGCCAGTCTCCTCTACATTTTATAGGGTGATATGTCTCCTTCATGAATGGCATCATGGGACTTCAAGATGTGCCCAGAAGTGTTAGGGACTAGGAAGTATATTTAAATCCCCAACAGTACATGCGTGGGTGTGGTCTTAAGCAGGCTGTGGTAGCAATTGTGTTGCCTTTATTTTTTGTGGTACCACACGAAAATTAGCTCTGGCCTTCTGCTTTAAACAAAGGATATGTGCATACTGTGGTCTGCACTAGTCATTACATTTTTGGGGAAAGTATAAGAAAAAGAAGGTGGTGATA
Source organism: Cricetiscus sungorus (assembly GCA_030556225.1). Lineage (NCBI taxonomy): Eukaryota > Metazoa > Chordata > Mammalia > Rodentia > Cricetidae > Cricetiscus > Cricetiscus sungorus. The sequence goes on from JANBXA010000366.1 coordinate 44,684,600, forward strand.
TCATGTAGGCACGGCACTTTTTATGACTGAAATTACAAAGTGTGCACTCATTAGATCTTAGGTGAGTATTAAGTATTTACTGTTGGCATCCCCAAAGCCAGAACCAATGAGAAAAATCACACAGTAGGAGAGGGGGAGAAATACTTCTTAAGCACAACTTTTAATACAAAGGTAGGGAAAAATCGCGCACGTGCATGCACGTGCATATTCATAATAGTATGTGCATATAATTGTGGTTGCCATGGAAGCCAGAAAAATAATGACACCAGATTCTCTGGAGCTAAAGTTACAAATGATTGTGAATTGCCTGTCATGGTGCTGGGAACTGAACTTGAAGCCACTAGAAGATCATTGCATGCTCTTAAGCATTAAGCCATTGTTCACCAAACCCTAGGAGCTTTCTGCATTAAAGTGTGGTCAATAGAGAAGTAGCAGTCAAAACAGGGGACTCCACTTACAGCAGGGATGAAGTAGGCATAGCCCAGCCTGCCACTCTTGTTACTTAATGGTATGCAGCAGCCCAAGCTTGTTGCAACAAGCCCAACTTCGGTGGGGAGATGGGAAGGATTTGTCCATGGTAATGAAGAGGGACAGTTCTAGGAGAAAGTTTGTGTACTACAGGAAGTGAAATGTGTAATGAATCTCTCCTGTTTGCATTTCTCCTTACTCTAACAGAACACCTCACAAGAATCAACTTTGAGAGGAAATGTTTATGTTGGCTGACAGTTCAAGGCAATACATCCCATCATGGCAGAAAGCATAGCATTAGGCGAAGGATGCCACTAGTCACATTGCATCTACATGAAGAAAGTGAAAAGTGAGCAAGGTTTGGGTTTAACAATAAATACATTATAAAAGAGAAATAATAAAAACAGAAAAAGGGAGCAAGAATTGTGCTGTGCTGTTTAACCTCATGACCACCCATAGGGATGCATTTTCTCCGGAAAAGCCCCCAAAGTTTCCAAATTTTCCCAAGCAACCAGCTTGTGACAATGTTCAAACATGAGACTTTGTTGTTCAAAGCACAACAACTTCTCACACAACATTGTTATTGTGATTGAATACTTTTCCCAAGTGATGAGACTTTCCCATTGGACTTTACTGAATTTTTAACTATCCCCACAGCTTCTAAATTGCAAATTTGAACTTGACTAGAGTAGATAGTAGAAAGTCCCGGGTACCTTGCCCACTCTGTAAAAAGGTCTCTCTATATGAAACCAGCCTGTTAACCCTGGAGTATCTTACAGATCTGGAAAAAAACTGGAGGTGAGGTAAAGATAGCAATTAAAGAAATTAATAAAACCCCCTGGCATGAGCACACCCAAAAGCCATGAAGTTATTGTCTTTGGTGGAATTACTTTTTTTTTGTCTGAATAGATGTTGTATCTGGAATGAAGAGACATGTATACTGAGATAAAATGAGTACAATAGGATCAGAGTCTATCCTGGACTATCCCAGAACTCATGCTGTAACTGAATTGACAGCATTCCTCCTGCCTGAGCTTCTTAATCATCACGTAGAAGGAATGAGACACAGTATTTGGAAACAAGGGAGTAACATTTTATTTTGGTTATTTGTTACAGAGATAGTTTCACTATGCATAGCCTTGTGGAGGTTCATAGCTAGAGGAATTTTGACTTAAGGTTATTAACTATAGGAAATAGTGACTGAATTGCATTTTTAAAAAGAGTTTTTAAATTCTATTAAAATTGTGTGTGATTGTGTGTGTGTGTGTGTGTGTGTGTGTGTGTGTGTGGTGTGTACATCTGTGTGGCTTTTAATATACCATATGTATTCACAGAAGCCAGAAGACAATATTCTATTCTCTGGAACTGGACATCTAAGCAGTTATGTGCTTGCAGACAAGGATGTGGGGTGCCAAATCCAGGTCTACAGAGCCATCTCTCCAGGCCTCAAATCATAGGGTTTTAAAACCATCCTCTGTATTCTGAAGACCACTCAATGAGAATTGGGCCATAAGGTTTATGATCAAAAAGTGAAATTAAAACATCATTTCAACAAAAGAAAAAAAAAACATTACTGTTGCTTTATATACTGGTCATGGCCTTCAATATTTGTTTCTCATTCGTGGCCTATGAATAAAGAATTTATCTGGGATTGAGATGTGTATTTAAAGTGACTTACAATAAAGCTTCTCACAGAATTGGTAACATACTTTGTTACAGGCCACTTAATTTGTGTATCTTACCCAGAAACACGTTTTGCATAAGGAATAAAGAGTAACTCACAGCTATGCTTGATAAGTGACTAGGCATTGTACATTTTATGTAAGTAGACCACATCTAATTCAGACTGCTTTTAATAGCTTATATTTTTTTCCCCAACAGCTGCTGCATGCAGTAGAGACAATTCTGAACTAGACCACAAGTGTTTATGTAAAAACTCCAGCACAGGGTATATTATCTAACATAATTACACATTTGAAAGATTCAAATGTGCAACCCGAAGCCCTGAACATCCTGTGAAATGTACTCCAATTAACTAATTCTCTGTATTTCTTGGCCATTGCTAGAGATACCATTTTTTGGTTAATAACCCTGATAGGATGTGTGTGTGTGTGTGTGTGTGTGTGTGTGTGTGTGTGTGTGTGTGTGTGTGCGCGTGCATCATGACATGGCAGCTATGAGATATTTTCTGCTTGCTGCCACATGGGTATATCTATCTAAGCAAAACCACAGTTCTTACCTCACAGAGGATAAGACAGTTTATTACAGCACAAAGTATGAGTGATCACAGCCTAGGAACACAGATTTAGATCACCTCAAGCTACATGGTTCAATGAGGTAGCAATTTCGTGAACCTTTTATAGCAACAGAGCAAAAAAAAAAAAGCTGCAAATCAAGACACCTTTCAAATACATTGGTGGTCATATCAGGTAAGCAGATTATAGTGAGATAGTGAATTCTGCCATAGGCCTTAGATGCTATCTGACAACAGGATTAGCCCTTTCAGTGTCAGAAATTTGGGGTTTTGTTAAGTTAATACACACCAAAACTTGTTCTCTGTTGGTCAGGCAGGGTATTATCTGTTAGTCACAGGATATTAGGTCCCACACAGAATGGGGCAAGATAAATTGCAATTATTTGGACTTGCAACAACCTAACCCTTTTCCATCACAGAGGTTCTAATCAATCATGTGTTTGTTCTTTGCAGACATAGTATCCATTCAGGCATTCTCACATCCCCTAGGAGACTGCAAAGACACAATGCTATATCTCCAATTCTTATTATTTGAGTCAAAAACTTAGTCAATTGCAGAGGAAAAGTGACAATAGGATTCTTAACTATTTTAATAGTGTTTAAACTGATAATATCTTATTACCTTAAAGAAAAGTTATTCTTGCTCAACTGTAACCTGTCTGTCTACAATGTTATACATTCTGCTTGTGTCACATATGCAATTCATACCTTATATTTGGTTTTGTGAATGAATAGTATTTCACTCAGCTTCAGGAATATGTGGTTTTACAGACTTGGCAATGTTGTCTCAACCACATCTTAGTTCATAAACTATTTTTACTTTTTCCTCAAGATTGGCACCTAGATTCCACTAAGGGTCTTTCAATTAGACAGGACACAGTGAATGACTGTTTTTCTCTCATATCCTAGGAACCTGTTGAGACATATTGTAGTTTTACATTTGTTCTTCAAAACTTCCTACATTTGTGCTTCACCTTCCAGTTTTATTTGCAAAATTTCTCTGTTATGTTTGTAGCTTTGTAAGCCTATGTGGACTGGACATTTTAACTCTACCTACAATGCTCAAACAGGATTCTGTCATCATTCATCTTGATGCTCTGAGTTGCATACTGCTGTTGAATGATAGTTTGTTGCAAAATCACCGACAGACACTTTTTTTTAATTTGTCTAAAGTAGGTCTTATTTTTCCCACTGATGTGGGAGAGAAAAGAAAGCACCACAAGTAGCAAACAATTTTCCTCTGGCTATCAACTGACTCCTCCCTCTCTCTCTCTCTCTCTCTCTCTCTCTCTCTCTCTCTCTCTCTCTCTCTCTCTCTCTCTCTCTCTCTCACAGACACACACACACACACATACACACACACACACACACACACACACACACACACACAGTGTGCTGGCATCATTGAAAATTTGATCAATGTGCAAAAGAAGTGTTGTAGAGACTAATATCAATAAAAATTAACAACAGCGTTAACTTCTAGAATTTACTGAATGCTTAAAAATGTATAAACATAGATTCTGAATTTGAAGAATCAGCCAACGGTAGATAAAAGAAAACAATGTCCATATTAAAATGTATACACATTGTTCTTATCAGTGTGCACTAAATAATACTATATAGAGCCACTTTTAGACATTGAAATTATGACCTAAATATTTATATGAGAAGAGGTAAAGGGTGTAACTGTTGATTTGAGACTGTAGCATGTGTAGATTTTGAAATCCAAGAGCTCCTAGAATGAGCTGTTCACGGAGGCTCATTCCAGGATGAGCTCATTCCAGAATGAGGCTCACTCAGCTCACTGTGTTTAGTGGAAATTACCTCATAAATGTAAGAAGCAGAAAAAGGACAGGATGACACCACTGGTCTGTGCTCTTCACCTTGTACTGTTTAAAGGTAGTGAAGAGACCATGATGAACTCACTTGGGCCCTGACTTACAACTTCCTACTACTGACCCCATGACATAGTTCGGTATATTAAATAGAAAAGTCTTCTTCTTCATATTTTAATAAAACACTCTGAGCAGTATTCCTGCCTAGTAATTATCTATAATTGTGTCTGTGTATGTTGTCATTTTCTTCATACTTTACCAAAATCTAAAATCTATGCTAAGGTCCTTACTTCTATGATCCCCCCTCTCTTTCTCTCTCTTTCTCTGTCTGTCTTTCTGTCTCTGGGCTAGAAGAACTGTAAAAAGAGTCAATATTCAGTAATGATTTGGTTTACTGGGCTGATTCAGCATCTACAACATAGTTGCTTTTATTAAATATTTATTGGGAAAATATTGATGCATTCATATTCTACCATTCTAGAAACACTTTGACAGTACTCTGAATATTGTTTTCTACAACACTTTAGTAAGTTATTGCTGATATTATTTGCTAATAACTTTATCAAATACAATTTTAATCCAAAGTTTCTTTAATATGGACTTCTAATTAAAACTTCAAAGCCAAGCTAAAGGAATAGCTTTAGAGTATAGGAGAAAGGCACTAAGTAAATTGTATTAATGGGTGTTTGATGATGGAATTATAAAAGAGCCTGAATTAAATCTCAGTCTACAAAGGTCATTATGGTATAAACTTCAAAATGCCCGTAGCTGGTTGAGAGACAAATTCCTGCTTTACAAAATTGCATATCATTACAGGTATAGGAAAGTGAGTCAAAAGATGAGATATGATAATGCCACAATGATAGCTTCACAGCCCCCAAAACTGGAAAGGCAGAGTGCATTGGTTTGTTAATAAAAGGATAAATGACAACAGATAATGAAAGTTAGTCAATGTCAAATTTTCATATTTCTATCAATTATGTGTGTACTTTTACCAGTAACTTGTCAGCAGCTGTAACCACAGAAACCAAGAATACAACTTACCAGTGGGATGCTCTGTATCCAGGACTTCTTGAAGGAATATCAAATTCCTCTCTTCCATGGACATGGGAGCAAGCTCATAGAGGATCTGGTTTTAGTCATTCTCATTTATGAACCTTTGTTCAGTTTTGAACACTGCCCTCATTTCTGCTCAAACCCACACTTAAGTCATGTCTTACATGGGATTCTATTTTATTAGATAGTTTTTATTATCCATGTTTTAAATCTTTTGCTCTTCCTTGAGTATTTATTAATGTCTTCAGTGTGTCAGACACAGATTCAAGGTCTTGGAATCAAGACATTTGAACAAAGAAAACAACAAACAAAGCAAAGCAAGTCCCTTTTTCATAGAGCTCATATTCCTGTGGAAATACTTTACTCCTAGTGCCATAGTGAGACAGTTACCACTATTAGATAAAGGGGACATTAATTTCAGACACCTGACTGCATTTAAAAGGCTGAAACCTAAATAGGCACATGCAACTTCTCTCTCTCTCTCTCTCTCTCTCTCTCTCTCTCTCTCTCTCTCTGTGTCTGTCTCTCTCTGTCTCTGTCTGTATGTCTCTCTCTGTCTGTCTCTCTCTGTCTCTGTCTCTCTCTCAATGTTTCTCTACAAAATTCAGCTTTTAATTGAGTCTTTGAAGTTCAAATCCAATTACTTCTATTCCTTTTATACATCATGAGGATCTCTGTACAATCTTGCTGCTCTTGTACAATCTCATGCTTGTGTTGGTGAGTAGCTGGGAAAATATAATTTCCAGATTGATTGGGCATTTTCGCTTCTACTGAATTCCTGTCATAAACCTTACTTTAGGTGGTTTTTCTCATTCTTGGCCACTGTGTATGAACCTAAATATTCAGTGTAGCTTCTTTATGGTAAGCTCTTCACTCCTGCTCATAACAGCCCATGGTATGTAAATGAGTGTGTGTGTGTATATGTGGGAGCGGGGGACTGTGTGAGTAGATTGTCCCGGTATAATAAAACAAAACACAATGGAATGTAGGAATTCTACATTTGCAGTTTAGCACCTTACTTTTCACTCTTTCAAAGACAATAACTTTGCTTTCAGTCATTCAGTCCTTCAGCATCTGTGGAAAAGACCGTATCCAAAGAGCTGTGTTAATGAACTCCCAGATGAATCTGAACATCCACCATTTTTACTTCAGTTTTGACCCTCTCTTTTTTCTTTGTTATTAGTAGCCTATGTTTGCTTCTTCGTTTATCCTCATTAGCATACAAACTCCCAAACATCTGAACTAGTTCGTTCTTATCTCTGGTATGTTAAAATCTGCAGGGCTTAGATCATGGGGTAGCATGATATGAGCTTGTTACCCTGCTTATGTTTAGTATGTGATCTATGTGTAGTTCATATAATATAAATTACTGGGAAAAATAATTCCTAAGAGTAGTCTACAATATATAAAATAGGATCAATTTAAATTTTTAGTTTGTACAAGTAGTCTATTGTATCTGTCAATTGTCCGTGCCCATAAAAATGTTCTTGAGGGAGTGAAACTTATGCAGGAAAGATATTTATTTGGCTCACAGTCCTGAAGGCTAGAATTTAAAGCTTGGGGTTTTTTCTTCCTTTACTCTTATTGTTTCTGTTGTTTCCTGGTGGGGTCCTTAGGTGCCGAAATCAAATTGATAATTTGTGTGAGATGGGTGTCAAAGTGGGCAGAAAGCCAAGAGAAAGGGAGAGAGCCAACTTGCGCTTTTGGTTTAACTGTCACTCAGGATAACTAACTCATTCCATAGGAATAGTATTGATTATTAGGAAGGTCAGTGCCCCTAATCATCAAGTTACCTCCCACCAAATGTAGGCTACTTCTCTATGATGCCAGCCAGAGGCAAGTTTCTACCAAGTTTTGGGGAGTAGACGGATTCCATGTGACAGGAAGTACTTGCTTGTTGTATGAAGCCGCACTGATTGGTCATGGATCTTGTGCTTCATGAGCAGTGGGATAGTAAGAGACAGGTGGTGCCTTTTCTCTGTGCCCATGAAAGAAGTAGTTTGCACTCCTCTGGGTTAGAAGCAGAGCATCCATCCTTTTGACAATGCAATATGATATCATTCATCAGTGTCCTGGGATGCAAGGGGGCCCATGGCCACAGACTGAACACAGCTTTGATGCAGGATTGCCTCTCCTGAATTTTAACCATAGAAATGAATCATTACTCCTAAATTGAATTCATTTTACTCTTAATAAAATTCACTTACTGTTCACTAAACCCAAGAAATTTCAGCTAAACCAAAAGAATAAATTTATCCACAATGGAAACAAAGTGAAATATATAAAATATAAATGAGAGAAGGCTATTGAAAGATAAGGTTGTTCAGAGCCACAGGAAGACAAAGGGAGAAAGTGGCCAAGGATGGTGGCCTTGAAGAAAAGCAATTCAATTGATGGCTGGATCTTAGACATCTACCCTACAACTGTAAGAAAATAAACTAGTTTGAAAATCACCTGTCTGTGACCATTCAGTGGTAACTATAGAAATGGAAAATAATGAGAGATTGACTAGTCCCAATGCCTTAATGATGCTTGTCAGAGGCGTCCTCAGTGATTTTGCTATGAGACAAACAAGAACACCTTCAATTTTCTCTTTTTTCTGTATAAGCCCCACTTTCACATTTCCATCCATTATTTGATAAGGAATTGCTTTAATGCAGAATGGAGGACTAGCCTCATTACCACTGTAGATTTTTGACACCACTAATTTCCCAGTGACTCTGAATGAATATCTTCCAAATGTTGACCTTCTTTGTATGTATCAATCCATGAAGCCAGTTCCCAATTACTGACTGGTAATCAAGAGTAAATACAAGATTATAAATACATAGCAAGCACTTAACATCTTGATCTAGCATATGCTGAGTCATAATATCTTCAGGCAGTTGATTTAAGTTTAATGAAACTTGTCTATACAAGGAAATTTTCATATTGAATGTAAATATTTTCCTGGAAACTTTTCAATGGAAATTCTGCTTTAAGACCCAAGCAGAATCAGGTGGTGGTGTCTCATGCCTTTAATTCCAGCATTTTGGAGGTAGAGGCAGGTAGGTGGCCAGTCTGGTTTACACTATGAGTTCTAGGACAGTTAGGGTTGTTACTCAGAGAAACCCTGTCTCAAAGAAAGAAAGAAAGAAAGAAAGAAAGAAAGAAAGAAAGAAAGAAAGAAAGAAAGAAAGAAGGAAGAAGGGAAGAAAGAAAGGAAGAAAGAAAGAAAGAAAGAAAGAAGGAAAGAAAGGAAGGAAGAAAGAAGGAAAGAAAGAAAGAAAGAAAGAAAGAAAGAAAGAAAGAAAGAAAGAAGGAAAGAAAGGAAGGAAGGAAGGAAGAAAGCCAGGTAGAATTCCTATTTCTAGATTCAGGATGTAATTTGAATCAGTGTCCTTTCCTCTGTACTCCACTGAGAAAATTTTTATCTGTTTATTTTTGATGTTCCATAGATCATGCTCAAAAACCTTTCCTTCATTTGCAGTTTTCTTTCCATCTTACTCTTGAGTCAGGCAGGGAAGGGGGACAATAACAGTTTGTGACCACAATCAGCTTGACCTACATAGAGAACCTTTTCTAACAGTCAGTAGCAATCTGGAACCCCCACTTGCATCAAGCAGCAGATATAGCCCACTCTAAACACTACTATAGAGCAGTCTTCCTTAGTAGACCCTTCATAATTCCAATTTTGGGTCAAACACATCATAAAACATATTCAGAATCTGTGTGTCATTGGCTGACCCAGTAGATAAAAATAGTTTTCTGAGTGTAAATGTCCTGTTTATTATCCTATGCCCATGCCTGATTGGGCATGAATGTACTTAAAGTCAAACACATCAAGGAAAAGGATATATGCATTGAACAAAGTCACACCTAACCCAGGGCTGTTGGTGAAAATCAAAATGGAATCAACACACTCATACCAAAAGACTTACTCTTCCTTCTCCTGGACCCATAAAATGAAGTCACAGGCAGTGGCCATGTGCTCTTGAGTTACATGCTGCTCAGAGCATGCTGCTCTCTTGCAGTATTTTTGGCTTATACTTTCACTTTGTTTCTTAATAAAATCTCTTGTTGATTTGTTATTTATGTATTCAGTGTTAACAAAATGTTTGAACAAACTGGAATCACCTGGTCCATTGAGATACCACAGGTAACATACCCATGCCAACACAACATACATAAATACATACGTATGTATGTGTGCGTATGTATATGTATTTAAAAAATATATATGTGTGTATTTTAAAATGTTGTATATGTATATATATATGTATATCTATATCTTATATAGCTATACATATATATGATATATATGTATATATTAAAAACATTGTACTCTGAGATCCACATGTGAAAGAGAACATGCTATTTTCTCTCTGCATCTGAGTTACCTTGCTAACACAATATTTTCCAGCTGCATGCATTTTCTTCCAGCCTGTATTTCACTCAAAGCAGAATGACAGTCCATTGTGCATACCATCACATTGTCATTATCCACACATCTGTTGCTGGATTTCTATGTTGGATCCATGTACTAACTATGTGTATACAGCGGCAATAAGCAAGGATGCACAAATATCTCTGTGCAAGGACTCAGAGTCCTTTCAGAACATGGCCAGAAGTGGGATGATGAGTCGTATGATAGTTTAGTTGTTATTATTTGAGGAATGCCCATATTGGTATCCACAGTGGCTGTTCTAGTTTGCACTCCTACAAGCAGTGAACACATTTCTCACTTTCCCTGCATCTTCTCCAAGATTTGTTGTCATTTGATTTCTTCATCTTATCCATTTACACTTTCATTTGCTTTTCACTGATTGCTGCCAATTTTGGGCATGATTAGAGATACCCACTGACCATTTTTTTTCCTTGCTTTTGAAGTTTGGTTCCTTTCCTGACCCACTTACTGATTGGGTGGTGATTTAGGTTTTTCACTTGTGTGGTTCTTTGTATATTTGAGATCTCATCTCCTATTTGAGGCATAGCCGGAAAATATTTTCTCTTATTGCAGAGACTTGCTGTTCGTTCTACTGATAGTTTGCTTTGTTGGGCAGAAATGTTTTAATTTCACATGGTCCAATTTGTTTTGATACTTGGGGCTATTTTCTGCACTACTGGAGAGAAGGTAATTTCTTAACTACAGCCAAATGTATTAGATTTTTGACATAACCTGACCTTACTGTTACTTTCATCTGAGCTTCTTTGATGAGAATTTAAAAAACACACTTTGCCTATTCATTGACTATTTCCATTTATTATTGATCAAACAGAATATCCCTGTCTTTTATTCATTATCTTCTTTCATGTACTTACAACATCATAGTGATTGGTAAGAGGGTGTTCTACACATCATAAATGTTAATCTGTTGTCACTTAATTTTTTCATTTGTAGTTTATTTATCTCTTTTGTGATGTTGGATGATTATATATTCCAACCCCCTCTTTGTACTGATGGGTTAATCCATATCCTTTATGTATATCATAAGTACAAATTGGTAGGATTTTGAAAATTAAATACAAATGAAAAATGAAGGAAATAAATCCAATCAACAAATAACATTTATTCAATAGACACCAATCATTTTATAGCATATCTTTTGAAATTTGAGTAATAATTTATATCCAGATGGAATTTGTCAAAATACAGAGGAAAATATAAATTCTAATTCAATTTCTTCTTGAAGCTCAATATACACTTAAATAGCTTGACTATTCCTTGAACTTGTTAAATGGGTTAATTGAGTTATGTGGTTTGAAATAGTAGAGTTTCCAGGCATTTGTCTCCAGAGGATGTTGAACTTATTGAAGCCTTTCACCAAAGGTCAAAGGGTGATGGCTCCTGGGATCAATTAGTAAGCTACCTAATTAGATTTGATTAATCAGCTCTGAACCATGTCTTTCTCCTGGAGAAGTGAGACCAGTTTAGCATAAGAGCTCTGCTAACATGGTCATGTCTGTGATAATGTAAAAATGATAATGCTGGTTCGCCATATACAAGAAACTTGTCCTATGAGGAACGTGGAACAGAGACAGCAGCTTGGATGAAGTATGGAATACATTATTATGTAATTTTCCCTTCCCTTTCCTCATTATAATCCCTATCATCTCCTCCACTTCCTCTCAAATTCATGGTCTCTATGTAGTTTTTTATATAATATGAATTTAGCTTGCTGAGTTCCTTTAGAGTTGCTTGTATGTATATGACTACAATGCTGACCACTTGGTACTGGATAGTCAAGTAGGGGCTCATTTTGGCGAACACTAATTTCCTCTCTTTGAGCACTTAGTTCTATAGGAACAGAGCATGTGAGGTTCTCCCCTTTAACATTATCATGTCTATTACTGTTACTGCTGTTCAGTTCTTATTTAGGCAGCCATATTGTTGAGGTGTCATGGGTGTCTTAGTAAACATTCTACTGCTGTGATAAAACACTGAAACCAAAGCAACATGGGGAGAAAAGGACTTTCTTCATCTTATATCTTCTCTGCAAGTCAGGGAAAGAACTCAAGGCAGGAAGATGGAGACACAATCTGATAAGGAAGTCATGGAAGAGTGTAGCTTACTGGCTTGTTCCTCCTGTCTTGCTCAGATTATTTTCTTACACCACGCAGGACCACCTGCCTGTGATAGATGAACTCTTCCACACCAGTCAGCAGTCACAATGCCACACAGATGCATCTACAGGCAAATATTGTGAATGCTTTTCTCACTTAAGAATCTACCTTCCTGTTGTCATATGCCTAACAGTGGTATTGCTGGATCTTTTGGAAGAATGATTGACATTTTCCTGAGGAACCACCATGCTGATTTCTAAAGAAATCACTCCCACCAGCAATGGAGGAGTGTTCCTCTTTCTCCACATCCACTGGAGCATAAATTGTCTTTGGTGTTTTTGATTTTAGCCATTCTGACAGGAGTAAGATAGTATCTCAGAGTTGTTTTGATTTGCATTACTCTGATGGCTAAGGATGTTGAGCACTTTCTTAAGTGTCTTTCATACAAGGACATCCATTCAACTATGTTCAAAGCACCATTGTTTTTAATAGCCACAACATAGATGTTCCACAACTGAATTATGAATAAAGAAACTGTGGTGCATTTACACAATGGAGTACTACTCAGTGGGAAAAAATACAATGAAATCTTGAAATTCACAGAAAAATGGATGGGACCAAGTGAGGTAACCCAGTAACAAACAGTCAAACATGGTATGTACTCATTAATGTATGGACTTTAGACACAGAGCAAAGAATTACCAGCCTATAATCCACACCGCCAGAGAAGCTAGGAAACAAGGAGGACCCTAAGTGAGACACACATGGTCCCGCAGAGAAGGGGAAAGGCACAAGATCTGAACAAATTGGGAGCCTGGATGGAGGGAAGAAGGGGTTAGGAGAAATGGAAGAGGAGGACATAAAGGAACATGAATATTCAGTGAGGGGAAAAATAGAGGAGAGCAAGAAAAGTTTACTAGCTCAATGGATGACATTTCCCTGTCACCTTTCTTCTTATAAGTAATGGTTTTATTGAAGAACATAAGAACTAATATTATACAAATTAAGTTCTTGATCTCATTCTATCATATTTAATGTAAAAGAAAAATTATGTAAATTGAAGTTCGTGTGCTCAAGACATTTTTACAAATGAATACTCTTTTCTCCAAAAGTATGAGCATTACTTTTTATATACTGCTTATTTTTTTTATTTTACATATCAATCCCTGTCACTTCTAGGAGACACAACAACTTCACAGCAGGCAGCCAAGAACAATAACAGTATAGGTTCAAATATTCCTTTGGACACTTCTGAGCAGCAAATCAAAAGGAGAGTCCTTTGATGCCCTGCTTGTGGGTTTTATTGGATACGTAAACAGATGTGCTAACATGAGAAGGGGAAATTTCATGGGGCCCAACCAACAGTCAGAAACTACCTGCAATCAATGAGTGCTGAGAGTGAGAAAAACAGTGCTCTGAGGGGTGTGATTCTCAACTGGTTACCTGTTCTGAGTGGTCATCCCTGAAGTTATGTGGATGCAGTAACACTAAACATAGTCAGCATGTTATACTTATATATTTAGGTGTGCGTGTGTGTGTGCGTGCGTGCGTGCGTGTGTGTGTGTGTGTGTGTGTGTGTGTGTGTGTGTGTGTGTGTGTGTGTGTAATATCTAACGGGAAAGACTGATTTGAGAGAGACCAAGAAATCTTACATGAAAAGAGTTGGAGAGAAGAAAGGGGAAAAGTAAAAGGATGGAATTACATTTAAATTAAAAACAACAACAACAAAAGAAGCAAAAATAAAGTATAACAAAACAAAATATATATAAAAATATATATATTTATATATATGGGCCTAATTCCATTTCATGCATCTTGCTAGGGACACTGATATGATAGGATATAGTTTATTTCCTTGTGCTCAAAAAAATAAAAGATTACAAAACGGTATGCCAGTCAGAATGGAGCCCATGATGGCACCAGCATTAAAAGAGGTATAATAGCGTGGTGTGCAAACACAGATGTAAAAGATACCATCTGTCAGAGACATCTGTTGGTTTTTGCCTGCCCAGTTTCTCTTTCCTTTTCTGGTAATTACACTCTGATTTCCTAAACCCATGCCTCTTTCAGTTTCAATTCCACATGTGTTGAATGCCCTTACCCAAGCTTTTAGCTGGGCACATCATCTGAATTGGGTCAAGGAGTTCATAATAAGATTATTCTGAGCTCCGGATGATTCACTCACAAACTCTCTCCTCCCTAACTACTCCTCCAACTCCAGGCATTACTGTATTGAGCTGGTGCAAGTCTGTGGATATGGCTGGCAGCCTGTGCTATCACTGTTAAGGGCCTAGCAGTGTGGTGTGACTTCCTCGGTGGCAACCCAAGGAGAAAGAGGTGGAGAAAGTCACTGTGAGTACTTGTCTTCACCCTTGGATCTAGCCATGGGAAAAGCCAAAGTCTGCCTTGGTACATTTAGTTGTGTTAGCTTATAAAGATACTTTTTATTTAATCCTTTTAAATTTTGCCTATAGTATTTTAACAAAAAAGAATCACGATTTCTGCACAAATAAAATAATTATCTTGAGTAATACATATATATCAGTATTACAGAATAAAATCACTACCCATGTCATCACTACCACAGTTGACATCAGCATCTGCATCAGCAGCATCAAATCTTTGCCCCTTATTCATAAGTTATTCCGCTCCAGGGTATCTCAGTTCTCACTCCAAGTTTCAATTGGTCATATACCGTAGCTATCAGTTTCTCTCACAATTAACCTCTGAAGAGAGGATGCAAAGGGGCAGTGATGAGTCACACTGAAACTATTTGCCTCTGCTGACCATAGATGATCAGGTAATCTGTGTGAAGACTGCCTGTAGAAATACTAAATGAATCTGCACAATTCTGAGAAATAATATGTATCTGCAGTTCTAAAAAAAAATGAGATCCTGGGTTGTTTGTTGAAGATACACCTATATGCTTTTAAAAGTTTATTCAGAAGTCATATTTTTTGTGATTCTGTGGCCTTCTAAAATTTTCTAATTTAGTATTTACTGACTTCTTTTCAACTGTCATGCTATGCTCAGAGGAAAGCATTCTCCATCATGGGGGAATCTATCAGATATCTATAGATTTTAATAGAAAAGACTAGATAAAACACTATATTTCCATAGAGCACAAAATACTTAGTTTTACTCTTTTCCAGTGTAGACTACCTAATTTCTTTCAAATCAATTAATTTTCTAACCCTTATTGGGGTTTGTTATCTATGGCCATTACATCAAATATTTCTAAGTAAAATTCATAGCTCATTTTAGGTGACTAGAGATGTGTGATTGAAATAAATAACTTGCTCTGATGTGTACTTTTCAGGAAAGATTTTCAAGTATTTAAAAAGCAAAAGTCATTCCTATTTAAATCAGTGGACATGTTATATGTGTTCAGAAAATCCTGTATTGATCAGAAGTGCTATTTGACAAATGCACCAGATTTTATAACTATTTGCAAGATGTGGTAAAACTGTCAGAAAGGAAAAGAAGCTAAAGTTTGGAGACTTTCTATAGTGCTGGAAATATTTTGCATGTGATTTATTTTTCATCCACAAAATGTTAAGAGGTATGCATTATGTAATATTTGGTTTACTTGAGTTAAATATTATATTGGTTGGTGTTCTCCATGGAAACTCCAAGTCAGTCTTCAGAAAATGGTAGATAGAGGAAAACATAGAGAAATGATACGGAGATAAATTATAGACAGAAAGATGAGCTTATACAAGAACTTGATGTAGGAATTAAATCACTTGATCATAGAGACTGAGAAGATCTATTTGGGTCACAGATCCATGGTAGAGAGATGACTTATTAAAGTGGTCTCCTGTAAGCATGGGGAAACACCATAGACACACATTAATACCTGTAACATAGCACAATGTTTAAAGGCTTAACACTTGCAGAAATGAATGTAATGGCTTGAAAATGAGGGCAAGGCTCAAGAACAGGCCTGCAGTGGATGTTTTGGAGTTTAAGCACTAAAAGAAAATGAAATCTGGAGTTTAAGTCCATAGAAGATGGATACTTTGCCTCCATAAAATGTAAAAGAATTGCCCCTTCTTTCCTACTCTCTGGCAATGATTGACACCTGCGTTCTTTGGCCCTTTCTCAATGCAGTGATTCTGATTTCAGTGTTTCTCAGTCTCTACCACCAAAACACAAAGAAATTATTCTTCACCCAGTAGTGTTTTTACCAGCTCTCAGCATTTCTTGACTGACCAAGTTGACATCTAAATATATCCATTCTGAAGCTATGAAATAATCAGCTTGTGTGTAAATGAGACTGAAGTTTAAAACACAATTTCTCCAGTTGTACAACAGTGTATAATACAGACTAAGGCTTGTACAATTCAAACCAAAAGAATAATTGCCTCGCATTTAAGAAATATGGTTATTTTATAGACCAAATTCTATCTAGTTGCATGTTGTATAGTTACAAATTCTATCTTGTATCTTGTTTCTCATAAGACAAGTAAACTAAAAAGTATACTCAGTTTATTTTTAGGTTTAAGGTAGATCGTCTAATACTCTAAAATAACTGTGGATGAGATATTTTAAAAAATACTACAAAATTCAAACTTATTTCTTTTATCCTGTCATAGAAACGCATAATTCACCTGCATTTCTCCACCTCATGGGGAAAATATAATTATCCTGTTTTGAAGCAACATGGCATAATTGCTCAGTTTATCCCTAACGAGTGTTATCAGAAGGAAAAAAGACTATGTAGAGGCAACATGCATCTCTGCAAAGGTGTTTGCTACCTGGAGTAAGCTATGCTTCCACAAGAATAGGAGGACCTGATCATACATCACAGGGCAGTTGAGCTTGGTGATGCTTTTCAGATGCTTCTATCTGGTGGAATGAGATATTTACCCATGCTTAATTACTTCATAACATTGCACATTATGAGTGCATGTGAGAAGAAATAGCAAAATCCTTTTTTTTTTTTTTAAACACACAGGGTACTGGTCATAGATTGCTTTCCACGGTGTTGCCAGCAGTTACCTTTCCTCGTTAGCATATCATTTTCATTCTGTGGTTTACTTGGTTATTTTGTTCTGTGAGGCAGAGTGTTGCTCTACAGCCAAGGCTGTCCTGAACCTCACTATGTCGCACGAGCCAACCTCAAACACATGGGAACCCTACTTAGCATTCTGAATGCTGAAATAATAGGCATAGGCTTTTATGTCTAGTTGTTTACTTGATTTTGAAGTATAAAATGTTGATACAACAGTGTATAATACAGACTAAGGACAATACAATTAAAACCAAAAGAATATGAGATGAGAACAAATACCTGTTCATCCCAGATAAGGCATCAATGACAAAACAAAACTACAGTTTGGTGAACCAATGATTTTAACTAGTGTTTCTTAGAAGAACATCCATGAGGGGTTACCTATTGGAACATGAACATCTTATAACTAGCTACACCACGTAATCAAGCGTTTGTCTTTCAGTAATTGTTAGTTGGTTACATAACTTTTGGGAGGGAACAAGTTCTTGTGCATCTTGTATTCTCCAACCCCTCTCCCCATCAAATCCCTGCGATACTGTTTTACCGGATAAAGCTGAGCATCTCTTGTGTTGAGTGTGTGTCACACTCTCCTGAGTTGCACACAGGAGGTTACTTGTGGGCCCACTTTTTTGAGGACCTGGTTCTAACACATCTGCTCTGACTCCAGTACAACAGCAGCCATGCCGCAGTGAGACTATAATGTTCTACATTATGGATGCAGAGTCAAGTGGAAGTGAGTTTTGGTTTAAGTCTTTCCTCTTAAGGCAAATTCAGCTTTGACACAGCATGTCCCTTTATGAGATGGGGTTCAGCATTCTCTCTAGTTATGAGCATCAGAAAGCTGCCATATGTACACATTGAATGTGAGCAGTGGGCTTTCATATAGTATGTGCTGAAAAAAAATAGAAAGCACAGCACCTTTTTCAATGAGATCTCTGAGTGTGGGCATTTCTCTTTCTCTTTGTTTTGAGGCCAGAAATCAGGAAGTCTTTCCTGCAGAGAAACTTCACTAGGCAAATTGTTGCAGCAGTAACTTTTAAATATATCAACAAAGTAGAGCACAGGGCTGATTGTACTGCATTAGTCTTCAATACAATTAAGCATAATACTAAATCAGAGAAAACCACATTTCTGAATTTATCTATAGGGTAATGAATTACATCTGCATCTGCAGGGGAACAATTCATACTTTTCTGTAAAGTACAACATGCCAGTGATTGGATTTTCTCTCCTTATGTAATATTTCTTTATTATCTGGTATATCTTTCTCTTTTAGAGTCATGCTAGGTCTGGTAGGAATCTTCATCATCCTATTGCCTAAGTTTTTAATTGCATAAAGCATGATTCTGAGTATAGGGAAGCTGAGATAATACCCCAGAATCCCAGGTAGACAGCAATAAAACCAGAGTTAGGATGTGTAGCAAGTCCAACTCAGTGGATGTGCCTCCCTTCCTATAATATTCTTTACTAAGAACAGGTCCTGATCTTGGATCTGGCACTTTTTACTATTTTACTCTTTACTACAAGTTACATCGAGATTACCAATGAAGAAGTCTATCCAGCCTTGCATTAGCTACCTTTTGTAACCATAAATGTGTGATCTCTGTTGCCAGGATTTGATCACTGAGAGAAATTAGCATGTGCGATCTCATGTGGTAACAAAGATGGGAATAAATAAATAAGGGCTACCTGGTGTCCATCTTAGGTATGAAGATTTCTCATACTTGTCATGAAGGTCTAATTAGCCATCCTAAGTATTTGCTGTTTAATGATGCTACAGTTTGTTGTTCTTGGAGATTTTCCATTTCTTTGAGAAAGGGTTAAGTATGCCAGCCTGGCTTTGAACTCTACTATTTTGGATTAATAAGGATCAGGATAAACAAATAGGCCAAAAAGATGTTTATTCAGGGAGAAATAACTCACAACATAGACAGATGAACACCAGCAGGTTCCTGGTCCCAAGGATGCCTCCGGATGTACTCCTGTCCCCGTGCTGCAAGTAAGAGAGCTCTCCGAGCCCCCTCCTTAGCCTTTTACCCCAGGTCACATCCAGCCCTGTCTCCACCCCCAAAGGCATAGTCTAAGCCACAGGTGCGGACAAGGTGAATATCTCACTACACTCTACAATTACAAACATCTGATTCTTTCATCTTTACCTTTTGAGTTCTGGGATCACAGGAACATATGACCACATATGGTTTATCATGTAGGTATCAAACCTACAATTTCACATACTAGGCAAGCACTCTATGAGCTGACCCATATCTGAAGCCCCAGACATAGAAACTGATATTTATGAAATTGACAGTCAATTTACATGAATTCAGATTGGACCTCATGCTGGATAGATTTTATGTCAACTTGATACAGCCTAGACTCATCTGAGAGGAAGGAACCTCATCTGAAAAATAACATCCTAGGACTGGACTATACATATGCAAGCTTGTAGGGCATTTTTTTTAATTAGTAATGGATAGAGGAAGGCCCAAGTCATTGGAAATGGTGCCATCCTGGGCTGATGGTCATGGATTCTATAAGAAAGTACACTGAACCAAACATAAATAGGAAGCCAGTAAGAACTCATTCATTGTCTCTGTGTAAGCTCCTATGTCCCTATTCCTGCTCTATTTGCTTTCCTACCAAGACTGCCTTCCATGATGGACTATGATGTAGAATTATAAGAAAATAAACCTTTTATTCCCCAAGTTTCTTATGTATCAGAGTTAAAATGTTTGTCTAGCTGACACAAGACTCGGTTCCATCTCTAAGAACACACACACACACACACACACACACACACACACACACACACACACCACCACCACCACCACCCCACCACCACCACCAACAACAACAACAATAACAACAACAACAACAACAACTATGAAAACTAAGTGTTTGTTACAATGGCAACTGTCTGAGTTACTGAATTGAATTTCTAACTTGTCCCATTTCTGTTGATCTTTCATGACAGGCTGTCTGAAGGCCAGAAGTTTCTTATTAATGGGGTAGCATAGGTGTGTAAGACACTGCCCAAGTGATGGCAGGGTCACCTCCAACTCCATTTCAGGTCATCTGCATGCTAAATGACACCTATCCACTGCTGGTAGGTGCCATGAAGAAATTGTGACGACCTGTTGTTTAAACAAGTACCACTGGATAGCCTGGGCTGTCTTTATACAGTTCCAGAGTTTGCATGAACAGTTTCTAAAAATGGTGACAATGATTACCAGCTTGCTCCTTGCATCTTCTCACGTTATCTCCCAATTCTCCCACTGGTACCCATTACCTTTTTGATCTGTATTGTCTCTACTGTTAGAAGCATAAACAGTCTCAGAAGCTACAAAGGAACTTCTCTAACTAGGTTCACTTATAGGTATAACAGTGTTCCCAATTGTCAGCACATGTAGTTGCAGTGTTATGCAAACTGAGGGACAGTTTTATCTTTTGTGGTTAATATTTATATCTGGTGTGGTCTGGGTTCTTATGATCAACTCACCAAAGTTGAATCAATCCGTTCTCCTCTGGAGCTATACCAGGATTCTCCATTTATCCTATGGGCAACCTAATTTGGAAACTTACTCTTAGCAGTTGGCATTGTTTATCCCTTGTCCTTATGTTTATCTCTCTTAACTTCTTAGGGCATTGGCATGGTTATTAGAAATGAGGGAACTGTGGGTTTCTACAGTTCTACTTCATTCCTTGTTCTTAGACTGTACCCATTAATCTTGAAATCATCTAGTTAATAACATTTCTCAGGGACTCTTATGGTTAAAATCATTTTTTCTAGAACACTTATACAAATATGTAATATTAAACTTCATGACTTATCATGGCAAGTTTAGGACAGCTGTATGGCTGGCATATTGAAAACAAAGAGAGCACATAGCACACACACTACTTTGTTCCTTCCCAGAATAATTCCCAGAATTTTCCACAGGTCTTTGTCAAGTGGGTCAGGGTCTCCAGGGTCTTCTCACAAGGAGAACCATTTGTACTATTCCCAGCTACCTCCAGTTATTTACATGTACTCTAATATTTATAAGCAATTATTTAACAAAGCCTCAGTCTGGCATGACATTCAGGTACTGTGACTCCCCCAGACCAGTAATAAAGCTTTCCCTTTCTCCTTAAATTCTTTGGATTAAATTCATTCATTTTGAAACCTAAAGTGTAAAACAATTCATGTGAAATAGTATTTAAACTGCAGAATACTGTAGGAAGTCTCCAGAAAGACAAAGAGTTCAAGTTTCTCAGAGGCTCCTAAATTATACTGAAGCTTTTGGGAAACTGACAGAGGAATCTTCCAGAAGGCCTTACAGCTTAGCTTTGATGAAGGTGGATAATTGGAAACCTTCAGCATTATTACTTAATGTTGTTGTCATGGCATACCTAACCAGTGGTTGGGATTGTCATTGATCTAAGCTTGTTGCCATTTCCAGCCATGAAGGGAGAACTGAGTGTCAATATCCTTCTCCTTGGGCTCTCCTTGGACACACAGAGACTCCCCATGTATGAATGACATTCAAAGGCTTCCACACCTCTCTCAAACACTTCTGTCCTTTCTTGGGTGTGACATTCTTATTATGAACTTCATGTCAATATCTTTGATCACAGAGAGTGCATCGACAGTCCACACTTTGAGCAGTGAGGTGCCTAAACACAGACACAGACAAAAGTGGTTGTTTTGTTATAGTTTATTCTACTTTTCCGTATTTGTGAGCATGACACTGACTGACCTCGTAAGTGACTGGAACAAGGATAAAAAGCCAAATACCAGCTCTCACTTCTCTCTATTTTCTGTTCCTTGAAATCCTCCTGCTTATCTCCATACCAGCAATGAACGATATTTTACATAAAATACCCATTTATGAAGCACATGAACAGTTACATAAAAGCATCTCAGTCAAAAATGGGAAAGGATATCAGAGCCACCCCAAACCACAAACTTTGTTCTGGAGATCTCAAACTCAGTAGGAGACCATTTGAAAAACAACACTTCCTTTCCCATGCTGGCTTTCCACATAGCTGCCTCAACAATTTTTCACAGCCTCCTAATAGATACCTTGCTTGAAATTGCTGTTTAAGTCAGAACTCCCCGCTTCCTCTCAATGAATTGGAAGGTAATGCAGTTTTAATTTTAAGTCCAATTATATCTTGAGAGATGAATAGTGCAGGGAAAATCCTTGCTTAGAGCCAAAAGGGAGTGATGAATCATTCACTTACATGATCAGATTGCTTTGAGCCCCTCTGGGCCTCTCAGAAAACAGAAAGGTGTAGTTATAACCAGCCTCTTTGGTAAGAAATTAAATGGAAAGGGGAATGAGCATAGATGTTGCTGGTATATGACTGGATATTTAAGCTATGCTGCTGTTAAATAAAAGTTTGATAGCTTATCACAGCAAAAGCCTTATTCTTGTTCATACTTCATGTCGGCTCATTTCTTCAAGGGATATGACCCACTATAGTTTTTCAAGTAACTACTGGCAGTGGCTCCAATTTGAGGCAAACTCTGAGACCAATACCATATGCAAGGGGATGCTGTGAGTGTGGCATAATGGTTCTGTTTATAATTTATAGACCACTACATGTTTTGTTCAAGCAAATTTTCACAGACAGAGAAAGGCAATTCTGCATTGTTTTCCCAAAGGGAGAACAGGAAATCACAGTTGAAATATGATCACTTATTGTTTCAATGGGCACTGTCCTGTCTTCTTGCTTCTCCCAATATGACTCATTAAAAATAGAGCCGAGAGAAAAAGTGAAAGGTATTAGTTGTCCATTAGGCATCAAGTGTGCCAAAATTCATAAGTACTTAATATTTTCAACTGAGTGTGACTGGGGATGTGGTTCAGTCAGGCAAGTGTTTGCCCTTCAAACACGGAGACCTGGATTTGATCTTCAGGTTACATGTATAAAAGCTAGGAGTGGTGGTGTACACTTGCATTTCCAGCAGTGTAGAGAAGAAAACTGGTAATTCCCAGAGCGTCTTGGACAGCTAGTCCAGACTGCTTGGGGAGATCCAGGATAGGGAAAGAATCTGCCTCATAAAATCCAAACCAAAATATGAGTAAAAATGGTAGAAAGTATCTGAGGAATGACACCTTGGGTTGTCTCCTGGTCTTCAAATGCTTTCACATTTTTCAGCAACCACAGACATACATGCACAAAAAAGAATATGCATGGATATATACACATGCACACATATGATAAAACTCTCCAAAGAAATATGACATATTGGCAGAGTTCTTATATGCTATGTGCAAGAACAGGTGTTCAGTCACCACCACAAAAAAAATCATAAATAGTTTGCATTTGACATGAGAGCATGTACTTTTCATTCCCAGGACTTGTAAGGAAGGAGGATTTCCAATTTGATGTCATTCTAAGATACACAGTGAGATACAAACACAAATGAGTGTTACCAGTGACTTGGGATTTGTATTTCTCAGTTTACATTTCTAATGACTCATAGAAGCCCATTTATTTCTGAGATCACACTGCTGTGAAAGCTGTCAAAGTTAAATTCACTAGTGTCTAGGCACAATCAATAAAGAAACATGTTTAAAAAGTTATGCCTGAAGAAGCATATCTCATGCACACATTCCTGATAAGAACTATTTAAAAAACAAAGCAGAACAACAAGAAACTTCAGTACTGCAACCTTTCATGAATCATGAAGTTCATTATTATATCTGTATATAAAATATCACTTTTATAGGGATTTATGTCCATTCCTATCTATTTTCTCTTGGAATAATACTATTCTTTTCTTTTGACAAAAAAATTTCTCTTAGCCAAGGATCACTGTTTCAGAATATTTTACATGCTACTCCTTTTTAAAGTATACTTTTACATTTATATTTAAAGACTGTCAGTGTCACAGCATGCTTGAGTAAACACATACTCATTCACACATATTCTCATTGCATTGTTCTTTCATTCTTCCCTAAATTCAGTAATCCTTTGGAGAAATTTTATTAGAGTATTAATTAGGTCCAATACCACTAATGAGTATAATCAAAAACCTTGCTCAGAAATGTCATGTCCAAAAGTCCATGCCTTCTCACTTCCCAGTGCTGCATTATCCACTGGGAGATGCCTTGCTGTGTACTATAAGCAACAGTTCTAATTGGAGGGGCTTTGAGGTTATAGCCAGAAAGGTAGGGTGTGAATGACAAACAAACAAAAGAATTCCTTCAGGAGTAATAGGCTAACCCAAAGTACCTGTAATAACAGCTAACCAGGCACCCTGAACATGGGTGACAGTTAGAAGGCCTGGACAGTCTATGGGGCCTCTAGCAGTGGAACCAGTATATATCCCTAGTACAGAAATGAACTTTGGGAGCCCATTTCCCAATAGAGGAATACTTTCTCAGCCTAGATACATGGGCCTCAAGTGATATGACAGATTTGATGATCCCCCATAAGAGGCCTCATTCTCCCCAAGGAGTGGATGGGAGTGGTATCTGGAGTGGAATGGGGAGGCCAAGTGAGATTGGGAGGGAGAGAGAATTGGGATTAATATGTAAAATAAGATTGTTTCTATTTTCAATTAAAAAAGAATAACATCATATGTTTTTTGTGTATCCAAGGTAAAAACATGAAGGTGTATAATATCTCAGATAATTTCCTTTATATCTCTGAGAGTTAAATGCAAGCATTAAATTTACAATCTCCTAGTTTTATGATCTGGATTTGTTTCTTAAATCCTTTAGGTTTTACTTTCTCACCTGTATAATGAGAGAATAATAAACTTAAAGAAAAAATTTAATGGAATATTAGATGTGAAGTTCACAGAACGTACCATATACCAGATAAAGGTAGACAGAGATGGTGTGAGAAATAGCCTTTGAGGCAAGAGGCAGATTAAAGTCAAATTCTAACCATTTAACTTGTTTGGGGCCAAATATGGGAGATGGCAAGATCAGAGGTGGCAGAGAAGACCACAGACCTAGAATGTGAAGTTGGAAGTATAAAAAAAAGCCAAGTAGCTTGTCAGGACAAGAACTCTTTTGTAAATGAGGTTGTAAGTTCAGTCTGCAAGGAAGAGTAAATAATACACAAGATGGTGGGTGTACTGTTCCAAGGGGATAGTGACAACACAGATAATTCTTGCCATGGTAATTATACAGTGATAATGTATATACCTGAACAAAGCTTTTATCTTAGAAAGGCAATCCTGAAGGCAATAGGTTGAGGGGTGGAGCTTGATGGGAGGTACCAAGAGCATGAAGACTTCTTTCACACGGAAAGAGTGGCATTGTTATCAAAGATGTGGGCTCTCTTGGGTTTGCTATGCTGTGGGACTGCAGCATTTCTTCCATTCCTGTTCTTCCGCCTTTCTGACTACACAACCAGAAGGCACTCTCAGATGACAGTGTTTTGTACAATATGCATGTGTCCTTCATAGATTACCATCTCAGATATTCTGAAATAGTAGCACAAAATGGGCTAAGACAAGGAATTTTTTTTATTAATAATATAATTTAAAACTTTTACATGTGGATCCCAGTTTCCTCTCCCTTTGTCCTTCCCCCACTCCCTCCCTCCCTCCTTCTTACCTTCTTTCTCCTGTGACATGCACCCTGGCCACCCTCCCCTCCCATCCCCCCACCCCCATTCCACTTGTAGGGCTATGCTATCCAGGTTGGGTCATATAAATCTGTCAAGTCATTTGAAGTAAGGACTAGGACTTCTCTCCTGTATCTAGGTTAAGGGGGTATCCATCCATGGGGGAATGTGTCCGCAAGAGACAAGGAATTTTGAGAGAGTCTTCTCCCCAACCCTCTGGAACTCTTCAAGAACACAGATACATGATAAGCAACACTGTCTTCCGCCTTGGTCAACAAAGTTGCTTTGACCTCTCTTCTCAACTTCTTGCTTGCTTGGGCACATCTTGACCCCACTTTGTAAAACTTTTAGTTTTTCTAAAACTAGTTTCCTATGCCCAGTAACCACTTGAAATCTACTCTGCAGTTTTTCCGCTATCTAGAACACTTTGCTTTAATGTGAGAAGCCCATGGGGAATCATTTATGCATACTCTGTTTCCCAATTTCCTGAAATGCTGTGAAGAACACTGGAAGTTATGGTATGCCTCTGCTGCTTGTGTTACCTGAACAAGTCTTCATGGTGTATAGAAAGGATTCCCTGGTGAATAGGAGAGTGAGGAGGGAGAGGGGCTGCTGCTTGGGCAGGAGAAGAGGAGGGAGTCACCAGGTAACCTCTGCCTCCATCTCAAAGCTGAGACAGAGGGAAGATGGGGAGGATGGAAGTGGCATGGAGGACTGCAGTGGCATAGACATTAAAGGTGGAAACATGAAGAATGGGAAAGTAGGTTGTGAGGATGAGAGAGAGAGGAGTCATTCCCATTGTGAGGGGTTACCTCTGTAGACTCAGTGCTTATGAATGAGAACCACTGTTGTCTTGAAGCATTCACCACTGACAGACATGCTACTAGCATCCAAAACAGAGGACACACTGAACAAAGCATTCAGGGAAAGAGGAAGGGAAGAATATCTACAGGCTGTAGATGGTGAAATATGACAGAGGTTCCTGGTTTCTAAATTATCCTGGGTAGATGCATCCCTGGTTTGAGCCCATTTGTTCTCCTGGGCACTGTCATAGCTACAAGGATGCAGTAATATTATTGTTTGTGCAGCAGCAAATACAGGTGCAGCATGTCATCTCACTCAAGTGAGAATTCCATAGCTCAACAAAGGAAATACAGTGGATGTTTTTGAACCTAGAAGCCCTCTTTTAATTTTTGCCCAAGCTTGGGTTGCCTGTGGTTTTCTGTGTAACACTCACATAACTGATTTAGATATCACAAGTCTGTTTCTTGGTTAAAAGCTGTGTATTTTGGTCACTGAAGTGTCCCAGAACTTACATTCCATTAGTGTGTTGACTGCTAAGTTTACATTTGCTATGGTTGTTTCCGGAATGACAAGCTGTTAAAATGAATGTATGAGAAAAGGGACATAGGAAGATGGTTGGCTAGGAGAGGGGTCCTCTTGCATATTTTAATTAGTAAAACTTATACGATTACACACTGTCTACAAAGAAAGACCTTTGAAACAAAATGTGCTTTCATCTTAGAGAGGGAAATCTGGAATGGGTTTCCTTTAATACTCAGTATCTGGACTCCAGAGGGATGACTCCGTTCAGCCACTCTATCCGACTCCTTCACTGGCTTTGGCAGTCCTCCCTCTCACAATTACTAGCTTCCTTCCATGAAGTAGGGACAGGTCATCAGTTGGTTCAGTCTGTGAAGACTGACAACTTATCACCAATATGGCACTGGAGGTGTTGAGTCTGAAACATTGGCGTCCTGCAGTAATAAACTTGCTAGTAGCCTTAATATATTCTCTGTATCCCCATTCATGGACACATTTGCCCTGCCTCATCAGGAAATTTGAATGTCTGGGTGAAGCTGTCTCCTCATTGTGGTACCCTCATTCTATAGCAGATTACCAGGAGCTAGGGAGAATTGCAGCTGAAGCAGAGTCAGATGGACAAGGTGTATGATTTATGTAGAGATGGCGTAATAGGCAGGGATTTTAAAATTTGATGTACAGCTGAAGAAATTCAATAAAAAGTAGGTCTATAGAGGCATGTTTTACTGTGTGTGAATGTTTTCATAAACACCTCTGAAGAGATAATACTGTACAGATGAGTGTAATAAAAAAGGATTTTCCTTTTCATTCCTGCCAATCTGGCCCTTTCACAAACTCTCTGATGAGAGAGAAATATGAGCTTATTGGGACTGTTCTTTCTTGCTTATCTAGTTTCCTTTTTCCACCTCTCTAATCTTGTTTCCCAACCCCCACCCCCGCCTTTCAGTTTTTTATTGAATTTTTGCAAGAGCAAAGAATTTTGCTAGAAAGGGTTTTACTAGAAAGAGCAAGTTAACCTGGATTGCTGACAAGTGCATGGCACTGCAAATGCCTAACGAGTCACCCACAGCTAGGGTGCAGCATCCTAATGAAGCCAGATATCTCCAGGGAAGCAAGAAAAAGACACAAAGAAAGCTCTGCATATATTAGAGAAGACAATTACCCTGGAAAAATGTCTAGAAGCAAAGGTTCTTGGGAAATCCTACCTGGTATGGAGGTTCATATACCTGGTGTTAAAGCCTGGCTCAGCTTCTGCCAATCTCTGTGACCCCTCCCCCCATACCTCTGCTTTTTATCGTCCTCACTTGACATAGGCCATTTCTTTCCATGGTAACCAGAAGAATAAATGGTGTGGAAGCAAACATCTTATTGTCTTGATGTTACTGTTCATATGAGCTGAGGTTCCTGTTTTTCTAGAGCAAGAGAGGTTGTGAAAAGAAAATTAATTAAAGGGGCTAGACATTCATTCTGGTCTGGCTTTTGGACTATACAGGAATCATTAAAATGGGAGTGAACCCTCTTCATTCCCCCCAGTAATCTCCTTTCCTGTCTGTTCTTTACCATTTTGATTGCTTTTAAACCAATTTAGATTTGTATATTAATTTTATATGAGCGATGTTACATACAATGATTTTTCATAGAGGTATACATAAAGGGACATGGCAGACTGTGGAGGGCCATGGGTAAGAACGTTAGTGACATACATTATGAAAATGCCATAATGATGCCTACAGATTTATAAGGTAAACATGAAAGTAAGTTATCAGAAATGAATTTTTTATAAGTGTAAGTGAACACCTCTTGGGGTCAGTTATCTAAGCTGCTTATTCTTCACCTGGGTCACTTACTATAAGAAATATATTTTTAAATGTTTTGAGATTATAACATAATTACAGTGTCTCCCTCTTCCCTTTCCTTCCACCAACTCCTCCCAAGTACACCTTCCTTGCTCTCATTCAAATATATGGGCTCCTTTGCTTAAGTTGCTATGTTATATGTTCGTAAGCATTCATAAATATGGAAACACAACCTGCTTGGTCTGCATGATGATGTATTTGTTTATTTGTTTGTTTGTTTGTTTATGACTGACCATCTGGTATTGGATAACCAGTTAGTGTGCTCATCCTGGGAGTAGACTATTTCTTCTGTGCTCGCTATTCCGTAGTTTCCTGTAGGTTTTGTTTGTTTGTTTGTTTGTCTGTATGTGTGTAGGGTTGAGCTAGTGAGCTTTTTTCCTTCCAAGGCAGAATGTCTGTTGGTGTCATCTTTTAAGAAGCAGAATTCTCACTATGAAGCTACACCCTTACCTTGAGTGTGTTCTGGGGAATAAAAGAAAATTACTGAGGGGTAGGTGAAGAAGATGTGTTTTAGAGAGTGCTGGGAGTTCAATTTAAAGGGCATATAGATGAATTTCCCTCAGAGGATCTGAGACCCAGCAGGAGGAGCAAAGATATTCACAAAGACTATACACTCAATGTACAACTTTGCTGCATCATACAGTTCTCGTGTCTGCTTTACCTAGCCACACTTTTTCCACCTTGAAAGTCATGTTGCACTGTTGAATATAAGTCAAAGTCATGTTGTGCTGTTGAATATAAAGTCAGTCTCTTAGCTGGCATCTCTATCCTGAACTGCTTTTTTTGGCAAAGTTTATAGTTTATATGCAGTTGGTGAGGTCTAGGTAAGGTCTTCTTCACCCCATCCCACCATTGACATAATTCACCTCAGATTGCCACTATTATAGGCATAATTTCCCACTTCTCTGTGTTTTATCTTGTGTACACTTAACTAACCAGGTTGTTTTTTCTTAAGAAAAGGTCTTCATCTTCCATTGAAATTCACACACTGATCAGAAAAGAAAAAAAAAACTTCACTGTGAATAAAATACCTACTTAGATTTCTGAAGACATTAATTTCCCTTTAATGATTTCTAGGTCCCTTGCCAACAAATCAAAGGGGGTTTAATTTTCCTTTATAAAGTTTTCATTGAGCATTATATAATGAACTATGTCTGCTGTTTCTGATTATTCTTGCAATATATTATTCAGATCTCTTCTTATCCTAGTCAAGCTCACTGGAGGCTTTCTTTATTTTATTACCAATTACCACCTGTATCAGCTGGAGAAATTATATTGTTCCATTTTATCCAATAATGCCGCTCATTAGACACTTTAAGAGAAAAGCTGTTCAAGAGAAGATTGAAACTCCTTAGTAAATTGGTTTTTAATTCATTTTCTAAACAAATATATGTTTGAATTATCAGGTCTACAATAGTGAGACCCGGATCTTACCATCAATGGACTCCTAATTAAGAGGTAGCCAAGCTTCTATTATAGTTAACTAATCTACCCACATTTTTATCAGGTGAAGAATTATATACTTCTGTACAGTACATAATTTTCAAGTGGGGTAGGGTTTATTAGTATAATTTGTGTCAACAAGTAATTCCTGAATCTCCCAGTGGTGGTACTGCATTGTGTTTCCCACTTGTTCATGCTTCCCAGAAGGTTGGCCCGTTGTCATTTGACTTTGCTGCTTCTCTTTTTAGTGTTTTCCCTCTTAGTATTTAGCTTCCTCTGGATCGTGACAAGGTCTCAGCTTGCAGAAGTTTTCCATTTTGCCCTCTTACACTTCTACCATCCCACGAGAACATGTGTCCTCTTTCTAGTCAAGGAGTAAAAAGGGAATAGATCTGGGTAAGTGCGGCAGAAGCTGATGTAGTCTGCAAGAAATAACTCTTCCTTTGTGGTCTTGAGTTTGGCTTAATTATAGAGCAAGAAAGTATCATTAATACCACTATCTCAGGGTTCATGAGGGTGCCATGGACATAGAGGAGGATAGAACTTATGAACTGCCTTCAGGTTGAGGGGTGTGTTCAGAACAGTATCCACTTGCAGTGTCCTGGGAAATCTTTGTTCCTCAAGTTTCCTCTTGAATCCCAAAGTCGATTCCTTACTTCCCCAAATCTGGTGATGGTACCAAATAGACTTTGTGTGCATACAATGCAAAATTATAAGATGATATAAGAAGGAAGAAATAAGTCAACCTTGGACATGACCAGAGGCAACTTCTGCGAAATCTGCGTGAAGGCATCAGCTGACAGAGCTACCTGGGCCTTCTGTCCTTCCTGTTGCCTCCTTCCTTCTTTTTCTTCCTTTCTTCCCCCCTCCTATTTTCTTTCCTTCTATTATTTCTCACATCCTTCCTCCTTTTCTCCTTTTCTTCTTTTCTCTTTCATCCACTTTTTCTTTTCCATTTTCTTTTATTCTCCTTTCCTTCCTCCATTTCTGCATCTTCTCTCCATTCTTTTTCCTCCCTTCCCCCTTTTCCTCTTCCCATTTCTGCTCTACCTCTTCTTATCCATGCCAAAATCCTACTCATCTCATGGTTTGAGAGTTGATAGTCCATTGTGTAGAAATGCCATTAGCAAAACAAAACATAAATGAATTTTTTTTTCCAGATGGTCTACAACCTAACTTCCAGGCAAGAGAATGATTGCTCTCACAAAACATGAGGCTATGTCATAATAAACTCAAAAAGTTAGGAAATATTTTGGTGTATGAAGTAACATTGTATTTTGATGAAGTATTGTAAAAGGAGTATTACCACATGGCATGCAGGTAATTAAGAATTGTAACCACCTTAGAAATATAAGGTGGCTTGTAGTGAGATATTCACTTTGTCGGCACTGTGACATAGACCACAACCATTGGGGGTAAAGACAGGGGCAGACATTACCTGGGGAAACTAAGTCTGAGGAGGGGGCTCTGAGAGCTCTCTTGCTTGTAGCAGGGGCACAGGAGTATATCCGGAGGCATTGTTGGGACCAGAAAACTGCTGGTGTTCATCTGTCTATGTTGTAAGTTATTTCTCCCTAAGTAAACATCTATTTGACCTATTTGTTTCTCCTGATCCTTATTAAATGTCAATAACAAGTTATCCAATAAATTAGTTCCCA
This sequence comes from Cricetiscus sungorus, assembly GCA_030556225.1. Taxonomy (NCBI): domain Eukaryota; kingdom Metazoa; phylum Chordata; class Mammalia; order Rodentia; family Cricetidae; genus Cricetiscus; species Cricetiscus sungorus. The sequence continues at coordinate 44,716,627 of JANBXA010000366.1, forward strand.
TGGGATGTGCGGAGACCTCTCAAAGGTAGGGAAAGTGTTCTGTTCTTGTCTTTAGAGAAAAACAGAGAACACCCATCTTCAAACAAACAAAAGACACTGAACTTGTAGATACCCACAGAAGAGAAGATAGCTCTCCGGAAAGAATCACTCAATGAAGAGGAATCTGATTTATAGTAAAATATGTAATTCTAGTAAACTATTTCTATACAGAAATCTATTTCTCTTTACTATCTAGTATTCCTCTAGTCCCAATTCATGTAAACCAATGCTGGCTTTGGAGTTGGATTTGGCTTTCATTCTCTAAATTCAAGCATGTTGTTAAGATTAAATTCACAGTTTCTGCCTTACATCAGGAAACCAATTGGTGTAAGGTAGAAGAAAACAAAATCTGGGGACTCATTTGCTTATACACAATTTTCTCTCTGAAATTTTAATTTTCTCATATACTTTTAATGCTTATTGCTGCCTTTTCCTATATGCATGCCTTATAACTTGAAAATTTTATGTTGATATCGATGTTTAAGTTTTCCACAAGGAATAATAAAATTCCTAACAGCAATCTTTGAACTCTCCATAAAGAAGATGGGGCCCCACATTGTCATTTCCACTTCACTCAACCTGATACATCTGGACTACAAACATTACCTTGAAACTAGTTTGAGACTGTTTTGCTCGAGACAACTACTGACTAGCTAGCTGAATGGTGCACCTTCTTATTACATCCTGGCCAGAGCTTCAATAGAACTCCAGTCAAGCATTTCCTGCCATGCAGAGACTAGATACATATGTCACAGCCAGTCCTGTCAAGATTTTGTTGCTAAAAATTTTCTTTCTACAGGATCCCATGGAGCAATCATCATCCTGTTTCATCAGGAAGTAATCTTAAGATAAGGATGCCTCCTTTTACTACTCTTTACATTTAGGGATAATATTCATCTTCCTAGGGTTGGTTTTATTTACTTAGGGTTGGATATGGAGGTGATACTTAGACTTAGGTATCTCTTTTAGACAGGGATAGGGTATGGTTGGGAAAGGTATGGTTTAGATGGGATATGGCTAGATTAGCCTACCTTCTTGTGAATTATTTTAGTGAGATATTAGTATTATACAGCTTACTTTGTTATAGATTCTTATATGTGGTAACCTATGTAAAATTAAATTTTTATTCTCTTCCCAGAATTGTATTTAAATTGTATATTTTGTCATATTGTAAAAAAATCTCACCAGTTATGATGTTTTTTGCGCATTATCCTTACCATATTCTATATATGCATACTTTTACTTATGTTCAAGACATTTTTGTATATTGATACAATTTAGGGTATTTTTTATCGGGCTTCAGTTCATAGTTATACCTCTGGTCTAGACATTTCTACTCTACCTCTGTTTTAGAAATTTACATGTATATATACATACATAGTTATATTGCTTAGGTATTTGTCTCTGCTTTACTCAGGGAAGTTTCCATCAGTGTTATAGCTATGTTACTGAGTATTACAGATTATCTTCATCCATGTTTCCTATACCTATGAGATTAGTCAGACATAGATGCTTAATCTTCAAACACTTCATAGACCTGCACAACATGGCACTTAAATATTTTAATGTTAGTACTCCGTTGACATGAGATACTTTTGTTCCTGACAGCACCATGTACTTTCCCAAAAATATGTTGGACACTGTTGTCACTCCTTCTTAGGTCTATCCTTGCTTCAGCTATGGCCTCTTGGGCAAAGAACTGCCCCCACCTTGACCACTGATTTGGACGTGGGTCCTATGTGCTTGCAGGAGACAAACATAGAAGACTGCTGAACCCTGCCAAGTCAGGGTAAGACAGCCTTTCTATCTCCCTGCTTTTGTTGTGGTCTGTCAGGTATTCTTAGTCTTATGCAAAACTGGCTGTGCCAACGTTGCTGTGAGACCTTGGGTGACTGTCCAGGTAGTTTGCTGTTTCTGTCCTCACTGTACCTTTTGGAAGTTGCTGCACATCCTGTCTACCCTAGGTCTTTGATGAAGTTGAAGATAAAACTTTACCACTGTTATTCTCTCTTCCTAGTTAGATATATTAGGTACTGGACTTAATTCCAGCTATTGCAAACCTTGTTTCGATTTTACCCTAGGACTAGATAGTTAGGTCTTAAGTTTGTATGTACTCAATTTTTCTTTTCTTAGAGCACACTTGTTATTCACTGTTTTGTATATAGTTTTGTATCAAGCCTAAATCTTTTCTTTAGACTAAAAGGGGAATTGTAGTGAGGTATTCACTTTGTCCGCACCTGTGGCACAAATCATGCCCATTGAGGGTGGAGACAGAAGCTGATGTTACCTGGGGGAACTAAGTCTGAGGAGGGTGCTCTGAGAGCTCTCTTGCTTGCTGCACAGGAACAGGAGTACATCTGGAGGCATCCTTGGGACAGGGAATCTGATGGTGTTCATCTGTCTGTGTTGTAAGATATTTCTCCTTGAATAAGCATCTATTCGGCCTATTTGTTTCTCCTGATCCTTATTAAATGTCAATAATGGCCTGATTTCTTTGTTCATCTGTGTGACAAAGTCAAAATTCTACAGACTAAAAGACTTAAACAAGAGAATTGTCTTTTATTAAACATTTTTGGAGACTGGAAGTATATGGAAGGGACGATTGAGTTTGGTATATGTTGAGGACCTAAGTATTTCATTCTTACATGGTACTGCAAGGAGTGAAGTCTCTGTGCCATCACGTGGTGACAGAAGGATGAGCCAAGTTCCTCCTTCAAAGAGCCTTGATCCCATGTGTTGGAAGACATCTTAGCCTATCAAATTATTAAAGACTCCACATCTTTAAAAAATAACCACGTTAGCAGCAATGGATGATTTTTAATTTTTCTTCCTTTTATGTGTTTTTGTATAGGGTGTATGCTTGCATGTGTGTCCAACATGTGTATGAGTACATGTCTTTTGGGGGAGGGTATGTATGCACATGCTACTGTATCCATGTGGAGGTCTTAAGTTAATATTGAGACTTTTCTTTATTTCTCTTCTGCTTGATTATTTTGAGATAGGATCTCTATCAAACTCAGGGCTCACCCATATGACTAGGTTTTCATTGATTGATTGATTCATTCATTCATTCATTCATTTGTTAAAAAAAGAATCATAGGGATATCCCCATTTTAACCAAAATAGGAATAAGCAAATGGGGAGAAAAGAATTCAGTCACATGGGAAGTGCCATGGGAGCTGAAATGAGTTCATTTTGGGAGCTTTTGTTAGGTAATTTTCTTATTGTCATGACAGAATACCTAACAGAGAGAATTTACGGGATGGAAGGTTCACTCTGCCCCAGAATGATTGAGTCCATTATGATAAGAAATAAGGACAGTAGATGTAACTTACTCTGTAACAGCAAATCCCCATTTGGTGGGGATTGCTTGTATCTTTGCAGATCAGAAATCAGGTAGTTTGGTTTAGAGCCAGGATATAAACATCATGACTCATCCATGGTGGCTTATGCCCCAAAGTTCTACAACTTTCCAAACATAGCACTGCCAGCTGGAGAATTAAACTTTCAAGCACCTGAACCTATGAGGAACATCTCATACACAAACAACAGTGGGCCTCTGTTTGGGGAACCCAAAATGAAACTCAGGCCTCATGAGGAGGGTGCAATGGAAGCCATGTGGAGAAAACACATTACGTATGGTCTGGACATTATCTAGATAATGTATTTATGAGCTGTTCTCTCTACCTACAACTCTGCGTTCTCAGAGAAGCTCCATCTGGCTATAGTAGAACTCAGCACACAGCATGTCAGGAAAGAAATGGAACCCCTAAAACATTTCCATTTGGACTGGGATGAATTATTAGAAGACTGCCATTAAAGTGGACCAGGCTTTGCCATTAGTAAGACTCAGGTTTGACTTTGGTTCTGATATTCACTAGTTCTAAAACTTTAATGGAATTATTATTGGTAGTAAAAATTATTACTATCAGATGATGATCTGAGTTGTTTTATACATACACAGTTGTTTTTTTCTTAAAGTTCCTTTCAAGCAATTGTGATGTGCATTTCCATTTCAAGGTCATGAAAGCAAAACCAGAAAAAAAAATAAAATACAAAATAAAAAGATGGCCACTCACTGTGATTTAAAGTAGCTCAGCTCCAGAGACTGGTCTTAACCCAAGCTTCAATTCTACCCAGTTAGCTTTGATCTTCTCTGAGAGCAGGAGGAAGCAGCTCCCCTCAGAAGGGGTTGGTGGTGTGATCCATTGCCATGCCTGCTGTGAAAGTGCGAGCTCACTGCTTGCTATTTTCTGATTATCTCTAACTAATGGTCTGTGCCATTGCATATTTTGGTTGCAAGGAACAGAGAGCAACTCTCCTTGACTGAATTAGAAAGGGAGCTTAGCAAAACAATTTATCTTGCTAGACAAAATTACAATGTAATTCATGACCTTGCCATTCAAGGAGTCAGGGCCTAGAAAAGGTTGGTAGTCCTGGGGTCAGTTAAGGACAACACCATCCAGAGACTGCTTACTTAGGAGGCTCCTGTGGACCCCACCATCACTGTTTCTTTAACAAATATCTATTGCTGGGCAGAATATTACCATTGTCTCTCCCTGCTGTGGAAAATTACAACCTACTCTGTCATCATGGTGCCCACTGCTAGATAATGGGTCTTGAGCATGAAGCATATGAAGGTCACATCTTGATCCTATGGCAGCTCACTTCCAAAGGGAAGGAGGACCGTTTACTTGAACCCAGTTGTCTTCTATACTAGGGGTTCTTTCCCCCCTACTGAGTTATAAATGATCAAGAATTTGAGTACCCCATCCAAAACACACACATCCACACCCACCCTCACCCACCAACACACACACACACACACACACACACACACACACACACGAGAGAGAGAGAGAGAGAGAGAGAGAGGCAAGCAGCAGATCTCCACAGCCCACAGTGACAACATTACAGATTTGAAAGATTTGAGGGTCTGCTGCAGCTCTGTCTACTCAAGGTAGGATTGCTCAGGGATTTTCATGGTGCAAGGTCAGTGTTGTACTTTGTTGTTTACAACTTCTTATCCTGACACAAAGCCCCAAGGGCTCCGGGGTCCTATTCAACTCACAGTTTCTCCTACTGAACTATCCACTCCTAGGAGATATGACTTGTGTACATTTGTTTTCCAGTGAAATAAATATCCAATGGTGTGGCTTATAGTTGACATTAGAAATGACCTCAATGGTAGAGTGGGAGAGGTGGAAGGCGAGGGTGGTTGGGAGGCATGAGAGGGTAGGAGAGAAGGAAAGAGGGAGGGAGAGGGAACTGGGGTCGATATATAAAATAAAAATTAAAAAATAAAATTAAAAAAATTAAAATTAAAAAAAAGTTGAGCTCAATGGATGTAGGGAGAAAGCAAACTTGACATTTAAAAAAATTGTTTAAAGTTTTGAAAAAGTGTGACATGTGTGATTCTATACTGGGGGGACATAATGATGCTATTAGTTTAAGCCATCAGATCCTACCAACATTTGATTATTTTAACCTACACAAATGGCATTTATATCATTAAACTCCACTCTAAATAGCCTACTTTACTTTGTTCAGTCGTGAGGACAACTGAGCATCATTTCCTCATCATCTATGGCAGCAACAATGATACTCAGGTTCGGTCTGCTGCTAGAATTGTGTAAACAGCACATTTCCCTTTAATTAAGGAGGAGATTTACAATCTTATAAACGAACAATTTTTGGCTCTGTGTGTCATCGTGCACCCCTGTCATTTCTATTCTATGATCACATGGGGTGAATTTAATGGTATCAGAAGAATTTACAGGGGGTAGGCCTGGCATGGGAAGCACATTTTGTTTCCTGGATATTATGATAGGTGTAACATTCACAGACTATTTAATCTCTGTTACGCGGTGTAAACATGCTGAGGTTAAATGAATATGTAAGAGGAAAGAAACACCTCAAAAATATCACAAAGCTAGCAAGACTGAGACAGATTTAGGCTTCATCAATCAAACGTGGGACCCAAGGTTTTATACTTGTTGCAAGGGGATAAGTCACAGCAGAAGCCACTGACAAAGCACTAGTATCTTCTGGTGGTCATTTTGACACATGGTGAAATGACTCTTCTTTAAGTTCCCAAATAACAAGGAAAGTCAAATTGTGGTGTGCCACATACTGGGTCTGATGTCATGTCAGCTGAAGTAAGAACAAACTTTAGAAAGTAGGATTAAGAATCATTGAAAATCTTCCAGATCCCTTATGTTCTCCTCTCCCTCCTCTTCTCCCCTCCTCTTTTTCTTACCTCCCTCCCTGTCTCTTTCCCCAAGCTAGCAATTTGTTCAAGGGCTCTTGTCCCATTCCCCTTCACCGGGGGACCATATATGTCTCTCTTACTGTCCTCCTTGTTTCTTAGCTTCTCTGGTGGTGTAGACTGTAAATCTGATAAACCTGTGCTCTATGTCTAATATCCATATATGAGTAAGTACATACCATGTTTGTCTTTCTGTGACTGGGTTACTTCATTTAGGATGGTTTCTTCCAGGAGGGGGAGGGATCTGGAAGATTGAATGGGGCGATGAATAGAGGAGAGCAAGAAAAGAGACACATCAGTAGAGGGAGCCATTATAGGTTTAAAGAGAAACCTGGCACCAGGGAATTGTACAGAGATCCACAAGGGTGACCCCAAATAGGAATCTAAGCAATAGTGAAACGGCTACCTTAAATACCCTTCCATTAAAATGAGAATTATGACTACCTTAAATATAATCCTAGAGCCTTCATTCAGGAGCTGATGGAAGTAGAAGCAGAGATCCACAATTAAGCCCTGAGCCAGACTCCTGGAGTCCAGTTTCAGAGAGGGAGGAGTGACAAAGGGGTCAAGATCACGCTGGGAAAACCCACAGAAACAGCTGACTTGAGTAAGTGGGAACTCATGGACCCCAATCTGACAGCTGAGGAACCAATATAGAATCAAACAGGCCCCCTGAACATAGATGTCGTCTAGGAGGACTGGGAAGTCTTTGGGACCTCTGGCAGTGGAACCAGGATATACCCCTAGTGCTGGAAGGGACTTTGGGAGCACATTCCCTTTGGAGGGACACTCCCTTAGCCTAGAGACATGAGGGAGGGCCTAGGCCCTTTCCCAAATGACTTGACAGGTGGGCGTGGCTGCAGCAGCGACAGTGGCAGTGGGGACATGCCTGCATGCATTTTTTTTTACAGGTGTGGCCCCTGTTCCCCCTCTTGTGTGTGAGCCTTGAAGGCTTAGCATACTTAAAATCAGGTCTACTCCTAAGAGTATTTTGGCATCACAGAACAGACCTGTATCTTTAAAATAAAAGATAATACACTCTTAGGTGGGCAAGAAGGATATTTAAAAATTGTTTTAAATATCTTAAGTCCTTGGAAAAAAACCAAAAATAACCATCTGCAGTATACTTCCCTTTTTCTGCCCTACTGTCCTGCGTGAGTTTGCTTTATACAGTTATAGAGGTTTACAGTCACCTTCATTCTAACTTCTTCTGTATTTCTGGGTTCACCCTAACCACCTGCTAAATGCCCTCTACTCTTGATCACATGACCACACCAACAGACAGAGCACCTCTTTTTATTGCACACTCAAAATGAATCCTAATATTACGGAGTATAATAATGGTCCTGGCCATGTCAATAGGCTCCTCATTCCTACCCTGTCCTACTGTCTGCATATCAGTCTTCCTGCATCCCGTAAGCCTCAGTGGGCCTCCAGCTAGAATGGTGAAACACTATGGGTGAGACTGTGAGAGCATGGACAGTAATAATTAAGAAAACTCTCTCTCTTTCTTAACACTTTTTAAAAAATAGATACTGGGTCATGAGGCCCCTAAAGGAATATAGCCCCTCAGGCTGACTGGCTACAGGCATCTCTCTTGGCTCTCATTTTGCTAACTTTGGCATGAACGTAATGAATTATCAGACATGCCACTGAAGAGGTGATCATATTCACACAAGGCAATAGTGGACTCTTCACCATGCTGTTAATTAGATTATGTATGCTAATATAAGGCCTTGATCTGTGGTGCTTAGTTTGCTTACTTCAGGATAAACTGTTTGGAATTCTGAGATGATAAGGATGGCAAAGTTATCTCTGTAGGAGAAGCAGCAGATTGCAAACCGATGTCTTTTACATGCAGGAGAAGAGGATACATCTCATGAACTCTTGGTTGGTTAGACTTTGTTCCCAGAAGCCAGGATCTCAAGTCTATTTTTCTCCAGTGATTTCAACACACTGCTCATTAACAAGAATGTGTTAGTAAATGTTATACTGCCATAGTAAATTCTGATCCTATACCAACATCACAGGCACGTTGACCTCCTTTTGAAGGTGTGTGGAGTTGCATGCATGTAAGTCTGTGCAAAAGGATCTTTAGCAGAGGATTTTTGATTGAATTTAAAGACAAGTTGGAATATACAGTGAGACTCTGTCTTAAGCAAAGAAAATCACCTTTTAAATAGGACTTGGTTGTAAGTCTGTGGTAGATCACTCTGTAGGCCTAGTGTGCATGAGCCCTAACTTAACATTGGTTGCTGAACTACTCACGTAGGTATGATAAGTGGCATCCCAGATGCCACTCAGGTCCACTTAAGATCTAGCATTGACCTCAACATGCTGCTTGCTTTTCCACATTTGTAGTAATTCTTTTTCCAAACCAACATGGTCTGGTCTCTGTGTGCCTACATGGTCTGGTCTCTGTGTGCCTACATGGTCTGGTGTCCGTGTGCCTACATGGTCTGGTGTCCGTGTGCCTACATGGTCTGGTGTCTGTGTACCTACATGGTCTGGTGTCCTTGTGCCTACATTGTCTGGTGTCTGTGTACCTACATGGTCTGGTGTCTCTGTGTGCCTACATGGTCTGGTCTCTGTGTGCCTACATGGTCTGGTCTCTGTGTGCCTACATGGTCTGGTGTCCGTGTGCGTGTATGCTGTTTCCATTAAACAGGTCAGCCGTGTCAAGATGTGCTCTGCTCTGCTCTATTTGATTTTTATTGAACAGCCAGCATCACATCCGTAGCAAGGATTATTGTAGCTGTCAGTATTATCATAATAATCAAATAAGAGAAGTAAGGTCTCTTTTTCAATGGGGACATTTGACTTTTTGTATGTGTCTGTCTCCTTACCATCACTTTAATCTGCTTAAAGAATGACTGACTCTCTTGCCCTCCTGCCAACCCAGTGGTTTTAAATCTACATATGCCTTTCAGAGAGTGGTAGATGATTTTTGAAAGCAGAGGCCGCAACCCTGGTACAAGCAGAGGAAGTAAAAAATCAAAGTTCTGGTTTCTTTTCAGCTTTCTCTCTCACACCTCTCTCTCTCTCTACTTAATACAAGTACTTTATTGCAATGAAGTCATAAATAAATGTATCACAAGCTAGATTCATGTATCCAATTAAACAAGCAATTGCACAGTCCCTCCATGGTCTTTTTTTTTGATAATTTTTTAATTTAAATTTGAAACAAGTTACAAGCTTGTTTTACATGTCAGTGCCAGTCCCTGCACCCCCCCTGTCCTCCCCTGTTCCCCCCACCAACCCCCATCCCATGCCCTTTCTGCTTGAGCAGTATCATTTGGAGAAGGGTCAAGGCCCTTCCCCATGTGTCTAGGCGGAGGGAGTATCCCTCTATGTGGAATGGTCTCATTTTTAAAATAATCCTTACATGTATTTATTTGCTTGTTTGTTTATGTGTGTTTGCACATACGGCACTTGCATGTATGCAAGAAAAATTACGTTCCATGGGTGTCTGTTTTCTGCTTCTGTTGTTTAGCTTCAGTTGTCAGGCTTTGAGGGAAGTCATTTTATCCACTGAGCTTCCTAGCCAATCCCGTGTTTTCATTTTTAAATTCATGATGTCACTGAAGCCGCAAGAGATCATTTCTACTGGAGGTCTCTACGGGTGAGCTGCATTGACTCTTTCATTCTTACAGTGTTGTACAGAGCTTGCTGCATTTATTTCCCCTATAGTGGTGGTGATTTTTCAATGTTAGTACAGTTGTGAATTTTAGAACATATGACTCAGCGATTCTCAGCAATAAAGCTCAGCTATTACTAGGGAAGTTTACTCCATAGCACATGGCTGGGAGGCTGCCTACTCTTCCTAATGGATCCCACACTTCCAAAGCAGTGGAGTGGTGGCTCTCTCCTTGCTTCTCTCCATGGTCTGCTAAGACAAATGGGCTTGGCTCAGAAGTTTTCCACCATACTTTCTTGCCAGGCCTCCCTAGGTAAGGAACTGTACTTGTGGGACTCCAGCTTCGTCACTCATTAAGCTATGCCCATTGGCAGAGACCTGAGTCCTGAATTCATGAGGCAGTTTGAATGATCAACATTATCATGCTTTCTATAACTATAACCACTGCAACTTAATTTCTCCCATACACAAACCGTTGGTGTTCGTGTATATGCATATATGTTTATGTGTACTGAATTCCATTTTAGTCTGTTTGATTGTGAAATTTGAAATTGTTAGCTAAACTTTAGAAATTTAATCTACTGAGAAAAGTATTAGGTTGAAAATTATAAGCTTTTATTAGCAGTTAAAGATAAATAATGGTCTCAACACAGTTGTAATTAGGGCTTCCAGTGGACAGGCGAGGGATATGATGTAAGATTCTGTAAATACATTGTAGGGTGAGATTATGATGAAATAAATGTAAAAAATGGGGCTTGAATGTTGGCGTCTATAGGCAGTAATGATTCATTTTTTTAATTTTATTAAGAAAAGTAGTATAGTATTTTAATGTAAATTTTAGTGTTTTAAATAATTATTGTTTCTCTTTATAAATACTTTTAACATGGCAAAATATCAAGAGTTTAAAACATTATAAATTTTTATAACATTATAAATTACTACAGCTTTAACTTCTGTTTGATGTAGTGCACAGAAGATAAATGAGTAACTACTATAGTTCAGAGATAGAGATGAGAATTATGAAACAAAAAAGTAGGGGACTATAATATGCTTAGTCTGGCGAGCAACTTCCATATTTAACTAGGATGTTTAGGATGTTGAAGATTTGACTGACAAGAAAGATCAAGGTCTCCCTAGGCTTAAAAGAAAATTCTAGTGGGAGCTGGAAGTATGGGCATACGTGGCTAGGATACCAACAGGAGTTACATCTTTAAGAGTTGATAAGGTTTCTGTGACAATTAGGACTTATCGGAGTCTCCATGAATATCCCATATCTGACAGCCTTTTAAACTTAGATCTAAAATATAGATGCTGCTGTCCTTACAGGAAGAGTGACATTTGACGATAGACCACTTAGGCTAAGGCCTCTGCCTTATTCACCTGTGACTACTATAAAATAGCCTTAAAAGGATATCCTCAACTACAGACAAGATGTGAAAGGCAGGAAACCCACAGTCAAAGAGCTGGTCAACATGGCCTTCCGGGCCCACTTCGTGGCTGAAGTGCAGCTGGCTTTGGAAAGACAGAGAACATCAACGACTCTAAATGTTTGTTATCTTCTGAAGCTTCCAGTCTTATTACCAGGACTGCATCCTCATAAACTCAAATTCAGTTACTGCTTAGTGGCCCACGGCAAGAACACAGTGGCCAGGAGAAGAAGGGCTTCAGAGAGAGAGTGTGTCAGTGAGTCTCCATTGGAAAAGTATCCAGCTCCTTGTAGTTCTGCTTGTTTCAGTTCTCCCCTCAGCAACCGTGGCTGTTGCTTATTCCGCACAAAACAGATGCCATAGTTTCCAGCACACACTGTGCCGCATAAGATACCAGTGAAGTCAAGGAGACTCCAGGGCTTTGCCCCAGGTCTTTGTTCTGCCAGAACCCCACTCCCCTACTTCTCTGTGGATGTAACTCATTATTTCTGTCTTTTACTTCCTTGCTCAAGTTTCAGTTTAGGTCCACTATCACTCCAGTTACTCTTTGAACTGAACCTCTTGTCCACAGTGTATTCCTGTCGTGGTGTATAGTCTGCACACTTATAATGCTTGCTGGCAATTATCGGCTTGCCTCTCCAGGCAGTTGCTGAGCTCTAGAGGGAAGGGCTAATGCCGGTTTGGAAAGCTTGCATCTGCTTAGGACCTAACAGCACTGGGTCAACAGGTTAGCTCACGGAAGGCAAGGCATTGTCAGAATTACTGCTGCTCATACCCAGGTCAAGTTATGTACAAAAATGACTGGGAAGGATGTAGATGTCACCAGGGGACAGAGACTGATGTTCTTATGGAAAGTGTAACATCATTTTTTAAGGTAAGAATTTTATCCCTTTCCCTATGTCATTGGCCTCTCCATCCGAAGGTACAGCTGCAATCATAGAAACAATATATTAAAAAATAATCAATTCAGTTTAACACATTAAATTGAGCATGTGGAAAGATGGAGTGTAGCTGTCTAATTAGAGAATTAATGTAGGAGGTAAATACTGCAGGAGAGACCCCCATTAAGTCCCAACTGACTATGTTATTTCATTATGTTTTAATTACCCTGGGTGATTTGTGGTTGGAGACAGATGCCATGCATCATGGGAGATTTAATTACTGTGTTTTTACATTATGCTGGGAGTTTGGTGCAGGAGGGAGACAAGAACTGAGCAAAGATATTGTCTACCATGGAAATAGGTGCTGGGGCCTCCCTACAAAGATGGGAGTCAGGGACTGTGCAGAAAATGAATTTTCTTTGGGTAGTCACATTGTCAAGTCCATACTTGACAATGCACCGGTATAGAGTAGACAGAAAGCTGTATGATGGAGATTACACATTTGGGTTAAAGGCAGGCAAGAGAAATACATTAGTTGTAGGACCTGGATCTTCAGAGAATGGTTATGTGTGAAAACAGACCTTAAGATTCTTCCAGTCTCTGGAATATCTTCCAGTTTCTGAAGATGTGATCAGGTACTGTCAAGAGGATGAAATGACAGAAAGTGGAGAGTATCAAATGACAATCATTTATCATTCTGAAATTCTTTATAAAGCATTCTAATTTCCATCATCTTATAACCTGCTCATAACTCCCAAGATATGTAATTGAGGTACATACAGAATTGGTTCACATGTACTGAGCCATACTAATGTATAACAAAGTATTTGATTAAAATTAGCTATTATTTATGTTAATATTAGAAGAAAAAGTAGTATGTGTCAACAAATTACATAGTCCAGGAATCAACTATTACTATTTGCCCAAGAATAAACAGCCAAACATCCATATACACACTGGAGCAATAACAGAAGAAAAGCCCCCTAATATGGGAAGAATGTTATGTTTATAATGCACAATGTCCCATGGCTCATGTATTTAAACATCTGGTCCCTGATAGCGACACAATCTTTGGAAGCTGTAGAATCTTTGACATTGTGACCTTACTAAAAGAGGAGACTGTTGACGACAGGCCTTCAATGTTATGTTTTCCACCTCTGTTGTCAGGTACAGCTTTCTTTGCTTCTCATTCCACTAAACATGAGGCCTCATAGCCTCACACTGACATGAACCTCCCCATGCATTTCACAGAGTCTGAAACCGCTGGCAAATCCATCTTCCCTTTCTGTGACTTCTTCATTCAACAACAGGAGAACTTAGCAAGGCTGCCATACAATCCCTGATTGAATTGAGTAGAGCCAAAGGCTGCTGGTGTTCCCTCAACTGTTCACTTGCAAGGGCTTTCAGAGAGAAACAGAATGGAATGACTGACGTGGGGTGAAACAAAAAACATCATGAATGCAAATGAATTGAGAGACACATCTTCATAAACGGAAGAGCACTTTCACCAGTGAGCAACTGTTTTGTGCTGAGTTTACCTAGGACGTTGACGATGCATCATCCATTTACAACTTCACCACAGAGTCCTTTTGCTGTGACATCAATTCATGCTTGTGAGGGTATGAAAAAGAAACCACAGCTTTGGAAAGCAATTTGGCACTACTAAAGTTTCCCAACATGGTTAACTTCTCAGATAGTTATTTGAAATGGTAAATGAATAAGCCCTTTATGGAAACCTCAGGAAATATATTTGTTTGACTTACTTTATCTTTTTGTTTAACTTAACAATAGGCTTAAAGTGTTCAAATGTCACAATGGAGAATGTGTGGAAGCAGAGGATAAGTGTATAAAGAATACTTAATGACATTTCAAAATGCATGCTGATAACAAGCAGAAATCAAATTACGTTACAACAGGGTTCTGTAGCTGTCAACTCTAAAACAATTCATAGAGGAAACAGCTGTATCAGATGCTCTTAGAGCAGCTGATTATGAATGTGATTTTATTATTTTATTCAAAACTTATTTAAGGAGGACGAATTCTGTTTACAGAAGTAAAATGGAGAATCATTGTGAAATAAATACTTGGTAGAGGATGGAAGTTAAGAGGACAACCACTTTTGTCCTTGTGTAGCTGAGGGTATTGATATCATTGCTATAATTCTCTGTCATCTAATGCTATCACTCCCACACCATGTCACCATACTCACCACACTGGGTTCCATTATGGCAGCAGAGCGCCCTCTTGCCCCTGCCTGACTCTGGCACGTAAAAATAAACAAGCTGTTCACATCTGTCTTATCTTTTAATAATGGTGTTTTAAATTATAGTTATTTGTCAAAAACTCTTAAACTGTAGCTGTGGATCTATAATTCCCTTGACCTATCTCCCCTGGAAAGAGCTGATGTAATTAGAAAGGTCCTACTATCAATCATTCAACTAATGTGTTCTCCCTCTCATCAATTACCCTGGGTCAGATGAACTGTGTAGCCTTGTGTCTGCAGTGCTGTCATTGCTGCTAATGGAATTTTAAGGCTTCTCCCAAAAGGAAGTGTTCCATGCAAGCTTCTTTGCAACTGCCAATTAGGAGAAGGTAATTCTTGTACTTCCTGTGGAACTGGCAGGAGATTGTAGCAAGTGTGGCTGAAGGTAACCTTTTGTGAACCCAGCCATATTTTCTGATGTTTGATGGGGTCTAGAGCTGGTTTCATCACTCAGATCTAGGGTGCTCCCTGGTATTATTGCTATCACCTAACTCTGCTGACGTGTTTGTAGGCAGCTGTTTCCTCTACGCCGTGCAGTAGCTCGGCAGGTGTGTAGGAAATAGAACTATTATCAAGGGTTAAAATGTTTGGGGCGTGTACTTCTTTTTATTTTCTTATCCTTAAGAATAGATGCCCTCTTAGCTAACTAGTGTGTGCTTGACGTCAGTGCTTCTGCTTGTGCTGGGACCTGCTTACTGTGAGGTGAGAATGCCAGGCTACTTGGGCCTTCCTTCTGTGGGGAAATCCATGACTATATAGTTTGTCTTTCAATTGTGTCAAACTGTGTACTCGCTACTAAGTATCCTTCTTAGGTTGCCATCTCACTAAATGACTTTACATTGTTTCCTCTTTAGTGATTATCTGGAAATGTTTGTGGCACTGAAGGATGCTGACAAGAGTGTATAAAATTTAAAATTCTGAAATCTATGGAAACTAATCTAGTCTTTTTTTTTTAAGTCACATTAGAACCAATGTGACTAAGTCATGGGGAAATCAATTCCCGACCTTGCTTGGAGACCAAGACCATGGCTTGGATTCAGGAAAGGAGTTCTGCTCTTACTTACCTAGTAGGTACCATTTTTTACCCATGAGTTGCTTAGCTCAGTGAGATACAGTTAGTTATTACCATCAGTGTTGGCCTGAGCTCTCAAACACCGCACCCTACATCACTGTCTGAGAGCTAGCGTCTCTGTCAAGTTTTCTTAAATTACTTAGGGCATTTTACAGTTGGAGTGCAACTTGAAGTAGGATTAGATCTATACAGTTCCCAAAACTTAAACCTACCACCCCATTTTCTGGGTACCTATATTTTTATTCTCAGAATTCCATCACATCAATCTGTCCTTCCCACCTGTGATCTATGACCTTTCCCATGCATTCTGAGATGTATTTCCTAGAAATAATATAGATTAACTCTTTCTTCCAGACATGGTATCATACTTAACACAACAGAAATGGACAAAATCCTGAAAGCTACAGTGTTTCAGTAACTTGGTCAATGCCATAGAAATGAGGCTCTAGTAGGTAACTGTCACTGACTCTTCCTTTAATATGTGTCATCCTCTACTATATAAGTATATTAACTGTTTTGATTGCACCAGACTAAGGGGATGTTTTGAGGTACACCTAAGTTGTTTCCAGTTATTGGCTATTATGAATAAAGCCACTATGAACATAGTTTAGTAACATAGTCAGTACCAATGATTGTTCAGTGAACGCCTTTCCCTCTTCACTCTTTGTGAGAGTGCAATTAGGTCTCAGGATAGAAATGGCTCTGTGATGTAGAACCATTTTTGATCAGGTGCTAAATGTGCCTCTGCACCAGAACATTCTCAGTTGATAATCACAAGCAGTTCCAGGGAAGGGCACCATCTCCCTGAGAAACAGGAACACAGCTTTTTTTCACTGTGAGGCAGATCAGCGGCCATGAGAGATTTTCTTTCTAATGGTTTATTAATGCAGTTGTCATGTGACAGTCTGAGTGTTTTAATTTTGCAAGATCTGAACATTACTTTTGACACTGTTGATTACAACATCCACCTGCATCACTTGGAATGTGTGTTAGCTGAGTAGAATCAGCTTTGAGCAACTTTCACTCATGCTTTTTCAGCAGCAGTCATTTTCCCAGAAAATGGAGTTCCTTCCAGAATCACCAGGATGATGTGTATGTAGGTCCTTGAGAGGCCTATATTGGTGCGTCCACACAACTTGTCAACCCACCCCTGCCAATCTGTGTCATCTTCTAAAGCAGAGTAGTGTAAAGAAAGCAATCTTTGGTAACAGGATCAAGATACTCAAGTTTTGTCTCTATGGGACACACTAATTTACCTTTCAATAACTTGGTCTTTTCTCTGAACGTCAGGGAGATTGTGTCTAACTCACATAGGCTTTGTGAGGACTCTTAGGATGTCTAATATGTCACACAATTCCATATGGAAGACCACTGACATGCAAGGACATTTCATAACAAATTCTAGTAAAAATTACAGTTACTAGTTGACATCAACATAATAGTGCCAATAATGCCAGTAGGAATTAAAAGAGATTATTAAATTGGAAAGAATAAAACTTTTCTTTCACCCTGGTTTCATTTTCTGAACATACATTCTTACATGTCTCCCTGCTACACTAGTTTGTATATTCCTCTTATATATTAGATTATGCATTGCTTTTGAAGGAGGCATTTCTGAATTTGTTAGTTTTGCAGTTATCTCATTATCCATATTTAGAACAAGGAAATCAGAATACTTTCTTGAGAAAAGGGAAGTAATATTAAGTCAATATAGATGTTAATTTAAAGGAAATACTGGGAGTGTCCTTGCCAAAATGAAGTGATAACTTACTTGTAAACCTTGTATAAACATATTCAAAGGAGTCAATATATACTTAACAAATCAAATGCTTCTAAGTCATTTTATCACAATTCAAAAGTGACATCTTTTATTTGCATTTCTTCATAACTCAACTATTTCTATCCTTGTATTTCCTATACACTTGACTTGTACAAAAGCTCTATCTTCCAAAATAGATATATCAATGTGCCTTTGAGTTTTCCCTCTCTTGGGAAACCACAACTTGCGGGAAACCAAATTAGAGCTCTATTCATTCTACATGACTTAAAGTTTATTCCCCATGTATATTTCTTTCAGATATATCCCTAAACCAGTTTTAGCTATGAATATCAGAAAGGTATCTCAAGTGATGTCTTCCTTTTTCTTCTGTTACACAAAACAAAAATGCTGTTCGTCTTTAGAATTTCACAATAAATTCAAGTCCCCACAATGTCACACTCTCTGGTCTTATCTCAGTGTGCATTTGGAATCCCAGCCCATAATCCACTCACAGATCCTTCTGACAGAGTATATGTCCATGACTATTTTTAACTATCACAGTCTTTTCTAACTGTCTGGGATTGCATTCCTGCCTAACTTCATGGAAAAATTTATACTTTATATTTCAAATGCAATTTATTTGATGCCAACTTTAATAAAGACATCCTACTTTCCTTGGGAAGAACATTTAAATTCCAAAGCATTTGATCCACAACTCCAGAACTGCCTAATCATTTAAATGCAGAAGATATCTCTACTTTAGTGCCCTTATCCCAGCTTTTGGGACAAGACAGAAAGTTATCCTGACTTAAAATATGTAATTTGTGGCATACCTAAACATTTTCAAAATATTTAACAGATTAATTTATTTGAGGAATTCACACATTTCCTATGTATATTGATCAAATCTACCCCCAATGTCTCTTCCTCAAATTCATCCTCATCATATATGCTTTCTAATTTCATGTACTCTTTTTTTAAAAATACTAAGACAAATTAGTGCTGCTAATATGTGCAAGGATGTAGAGCCATCCACTGGTGCACAGGCAAACTATTCAGGACAGTGACATTGAATAAAACTAGTGTTACCAAAAGTTAGTAGCTTCTTAGCTATAGGTGAATCTTCATTGCCCTTCCTCTGTCCATGTTTGGCTTTTGACTGGATTAATGTTTTGTTAAGTCTTGTGTGTTGTCTTAATTAGGGTTTATATTGCTGTGAAGAGACACTATGACCATAGCAACTCTTACAAAGGAAGAACATTAACTGGGTAGACTTACATTTTCAAAGATTTAGTCCATTATCATTGTGATGATACATGGTTTGTAGGCAGATACAATGCCGGAGAAGTAGCTGAGTGTCCTCTAACTTGACTTACAGGCAACAAGTAGTGTTCCAAAATACTGTGCATGGATTGAGCATATAAGAGGTTTCAAACAGTGAAGCGTTTCCTCTAAGGCCATACCTACTCCAACAAAGCCACACCTCCTAACAGTGCTGCTCCCTTTAAGGGTCATTTTCCTTCAAACCACCACACATATTGTAGCCTCATCTGTTGTGAGTATATGTAAGCAGCATTTCTGCCATGTCTAGAAGATACTTCTTCACAACAGTCATCAACAACTTGTAGCATATAAATCTCACAGCTCCTACTTCCTCTATATGTCCCTTCAATATTTGTGCAGGGCTTCATGGGTTCTGTTATTTTTATCATACTTAACAACATTTTTATTTTTCTATTCTTTGACAATTTCATATATAATTATTTTTATAATATATATATATATATATATATATATATATATATATATATATATGTCTTTCACTTTTGTTTTGAGACAGGGTTTCTCTGTGTTGCTTTGGAGCCTGTCCTGGAACTATCTCTGTAGATCAGGCTGGCCTTGAACTCAGAGATTCTCCTGCCTCTGCCTCCCGTGTGCTGGGATTAAAGGTGTGCACCACTATTGCCCAATATATATAGTCTTGATTATATCTACCCACACATCCACAACTTCCTCTTTTTGACTTTTCTTATCAACATGCGTTTCTCCTATCTTCATGTCTTTTACTTTTTAATAATACAATATGTCCAATTAATGTTGCCTACATGAGTTGGGAATATGCCACGATTAAAAGAAAAATGACCCTGCCCCACGTACCCTCTGCATTTCATAATCCTTGTGTACTATTACCTCTTCACTCCCCAAAGACCGCTTTCTCCCCCATTCTTCCCCATAGTCATTTCCTACTTCCTGACCTCTTGAGACATCCTACATCAAACATACAATCTAAAAACTGAAGCTAGGGATAGTACTTGTATTTCTGGACCTTCACTGTATAAAGTTTTTGACCATTTTGACCCATTTTCTTATAAATTACGTATTTCCTGTTTTCATTACAATTGAATAAAATTCAGTTGCATATATGTACTACATTTTCATCACCCACTTACCTGTTCATGGGCATCTAGGTTGATTTCACTTTCTAGGTATTATGAATGAGCAGCAATAAACACATATATGATAAGATTTGGAATCCTTTATATGTCCAATGGTGCTGTAGCTGGGTCTATATCTGAGTTCTAGTGTTAAATTTTGTATGAATCTTCACACTGACTTTCATAGTGGCTACAACAGTCTACACTCCCACCAAGGGGATATATTCTCTGCTTTCCCCAAACTCATGCCAGCATTTGCTGTTACTTTTGGAATTTGATGTTAGCCATTTTAACAAATGGGATGGTATCTCAAAGTAGTTTTACTTTAAAGATTCCCTGATGTGTAAGAATGTTGAATACTTTTACATTGATTTTTTTTTTAGCTACTGGTATTTGTTCTTTTGATACCTCCATGGTCAGTTATATAGCACATTTTTATTGTATTGTTATTTTAGATGTTTTGAGTTCTTTGTATAATATAGATGACTAAGCCTCTGTCAGATACAGAGTTCAATAAGAACTCCAGTCCTGTAGGCTGTCTATTCATTTGATTGACAATTTACTTTGATTTGTAGTAGCTTTTTAATTTTGTGAGATCCTGTTTGTCAATCATTTGTCCTATTTCCTGAGTGATCTAAGTACTCTGTAGAAAGTCTTTATTTACCTTGAACTGAACTCTTTGAGTTTTTCTAGTGGTTTTGGAATTTCATACATTACGTTGAGATCCTTTATCTATTTGAAATTGGATTATTTTGCAGAATGAGAGACAGGATATAATTTCATACTTTTAGAGGAAGATATCCAGTTTGACAAGAACCATTTATTGAAAATGATGCCTTTATTCTGATGTGTTTGTGAAACTTTGTTTTAAAGTCAGGTGGTGTCTGAGCCCTTATTTTTTTATACATAGATATTCTCTGTTATCTCATTAATCTACATGCCTGATTTTTTGTCTGCTTCTTGGAACTTTTATTATTAAGGCTCTGTAGCATAACTTGAAATAAAGCATTGTTTTATTTATTCAGGATTGCTTAGACTATCTGAGGTCTTTTGTATTCATATGAATTTTAAGACATTTTTTCTACTTTTGAGAAGGATTATTCTGGTACATTGATTGATACTACATTGAAATTATAGTGTTTGTGGTGGGATAGCTATTTTATACAATACTGATTCTTCTGATACATGAGCATGAAGGGTCTTTTTGTTTTCTGGTACATTCCTCAATGTATCTTTTTAGTGTTTTTAAAATTGTCATTGTAGAGGTATTTCATATCCTTGGTAAGTTGCATTACAGGGCAACCTAACTTTACTTAGTATACTGAGGATGGAATTTTCCCCCTCCCCTGATTTCTTTCTTAATATGTTTGTCATTGTCATAGGAAAGCTGGTTGGTTAGGTTGATTGGATATCTCACCACTTTGCTGAAATTGTTAATTATTTCTAAAAGATTTCTGATTGGGTCTTTAGGATCTATTTTGTATAGAATCATAATAGAGGTACTTTGTCGTTTTCATTCCAATCTGTATCACTCTTGTTTGCGTTCTTGTTTTGTGGTTCTTGCTAAAACTTACAATACTATAGTGAAGATACAGAGAAACGGCCCATCTCTGTCGTGATCCTGATTTTACTGGAAATATTTTGAGTCTTTCTTTGTTTCATATAATGTTGGTTACAGGTTTGTGATATATAGTCTTTCTTGTAATGAGCTGTGTTCTCTCGTTTTAATTTCTTTAGGAATTCCAGCATGTTAGATTTTTGCCAAAAAGTTTCTGCATCTCTGGAAAGTACGATGTGATTTCTGTCTTTAATTCCTTCAAAATACTTTATTGCTTTGTAGATTTACATAATGAATCATTGCTGCATCTCTGGAATAAAGCTACCATCATTATGGCAAATTATCTTTCAGTGTGTTCTTGAATTTGGTTTGCAAATATATGGATAAGAAAATTTTGTATATATGTTTCATTTCTTTTAAATTTGGAAAATTTAAAAGAAACTTTAAAATTTTTAAATTTAAGAGAAAATTTAAGCAAGACCTAACGATTTCCCTTAATTTCATTGATATCTGTTTTAGCAGTTCCTTTTCATCTTCAATTTTATGACTTTGTCTTCTTTTCTCTGTGTTTTGTTTAGTTTGGCTAAAAAGTCATCAACCTTGTTTATCTTTGCTTTTATCTTTGCTTTTTTATTTTATTATTAAAATCCTAGAATGTTTATTTCAAAGGCAAATCCTCATCCTTGACATTGGTTTATCAGTACGATTTCTGGTGTCAAGGTCAGTCACCGGGTCTTAAGAAATTTTGGGTTCAAATGACAGGGGTCAGCTATAAGCATGGTCTAGTAAACTGAACAAATAAACCTTTGCTCTCCTTCTTTGAAGCCTCATTCACATACCTTTGGTGATAAGCCACAAAGAGTTTGGCAATGGGTTGTCAGCATAAATTAGGGCCATGTGACCATCACCCTTCACACAGACCCAGATACCCACACCAGCAAATCCCCCCTTGCTCAGAAGCAGAAAGAGATCTAGTAAGTTGTAATGTAGTGTGCTTGCAGTGGCTCACTCATCTCCCAGGAAGGTCTTTTCACTCAATGAGTCAGTATCCCTGTGCAATGGCAATGCATGGACTGCATTACACTCTCGCATGGTAGGTATAGCTGGGAGTAAGAACTTGAGGTCCTCATACAGCGCCTTTATCAGATGAAATATGATTACCTTTTCAAATAATCAATTCTTTTTTCACTTTCGTATTTTTATTTGATTCCGGTTTCATCAGTTTCTACACTGATTATCATAAGCTCAGTTAGGTGGTAGAAGTGAGGTGCATAATTCAGTAAATCGTTTCTCTAGGAGCTCATGGTATATGGTGGAAACTGTATATTATTTCCAGAACAGAACATAAACTGTGAGAATAGCCACAGTTGCTGGGTATTACAACTATGCAAATGTTTGTACTAGTGAATTAATAGCAGTGTTCTCTTCTAGTTTAGCGTTTTTATGGGATTCTTGAGTGTTTGGATGAAAGAGTCTCTGGTTCTCGTGCCTTTTATTATGATCTTTTCCTTTTCTTGTCCAACTTTGATGTGACAGTTTTTATCTTATTGCATTTTAAATTGTTATATTTGTTTAAAAAAATGAATGAATGATAACCTAGCAGCTACAAGTATAAAAGTGTACAAACTGACATGTCATTCATACCTGTTGGAGAGAAAAAAAAAAGGATTTATCCAGTGTGACACTGGGTATATTAACCACCCCAAGGCAGTCCTTATATTTAGGAGTACTTGACCAACATATAATGAATTCCATACTTATTGTGTTTGTGTTTGTACATACATGTCAGTATATTTTCATTCAGCTACAGTTTTATTTATTTATTTTCATTTTAGGGCAGTGTTTCATTTATTTATTTTTTTTTCATGATTTAGGGGTTGTGCTGTTGTATTGAGTTTGGGTTTGTTTTGTAAGGAAGAACTTAAAAGCTGTGTGGGTAGGGACACAAATAGATCTGGAAGAACTTTGAGGAGGGGAAGATTTGATGAAAATATTTTTAGGTTTAAAAATTAATTTAAATAATAAAAATATAATAAAACACACACGCTGACTTCTCTGAGTATACATAACTTAGGATATTATCAAACATATTCAGGCATTTGTTTCTAAGACTAGGATTTAAGGGAAGTAGGGTTTGCAAGAATAGACATAAAAAACTAAGTGGTATGGTAGCTTAGAGGGAAATTGAGAATTGTTATGGTCCTCAGAGTTTATAAACCATCAAATGTAGAGAAGTATATAATAAACTAACAAAGAAAGAAATGGATAAGAATGTGGGAATCATAAGAATGAGAAAAGATGAAGAGGCATAAGAGGAGTGGGAGCAGAAAATATGGGTACATGGGTGAAGGGTAGTAAAAACTACATTGTAGTGAGCATGAAGAAACATACACAGCAACATGAAAAAGTAATTGAGCAACACACACACACACACACACACACACTCATACCACAAACAAAACATCATGAGACATATATCTAAAGGTAGATATTTAATAATTAAAAAATAATAAGTACTTTGCTGGTACAACTACAGGTCAGTTGAAAGGAGAACTCATATCCCTCCCACTCTAGTGTGCTCTACTTGGGGCTGTGTGAGGTAATTTCAAGACTGTCCTCTGCAGTGTCACTGTTCTGTGTGATCCTCTGTCGCCAACAGGGGGTTGCATGTCTTGTCATGGTAGTTACATTAAGTTCATCCATTCTTCTGTGACCTGTCTCTCTGAAATGCTTGAGCATTCTGACGCTCAACACAGGTACAATTGCTACTGAAAATAGTGATGAATATAAATCTATAGTTATTAATTATCATTACTATTGCTTTTATACTACAATAGCTTGGTTAAATCCAGAGTCTAGCACATGTTAGTCAAGCACTTTGCAAATAAGTCTAATCCCCAACTTACTATTGCTAATTTTTATCACAACCTGAGAACATTTTATTTGCTGACCACCGATTTTTCAACTAACAGGCGAGTCCATATTTATTAAATAACTTCTCAGTTTTATGAGTAGGGAGAGGGGTAGAAATTATAACAGTGTAATTCAAGTATAAATCACCATATGATACAAATTGTTTGAAATTAAGCACTTATCATTGATTCACTTTGGGGAAAAGACAGGAAGAACACACATAACTGTTAGGAAGTCAAGTCAGAAATGAGTCTTTGGAAGACTGATTTATTTTTCTTCTTAACAGCACCAGGAACAGACAGGAAAAAACAGCACATCTGTGTGAATGTGGCCTGAGGAAGAAGAAATAAGTGATCAAGCAATGAGCTGGTAAGAAACGCATGCTTTCTTCAGGGAGGTTATATTTGAGTGGTGGAAAATGGGATGCTCTTAGGTCAAGGAAAAACATACCTAAAGATTGAATGGTCTCATCATCCAACTGGAGTCTACATTCCTCTTAGAGGAAGCAAACACAGCAGGATTTTGAGAAGTATTAAAGTTTAAGAATTAGGAAGCAAGTTTATGTGTACATGTCTAACATCGTAAAGTTGGTTTGAGCTCTTAGGACAGAGGCTGAGATAAGGGCATGGGGAAGGGTACTTGTTATTGGAATTGATTTTTCATTTAGATACTGTGATACATTCTACAAAGTGCATTAGTTGACAATTCCAGTATGATGCAGGCAGCATACGGTGTGCTTACACAAGCCAACAGGCTACAACATAGGTGGCATAGGCTCCATCCTATGAGAATACCATTGGGAACACAGTCCCTTTCGACTGACTCATTGTTAAAACATCCAGAGAGATGCATGTAGAGTGTACTACAGAAAAAGGTTGGCACTACAGATACAAGTTGGGACTCTGTTGCATAGGTCTAGTGCTACAAGTGGTATTTTTGAACTAGGATGATAGCATAGTAGATGAAATAAATATATTTTATGGTTCTTAAAGCTTCCAGTCTTGTGTTTAGCTCCATTTTAAAACATAGTAACTGGGCACAGAGTGAAATAGAATGTTAAAGGAAATTTACTCTTTATTCTTGCAAACCTGAGCTGAAATTTGAATCTTAGTCTGCCCAGTTGTAAATCCCACAAGTTTGACATTTTAATATTTCTGGAAGAAGACAACTTCCTAGGGCTAACGTTTATATAGCTGCCACTTGAAAGGGCTCCCTCATAGGT
Source organism: Cricetiscus sungorus (assembly GCA_030556225.1). Lineage (NCBI taxonomy): Eukaryota > Metazoa > Chordata > Mammalia > Rodentia > Cricetidae > Cricetiscus > Cricetiscus sungorus. Next base: position 44,742,101 of record JANBXA010000366.1, read on the forward strand.
TGATTCTTCCCATTGAAAATAACCTGATCAAGAAAACCTATTGAAGTTTGCCTAGCATATTTCTTAGCTGAGTTTAGATATTGTCAAGTTGACAAGCAACACTCACTGTCACAATGAGAATGGCGAGAGCTTCTGCACTTAAGCCTCATGTCATTTCACTTCAAAGGACACCTCTGAGAATGTGTGCATTTGGTTATACTTGTTTTGTGAAAAAGGAGATTGGGGCTTAAAGAAGTTCTGAGGTTCTCACAGGCAGTTGAGCTTCCACACCTTAAACTTTATAATCTATTTCTTTAACATTCTGCAAGCTTTAATTCTTTTTGGCTGATAATGAGAGAACCAATGGTCATTCCTAAGGTGATAACAATGAAAGTCACAGCCTGTCAAAACATAATCCTACTAGAGGCTCTTAGATTTGGAAATATCTCTGACTGCCTAGAGAATATGAGTCAAATAATCATGTTCTGTTTTGACTTTTTTCTCCCTCTTTCTTCAAAATTGGCTAGTGGGTACAATAGAATTTTGAAAAGACTTGTTTGTGTAATTTGGGTTGATAATGTTGAGGTGGGAAAGTAGAGTGAGGAAAAGAATACAGGCTTCCATTTTGTCTTGTAGATGTTGGATTCATTGTTAACACTGATACTGTTCAGTGGCAGCTTTCATTTTTGTCCTTAAGAGTTATGAAATACAGGCATGCATGTCTCTCTTTGACCCTTACATTATTCATCTGTAAGATAATGCAGAAGACTGTATGATAATTCCTTTAAATATTTCTTTAATTATGTTAATGTGTCTATGTATAGATTTGTGTTTGTGTATGCAACTGTCCATGGAGACTAGAGGCATGAGAAACCAGAAGGAAGAGTTACAGGCAGTTGTGAGGTATGGAATATGAATGCTGGGAACTGCATTTGGGTCTTTTGCAAGAGCAGTATCCTTATCTGCTCTTAACTACTAAGCCATTCCTCAAATCCCACTAACTTATTTTGAAAGCACAAAATCTATGTTATAGTAAAGAAGTATCACAAATTTAGAATTATGAATTCATAAGAGTTAAGATAAACTCTATGATATAATTTACAAATATATTTTCACATACAATAAACTTCTCATATCCATAATGTAATCCTACCTTTCACATTCTACCTCACAACAATAACTACAGCCACCAAGTTATGTAATCACAAGGTTTGATATCTAGCACAAGTCTGATTAGTGTTCTGGCCACATAGAGATGATTTTTTTAAATGTAATAATTCCATATTGAGAAACTTATCACTTGAGCTACTATAATATCTTCTCCATCGGGCCTCTGACTCACGCCTACATCACTCCAATTCTCTTTGCAAATATTTGTCAAACAAATAATTAAAAAAAAATCCAATACTGCATCAGCTCTGCTGAAAATCCTTCAATGATTCCCTATAGTTTCATGAAAAAAAACTCCAAATTCCTTTTTCATCACTGGAAGCTATCATAATTTGCAAGGTTTAATGAGTATCATGTCAAGCAATCATCAAGCGACATCCCCCTTCCAGTCCCCACTTCATGTGAATCATTCTGGGCAGGCAAGGTGACTTGAGACTCACTAAAAATGGCATGTGGATACAACTATGCCGCTCAACCATTCATCCTCTTCTTGAGAAATACTTGCTCCAGGCTGGGAAGATGGCTCAGCAGTTGAAAACACTGGCTGCTCTTTCAGAAGAACCTAGTTTGATTCCCAGCATCTACATGGCGGTTCACAACTATAACTACTTTTCCAGGGCATCTGATACCCTCCTCTGACCTCTCTGGACACAAGATAAATATGTGTTACCAAAACTACACATATATGGCAAAACACTGTGTACATTTTTAAAAAATTAATAGAATGTCATATTGAGAATTACTGCTACTTACCCCTCACTTCCTATGACAAGCCATGATATATTTTTTCCTTTTTATTAAAATCTATAACAAGTTTATTCTCTTTCCTAAGCTTCCCCTTCTGTGATGTCCTGCCTCCAGATCTCAATGGCTCTCTTTTGTCTTGATGGCATATTAATATCCAAACATGCTACTTCTGCTACAGAATTCACTGAAGATGAATGTCATCCTCAACTATTGGTTGTCCAAAAATGTTCTAAACTATGGTTATCAAAAATTGGTTTCTGTGCCTCTACAACTTCAAGCACTAGAACTGTGGTGTAGAAGACAGGAGGTATATACCAATGTTTAGGAGTGAGGATATGCTAGGGGATGGCTCATGGGTAAGAGTACTTTCTGTGCAAAAGTAGTGTTCTAATTTTGAATCTCCACCCAATGCTAGTGCAGTTAGTTTTTAGTATGGTCTTACAGCTTATGAATCTTAAATTATGAACTATAACATAAAGAAGATGTTGGGAAATTTCTTGAAAGAGAGAGATTTTTTCTGAGTTCTTTAGATTTTTATGAACTTGCCATGGCTATAATTTGATGAAAATATCAGAATCTACTTCCATGCTATATGAGTCATATGACAATTGTCTGCTGACACTGAATACAAGCGTTGTAGCTCAACTGGAGTATCTGAGGGAGTGGCTGCTTTTCCTTGTTGGTAATGCTCCAGAGACACTTAGGTCCCAGGAAAATGGTCATATGGAAAATGAATTTCCTCTCAAACCCCACGGTTCCACCAGAAGTCCTGATCTGGTTTTCTGAGTCATTGACATGTTTCACTAACCATGAAACAATTCTGATTTTGAGGACATCTTCATTATAAAAGTCAGGGTGCTCATATACCAACACCCAGATTGCAAGGATATCTTCCAAGTCCCCAGGACATGAGAGCATATTTGCAGAGGGCTATGATTTGGCAGGAGGCCAATCCACAATGCAGCAAAGACTGCTCACATTTCTTCTTAAAACCATTCTTTCTGTGTTGACTAACTGGCTATTTTGTATTGCCTCAGGCTGATAATTGGCGACTGAGCTGTCAGGCCAGATGGCATTTATTTATTTATTTTATAAAGGGAAGGCTGGGGGAGGAGGCATGATGCAAATTGGAAAGTCCATTTTTAGTCATAGAACAGAAAAATAAAGGAGAAAAGAATTTGATTTTAAGAAGTTCCAGATGTTGCTTGCCTTTTATTTGCAAGCCACATCTAAAAGTGGGTGTGCCATTACAAGCAGAAAGAGGAGAGAAAGGAAGAGTAAGGAACCACAGAATCAACAGGATGGTATTTAGTTGAATTTGCTTGTTACAGCTTGCATTTATAGTGAATAAGAACGTTTTTCTTTTAAAAAAAAAAAAAAAAAAGGAGGAAAAATTCACAAAATTTACATATGAATAATTACCTTCATACTGTGTCTACATGAGGCAAACAGAAGTGCTTCAGCTGCTCAAGTCCCACAGTGTTGTGTCTTAATCACCGAGCCCACCTTGCTTGTTCCAGGAGCCATCTGTGAGGCTCTATTGTGTTCTGCTTTCTTCAGCTGTTTCCTTTGGTCCAAAGCAGGACTTTAATTAGCATCCATTAACACACTGCCAAGAGCATCTTCCATCAGCCTTTTATATCGCTTTAGATGGAGGAGAAATTATGATTCCTGAAATGAATTGTGTCTTGTCTGTGTGCCAGGATTCTGTGGACGTGGCAATCTAGTATGCTGAGACTCTTCCTTGGGTCTCTGAAGCTTTGATGCGTAATAGTCTAAGGGACCCACATACTTGCTGCAGTGAACTGTTTTAGGGAACAGGGGTTAAGCTGCTCTCCTTGACACATATCGTCTCAGGTTTCTCTACTATTTATTTCATACATACACAATTGATCCTTTTAGAAATATTTTCTCTTTATTCATGTGTGTGTACACATGTGCATGTGTGTAAGTGCCCATGGAGTGGCATATGCTTTTAGCTGCTGAGCCACCTGTGTGATCCCCTTCAATTGGTTCTTGAAAGAAAAGATTATCAGCTTCCCTAGACCCAGTCTTCACATAATAGGTATCAGGTCTAGTGTTTCCAATGGCCTCCAATGGAAACTCATGCCAAAGCTCGCCATACTGAGGAGTAAATCTAGCTTTCCAGTATGGGTCTTCATAAGGCATCCGTACCAATGTGCTCCCTGGATTTATGGCCCTGGCAGAATGATTTTCTATTTCTCGTTGCAGTTTCTTTGACAGAAAACTGATATATGCTGTGTTGGAATTATTTTGTTTGCCAAAATTTTGAAAAGCAACATGAAAATCCCTAACAAATCAGGAAGATAAATTTAGTATTCTTTGCCAATTGTGCCAATAGCATTTGAACTACTTAAAGCTAAATGCCTGCTTTCTCATTTCTAGATATAATTCTCCATTGCATTAGTGATAAAGATTAAGTCTCTTACTCTGTATAGATATCTGATAACTGACAATCAGTGTAATATAAGGAATGAAAACAACAAGTTATATTCTTCACCGAGAGCATCCTGAGAGAGAGGACTGGGGGACCCAAAGATAGAGGATAGAAGATGGGGTAAGATAAGAAAATTTGTCTTACAGGGGTCTTACAGGACAAATTTTATGCCACATGAGATTATTTAGCACCATGTGTACTATTTCCAGGGGGAACTGGGGCACATTAAGCAGAAAACATCATATAATGGGACAAAGTCATCAAGAAGCTAATCAATAATGTTTCACAATAAGACAAAGTTTCTCAAAATCACTACAGGCAGGGCACAGATCTGCCAGTGGACTCGATAGCCATAGCCCTGCACAGTGAGAAGAATTGTGTTCTCAGGACCTGAAGCTACCGCTCCCTGACAGTCCCAGCCCATAGCCATTATTGGCTTTGCCTAGTACATTCCTGTTTCTTATACAAGGAAATGTGTTCTTTCTCAAAGCATCAGGTCCCTAGGGGAAGAGGCTCCCAACGCTGTGTTTCCAGGCTGTTACTGGCCCTATGATGCATGCTCCTCATTTGGAGAAAGATCTATGTTTCTTCTCCAAATATCAAGCCCTCGGGGATAACATCAGTTGATCAGTCCAGTTCTCAACAGTATTTTAGGTGAATTGGTTCCTTCTGAGAGGAGGGGATGAGTGTTCACTAAGCTCAGGGTCGGTAACAACATTCACATGAGTGTTTCATGTGAACACTCTTGAGTTATTTGCTTACGCATTAGCAGGTGCTTTATGTGCTGGAAATCGTCTTACAACAAAGAGCAGAAAAGAAAGGTCTCCAGTAATATCAAAGAAATACAGAAAAGATGAAGGGGCAAATAATGATGCAGCTAAAATGATTTTTAATTTAATACTTTAACTGCCTTTGAGCAAAGCAAGTTCAAGTTTTCAAACATATGGAAATTAGAAGAGTATGGTAATACAATCCTTATGTTTAAAAATACAAAAACATCTATAAAAATGTTACATTCTTTGCTCTACTCCGTGAAGTTTACTCTGTGAGTAACTTTTAATTCATCACTGACTTTAGGTCATGGCCTATGGCTTAAATGAAAACTGGGCATTGGCATTGACTTTCCCACTGTAATGGGAGAAACCACTGTCAAAATTAAATAATAAAATGCATTGTTTAAAATTTGTGTATACCTAGTAAAACAGTAGCTTTTTTCTGAGGAGACCATTCATTAATGTCCCTATACTTTATGTACTCATCTTTCAGAGGCATGAGGGTGTTAAGGCAAATGCTTTAGAAGACAGAGTTTATTTGGCTTACATGTGCTCATGTGCCCATCACGGTCCATCAATGAGGGAAGCCAATGTTTTAAATGCCGAACATACCTCCCTTCAGAGTTGAGCAGGAATCTGACATAAATTTAGGGTACCCAAGGTTATGGATGCAGTAAGAAAGCCACAGTGAGAGATGGAGATATGTCTCAGTGTTTAAGAGCATTGGCAGCTCTTGCAGAGGGACTGGGTTTGGCCCCCTTAACTCACATCTATGGCTCACAGCTATCTGTAACAAGGTTATACTATATGGGTTGGTGGGTTATGATTTATGGCAATCCTGCTTTAGCAGCTTGAGTGTGGATATTACAGGTGAGCCACTGAATTAACCCTTAAACTCTTTTATCTTGGCATTCCTGGTATAAGAATGAAGGAGGAATACCTGAATGAAGACAGTCTTCAGTTTGTGTGAGAACATTGGTGTAGGCTGTTCTAGTTGTTTTTCTATTGCTGTGATTAATGTCCATGGCCATGGTACAGAAATTATATGAAGTTAGAAATTGTATAAAGTAAGAAACTATAAGGTAAGTACTTTGCGTACTGCACAGTGTTTTGCTTTGTCTTACATTTGAATACTTACTCCTGGATTAGAGAAGTTTAAAACTAAGAATAAAAGAACAGGAATGCAAATTAAACAGGAGCTGTGGCCGTAAAGACACATAGAGTGTCATTAAGAGAAATAACTGTTTTAAGCTCTTCACTTGAAAAGGAAATTAGAGAAAATATAATAAAGTCAGCCAGTCAGAAGCTAGGTTTATGTAATGGGGGGGAAAATGCATCAAGCTGCACACAGAATGCTTTTTAAAATTAGGGCTTAACAAGAAAAAAATGGAAAGAAAGCAGTCTGGATAATTAGAGAACACTACAGATGAGGCAAAAAATAGTCAAGTTCAAAAGAGGCTTATGCACGTGGTCCTTGAAAGACGAAACAACCACATAACCAGGGGTAGTGAAGAAAGGGGCTGAGGGCTCTTAAGGGCTGGGTACAGAAGATGGTGAGTGCAGCTTTCAGTTCCTTTTGCAGAATCACGGTGTAAACAAAGTGTGATTTTTTAAAAAAATGACCCAAAAGAAGCTGATTTCTCGACAAAAATCTGCTTACCTGAAATGCATGCTGGGAGAGATTTTCTTTTATTTAGTTTGGATCAGTGCTTTGACACCTCCTGTGCCATGTGATCTTGTACACAACTTCAACCCTGCGGAGTGGGTGTCTATACACAACTAAAATGGATGTGAAGCTTACTTTCCAAGCTATAGTCATGTCTTCTTTCTATCTTTTCCCTGATTTACAATTTAGTGGCTGTTTAGGGGTGGGTCCCTCATTTCCACCCTGGTCCACTGCTAGGGTCAGAGTTCTCTGGTTTTAGGCGTAAGTGTAGGGGCTCTTTGGCTAAGTACTCATTCACCAGTCAGTGTTTAGAGCAGTGGCTTTCTCTAGCATGAAGCCAATACCACCTGGCCTGGCATGTCCTCTAGCTCCATATACTCTGCCTCCAGATCCCACTAGCTTCTGGAGAAGGTAGTAAGAGCTGAGTTCCATGGCCACAACCCAGCAGGACCACAGCCTGGCATAATAATACTCTCTCTCTCTCTCTCTCTCTCTCTCTCTCTCCCTCTCTCTCTCAAAGCTTACTTCTGGGCATTTCTCACTCTCAGGGTAAAATTTCCCAAGAAGTGACTAAAATTTGTGGCAAGGCCATTTTAAAAAGTGGTGACTTTCAAGAGTTGAGAAATGTTAATCCATTTCTCCTTCCTTATGTGACACTCAGTTTTACTGCACTATTTTTGCTAAGTGTAAATCACCTTGAGGAAATCAAGATGGTTATTATTATTATTATTATTATTATTATTATTATTATTATTATTATTATTGAAGATAGTTGAATCACAGTCAACACTTTTCTAAATTTATTTCAGTCAAAATGTTAAAAGATTGCATATTGATAGGGTGCTGTGTTATGTTTAGAATCTTGTGTACATTGTGATGTAGTCAAGGTTAAATGTGTCAAATGCCTTCCTCTAGCTTTTTAAAGTGAGATACCCAAATGCTATCCTGATATGTCCTATGCAGTTAACCTACTGCGTGATAACAAACAAACAATTCTTACTCTCTGGAAATTATCTCACTGATCAGTTTTCTGTGCATCCTTCTCTCCTTTCATTCTCCTACTTCCAACTTGTATTTTATTTATTTTCCATCATCCAAATGGCACCCTGTGACTTTGGTCCTTAACATGAGGATCTGACATTCCATCTGTGCTGTTACCAATGGAAGTGTATATTCTTTAAAGGCTAAAAAATACCATTGTGTTGTGTGTTTATACTATATTTCATTTTTCTATTCCCCATTTGACAATCATATTAGTTATGCCCATTTTCCCTGTTGAGAACGGCTCTGAAATATGCACGAGGCTTCTTCCATTTGATGGCTCTGCTGTTGTCATTTCCTTTGGGCTGGTTGAATGACATACTTTCAGTTAAAAATATTCTTTGAGGAATATCCATAGTTTCCCACAATGGCTGTGCTAACTTATATTCCTTCCAGTAATATAACAGAGTTTTCATTTCTCTATGTGATTGCTAGTGCCTGGAATCCTTCCTGTCCTTGATATATTCATAAGAATAAGGTAATGGTCATTTGCTTTTCCTTTATATGTTTATTTTCCCCCTTGCTTCTGGTCAGATTACTTTTCTGTTAGTATGTATATGTAGATATGCATACATATGTGTCTGTGCATGTATATATATATTATAAATGTATACTATATATGTATATACATATACAAATGGATACGTATTTGTTGTGGGGAGGTGGCTTCAGTCATTCCTCACTTTGTTTTGAGACAGACTTTCACTGATCCTGGAGCTTTGTGATTGGCCAGCAAGACCCAGGGCTCTTTCTAGCTCTGACTGGCCAGTGCTGTAATTTCAGGCCCATACGAATCTGCCAGACTTTTCACTTGGGTGCTGGGGAATGAACTCATGTTCTCATGCTTGCACACAAAGGACTTTATCTGCTGAACCATCCCCAAAGCCCTCTGTTCAGATCCCCATGGATCTTCTATCCTATAGTAGCTAAGTGATTTTCAAGCATTAAGTCTTCAGAGACAATCCCTGTGAAGTATTTGGGCTTTGATGGAGGCATTTTAAGGAGATCCTGTCTTCATATATGATTTCTCATGAAGCTGCTCTGACTTCCGCATCTTCTTCTGTTGTTTAAAGAAGTATAATTTAAGTAGAGGTAGTGAGTAGTTATGCTGTGACTGTGGATGCATGTATCACTACAAGCTGTCTACCATCTACATGTATGTACACCCTGAGAGCATCTCCAAACAACCCAAACAGTATCATACTTAAGCAGAAACAGCTTCCCTATGAGCACCCTGGTAATTTTTTCAACTTAAATATTTTTAACTTTTTGAGAAGCCAAAAGCAGTTTTTTGATAACTTAACACTCTCAACTAAAAGAGAAAAAAGAAAAAAAGAAAGATTTATCTTCCTACAATGCCGTTTCCCACAGACTTCATGTCTTTAAATAAGCATGGCAAGGGCACAGCTTGCCTCCCAAATCAAAGCAATATAAAAAAGGAAGTTTTTGTGTTACCAGTGTTTAATTGGCTGCTTTAAGAGGTTAGACCTTGATTCAAGGAAGAACAGTGAAATAGAACCAACCAAACCCAACTAAGTATTAATACAGATAATAGGAAAACAGAAAATATTTCAGTGCAGGTTGTGTGCCTAGAAAAAAGTTCAAGTGTAACCAAGATATTAGCTTGATAACTAAATTAGTTTTACCTCAAATCTGAAACACTATGCATAGGAAATATGGTAGTTTGAACATAATTGAAACCCATAATCTCATAGGGAGTGGCACCATTGGGGGTGTGGCCTTGTTGGAGGAAGTGTGTCATTGTGGAGGCCAGCTTTGAAGTCTTATATATGCTCAAGATACCACTCAGAGTCTAGGAGTGCTTCCTGTTGCCTGCAAACCAAGATGTAGAGCTTTAACCATTTCTCCAACACAGTGTCTGCCTGCATGCTACAATGTTGCACCATGATGAAAATGGACTAGAAAAGTCTGAAAAATGTAAGCCATCCCAATTAAATGTGTTTCCTTTCTAAAGGTAGCCATGGTCATGGTGGTGTCTCTTCACGACAGTAGAATCCTAACTAAGACAGATATTGTCAATATTCTTTCCTGTAAACACTTTGAGGAAAGACCATCTCTGCAACTGGCAGCTTGATTCTAACATCCAGATGGAAACTCTTGGTTAATCTATAACCTCAGTGTGCTTAGTGGCGATCCCTTCACAAGTGTCTTTTATATAAAACCTTTTAATGCCTGGGATCATATATCTAACCCCAATTTGCTGTCAGCACGTGTTACTCCATTCAGTTTCCCAAACTAACTTATTCCCAGCCGAACACCTGCTTCCTCTACAGTGGCTCTGACGTATCTTCTTCATGTCTCTCTGCCAGTGGAGTGGCTCACAGTAAGGGTCATTGAAGAACCACATAGAATGTCCTAGTACATCCTCTTGGTATCCCAAATCTGAGCAAATCTCACCATGTCTACAATCTTTCTATGAGCGGAAGCATCATTTTAATTTGCATGTAGTGTTCCATTTACCTCTCACTGTCCCTTTAGCCCTTCAGGGGTTTTTTTTTTGTTTGTTTTTTTTGGGGGGGTTGTTGTTTTTTTTTTCATAGCTCATTCATCATTGCCAGCATTATTTTTATCATGTCCAGTCAGGAGGCATCTTTGTACAATTTTCTGCACTACTGCCTTCTCTTTCAAAGTAAATGGCCAGCAGAACCTGGTCAGCTGCCACTTCTTCTGTCTGACTCCATCCTCTCCTTGTTGTCTCCTGGATGGCATGTACTGAGCATTGAGCTGTTCTCCTAACATGCCAGCTGTACTCAATTTCAGGGACATTGTACTTGTTTCATAGGATGATTCTGACACAAACATACCTGTTACAAACTTCTCTACTACCTCTGGGTACTTCTTCAACCTACCATCTACATTTTTGTAGGATCCTTTCTTTGATATAATGTTTAAACAGTTATTCTATCAGCTTCGGAACCCACTACTTGATCATGCTTCCTTTCAGATAGCATCTGTTAATATTTCATTGCATTCCTCGGATGTGTTAGTCCCTCTGCCTTCTCTTTCTCCTTGTGTTCATGGAGACTGTGAAAACAGTTATTTGTGTGAGACATTAATACTTTTCCCTTTAAATAATGTTTTAGAAAGAGAGCTCATATGATACTTGATATGTAGTGGGTAATTCCTCCAAAAGGCCTTACCTCTCAGTGTTATTATATGAGGATTATATAGTGTAAGGGAAGAATTTCTGTTAATAATGTTTAACAGCTTTCAAACCAAGTTTAGAGAGGTTGAGTGAGTTGGTCAGGGTCAAACTGAGTTATCAGTGGAATACTGTTTGCGTTCTGCCACTGTCTCTACTGATGAATGGCCTAGTGGAATCTCTTCTATATTTGTGTTGCCCAGGAAGTGCTGATGTGGTTTAAACAATGATGCCTGGAAAGAATGTTCCTTGTGTCACTACAGAGCTCTTTAATCTATGGTGTGATTGTTGATCAGGCTGCCTTCTTTCTTGTTTTGCTCACTGGTTATAAGTGATTGCTACAGACCAAGATGATGACCAGTTCTGAGAAGAATAGAATGCATACACAGAAAGTAAGAGTGAACATGTAAGGCACTATTTACAGGCAGTTTGGTCACTGATGAAACTTTTTTACAACTTACAAGTTAATACTGAGGACATGATTTTACCCCACAAAATGTGCCAGTAAGATACAGTAGAGAGGGGGATTTACATTTTATGGATGATGGGACTGAGGCTCAAGGAAAGTCAGAGATACATATCAATAAGTGCAACTTGCCATAGCAAGGTGCTTCAAAACTGCGTATTGAACAAGAATTGTGTTCTCACACTTGGAAGGATATGTATTCTAGTTCAAAGTGTTTTTAGATTTATTTTCTCATGAAAACTTCAGTTCCTGATTGCAAAGTGCGGATTTCCCTTTCTGTTCTCTTTTGGTGGACAGGGTCCCCTGCTATCTCTTTTCCTAGTAAAATGCTAAGCCCATTATTAGAGTCCTGCATTGTATGGACTTCTAAACTGAACTCTTGCATGTAATTTCTGTGTCCAAGTTTTATCATATTGGAGGTAAATTTTCTTTTAGGAATTTTAAGGGTCTGCAACCCTATCCATCTCTTAAGATACCCCAAATGTGGCCACAAATCAGGTAAGTTAGATGGACTTTTGTGCCTCTAAGCTCAAAATTTCTTTAATTTCCCATTAATAAACTTTGTCCTTGGTAAGCCATAAATTAAGTAACTTGATAAGTAAGTTGATTCTTGGTGCATTTGGAACAAAAAAAGGTACCAGGTAAGTTTTAGTCCCAGTCTTATTGTGTTGCTTCATATTCTCTTCATAATATATATAAAAAACTTTCTTTCCCTATTACCTGCTGTGCACCAGATATCTTCCAGTGTCTGCTCCCATTTACACACAAAGATGCTTCTTCTTGAAAATGGTCTAGCTTTGCTTTGATTCATACCAGGGATGGCATTACCTCCACTGATACAGCAATATTAGGGAATCATTCTCAACCTAGAGCCTATACCCCAAGCCTAATACACCTTCCAAACATGAAACACGGGCTAGGAAGGTGAAGCCTGATGATACCTCTGAGATGTGCACTGACATGAGGCCACAGAGAAAACATCTGAGTTATATGAATCTGGAAGATGCTGACTCTCTAAGGTGCACTATTCAAGATGGTGATGGTGCTCTACACAGATGGAAAATTATGAATGTCAGAAGGTTTAAGGGGAGTAGAAGCTGTCCAAAGATCCTAGGGTGTGATATCAGGTGATTATTATTGATGCTGTAGAAAAAGTTAATAGCATCTTGATCACTCATGTTTTCATAGAGAACAAAAAGAATATCTGTGAACCAAGTTGTAGGGGCATCGGGATCATTTGATAAAGAGTACATCGGTTGGTTAGCTAGAATACACTTCTAAGAACAAGGTAATAGATGATATTAGCAGGTGTGATATCCCCTTCTTTTCACAAGTTCCTTTTTGAGATTTTATTTTTATTTTTTTGATTTGGAAAGAAAAGATCAGGCTATATTCCACATTTTATTATCAAGAGGACAAGAAGGCATTCTGTTGACTAATGGACAAGAGATGGATATGACAGACACAAGCCCACCTTGAGAAAACCAGTGCATGAGAGAGGAGAACGGATTCCCATAAACAGTTTGCAGTGTGTGTAAAGCTTTTCTCTCAGAGTAGGTCACAGCCATGAAGTTCTACTACTAAATAACCTGACTAGCAGAAATGAAGTAATCATGACATATTTCATCTAACAACAGAGCCCTAGGATGTGAGGCCATGTCAGAGACACATATTAACATATACTGTTGGGAGGGTTGCAGAGTATTCAAGGTATCAGGCTTGAACATTCAGCCCCTCTCTAAATATGCTCTAGACATTTAAATCTCACTGAGAAGGAGACACCACAGACAGAATTCACAACCTGTATGTGCCTGTTTCTTTCTGAATGTGTCCCTTTAACTGGCCATTTACTTATTTTACTGTTTGGAAAAGGAATTCAAAGACAACCATGATAGGTGCATTGGTGACTCTTGAATTCAGTTTTTTATTTTATTTTTATTATTTTAGCATTTGCTAGATAACAGGTCCTCGCTTCCAAGCATAATTTTAAAAGCACATTTCCAATAATGCTTATGTGCTTATTATAAAAGCAGTAGAAAAAAATGTTAATCCTATAAGAAGAAAGAATGTGACAGTTTTGTTTATAGCTTTTGGGAAAAAATACCAGTAAACTTGATTTTTTTTTTTGAGACTGAATCTCAGTATGTAGCCCTGGCTGACATAGAATTCAGTATGTGTGCCAGATTGCTCTTGATCTCAAAGAAATCTACTAGTCTTTGCACCCCAAGTGCTGAGATTAAAGGTGTGTGCCAGCATACCTGGCTGGCTATATTGGATATTCACAATAGAAGTTCATAAGTAGAATATAGTGAAGATAATTCAAAATTCTATGTTTGTGTTGTTCAGTCTGAAAGACATACAGGATCACTGAGTATATGAATAAAAGGAAACAGAGAAAATGCACTACATATAAAAAACATACTAGATTTGAAATATTTATTAAGATAAATTACATCATTAACACATGTTAAAATAATGATACTCAAATGAATTGAGTTAAATATATATATTAGTAAAGTTTATAATTCCTGTACTTTTAAAAATGTATGTACCAGAAATTTCAACTTATCTTTAGTACTTTTACTATTCCCATGACTATACATAAACCCTAACAAAGCAAATTAAGAAAATGGATTTTATGCTGGTCCACAGTTTAACTTTATAGTCCACCATGTGTTAAAAGATGGCAGCAGGAGTTTGAATTAGCTCCTCACATGTTATCCGCAGTCAGAAATCAGAGAGTGATAACTACTAGTACACAGCTCACTTACTCCCTTTTATTTGTCCGACATTTAGAGTATGAATTCCCACCTTAATGAATCTAACCTAGGTAATCCCTTACAGGCAAGCCCAGAGCCTTATCTCCTAGGTGATGCTGGATCCTGTCAAGTTGGTAGTCAGTACTAACCACCACAGTTGCTATAGACTACAAACCTAGAAAACACCTCAAAAAATATGACATAGTAATTAAATAAAATCATAACCAATTTATTTAAGCAAACTTCAGATAATGTAAAAGTCCTCATAAATGAGGGTCCCAGGGACCCAAAGCAACGTGTTTACTTTTATGTTTGGAACTAACAAAGACATAATATCGTGGCCAACTTTTTCTGATATCATTACGTTAAATCTTACTGCACCACGAAGGAAGTTGCCTGTAGGTGCTGATATTATTGCCCAGAATTTCCATGGTAACTCCATTTTGTCCCTGCTTCTTATTATTTTTTCATTTCCCAAAGTATTCACCAACTTATCAGGGTAAACTCATGGATGGGAACGACAATATCTTCTTCCGTTTTATTCTAGATACTGGAAGATAGCCTAGGGCATGCTAGGTGATGAACAAATTTTGCTTGATTATGTTTGGGTGCTAAAACCTAGGATTGATTTTTACCATTCCATACATTTCCTTTCCTAAAGGTCCATAGTTATTGCCTTGATTTTTCCCTTTTTCCACTTTTTAGCAATGTATTTATTTAGTTTACATCCTGACCACAATTTTCCCTCCCTCCTCTCCTCACATTCCTTACCACCATCTCCTCTCTGCCCCCTCCCCCTATTCACTCTGCCTCTATTTCTGTTCAAAAATGGACAGGTCTCCCATGGGTGTCAACAAAACATGGCCTTTCAAGTTGCCATTGACTAAGCACCTCTCCTTATATAAAAGCTTAGCAAGTCATTTCAGTATGAGAGATAGACTCCCAAGAGCCAGCCGAAGCATTAGAGACAGCCTCCGCTCCCTTTGTTATTATTTAATAACTTTAGATGCATCTGGCACAATAATTTTATTTGCCAAGTAATAACATAATGTGCTGTTAAAGAAGCACAAAGAGTAGTCTTTGTAGATTATTTCCCTTGTTAATCTGATTAGGAAAATGTTTTTTCTATAGGAAGAATAATTTTCACAATAAAAATATCTTGTTTATTTTTGAAAACAATGATAGTTTTCTCGTGTCAACTTTGACAATCATTAAACCTGTATTTGATGGTAGGTTTTTATATCAGAACTGATTTTATCTAATAAATAGGAATGATGCTATTTAGATCATCAACATTTCCCTGAGCTTTAAACTGATATAGTCTGCATGTACCTCCCATATTTCATATGTTGGAAACTTAATCCTCATATAATAACACTGAGAGTTAAGGCCTTTTGGAGGAATTACATCATGAGGGTTCAATTTTCATAAATGGAAGAATAGTTGGCTGTGCTCAAATTATATGTATATGTGGATGAGTTTGATCATTTTCTTTACTTGGTACACGTGTCCTTTTGCCTTTCTGCCTTCCCCCATGTGGTGATACTCAAATGTTACGCTCAACAAATGTGCTTCTATGGCCTCTCTAGTATACAAAAATTTATGGAATGAATCTGTATTCTATAGATTATCTATTTTTTAGGTATCCTGTTAGAGTTGCACCAACATAACTAATACAGCCACTCATCACTTAGAGAGGTAAGCAAGGCAGTTCACCCATGTTAGAGCCATATGGTCAGTGTGTGATGACTCCTGCCCTACCTTTTAACACTCTTTTTTCATCTACTCCTTTGCCTTTCATCACTACATTTAAAAAATATTGCCAGCTTTTTCCATGCCTTTGACATGTCAACTTTCACAATTAGATTTATAAGAAGAATACAGAGCATCTATTTGCAACGTCTCTCTATGTCAGGTGACTGGTTAAGTAGATGCTCAAACTGAAACTCTAGCTCAAGAGAGAGATCCAGCTTCGCAAATCCTGAATAAGGAAATTTAATATTCAGGTAAATATATTCTACTTAAAACGTAAAAGAGGAAAACTCAAAACCTCATGTACTATTAACATTTTTTACAGAGTCAAATTATGCAACCAATAATTAATTTTAGATTGATTTCCAATTTTATTTAAAATTGAAAGAACAAGAAAATGCATTTCATGAAGGAAGTGCAGATATAAGCTGGCGTCCCTGCAATTTTAAGAAAGTTTTGAGAAACAAGGTATCTGTAAACACAAATGCTTCAAGTACTAGTGTTGACCTTTTTCTTTACTCCTGTAATTCCTCAGCATTACCTAACCAGTCCAGCTGTCCTCCAAGTAACATTAAATGCTTCCACAGTTACATTTACTCATCTTCTGAGATACTCTAGGATTACTTGTCATTTGCTCACACTCAGCTGAATATAGTTTTCCTTTCAAGGGTACAATGCTGGAGCCCACATCTTTCTCAAGGCACAGACAGCACCCTGGCCTCTCTGAGTGGAGAAATCTAATTGAACCCAGGTGTACAATTGAGCAAGTGTGTTCTTTCCTCTCTGCTGTTGGCTAGAGATACATTGTGAATAATTGTTTGAAACTGCTGCCTTAACTTCCTCAGAGTGATGGATTTCAGCCAGGATTTATGAAAGTAAATAAGTAGCTTTATCTGCTAAATGATTTTTTTTGAGAGGGAGTGTTGAGGTAATGTATCACAGTAAAAGATTAAACTAGAACAAGGTGTTTATTACCATTAGCATCTCTATTAATAAGTCTTGTCCTCCTCAGATACCTCAATGACCCATTATGTAGGTCTTCTAGCAGAGATATGTCTCTCCATAGTTTTTTCACAATTTCAGTAACACATGTGTTTTTCTGAAAATTCCATTCATTGTTTTCCTCCATAAATGTTAAAAAAAGTATTTTTTCCTCATCATGTCCTCAAAATTGAGACATATTCCTGGCACATTGTGTTTTATTCCATTAGGAGTTAAAAAATAAAGTAAGATAGTTCATATAAGTACCCAAGTTTGAAATAGCATGTTCTCTAAAATATCAACTTGGTAATAATTTACCTTAGATGCCATTGGGATAAAAAGAATTATATTTGGCACAGAAACTTCAAAAAGCAAATTCACATATTTTCAGTTCTGTTTTCCAATTTATATGCTCTATAATACCCTTAACGTTGTGTTATAATTTATTCAGCTTATGATCTTAGAATAGTCTGTCTACATGTTAAAAATAATATTAAATATAAAGTTGCAACAATGACTAGAAATAGTTCTTGCCTTCTACTGAGGGCAATGAATATGGAAAGTAGTTGGTCTTTCCTTTGAGAGGGGATAAAGTTAAACACTGATAATGTGAATGAAAACCTCTCCCATGGACTCAGCATTCAAATACTTGGTTCCAAATTGGTGGAACAGTTGAGGGGATCTAGGAAATGTTGCCTTGCTGGGGGAAGTACATAAATGGTGGTGGGCTTTGAGGTTCCTAAGTCCATTTCCAGTTTATTATTTCTGCTTCCTCTTGTCGCTCAGGATGTGAACACAATGTCTTATAGTTTACTCCTCCGGCAATCATGCCTGCCATGTTGGTGATAGACTTGTATCTCTCTGGAACCATAATATCAAGTAAATTCTTCCTTCTAAAAGTTGCCTTGATTATTGTGTTTTATCAAACAACAGAAAGCAAAATAATACAGTCTTGGTAAATGAACAAATGTGGAGTTGAAGAAGGAAGTCTCTATGTGTGTTAACCTGTGACTCAAAAAAGAGGCAACATAAGATTTAGTTGATCCTGTGGCATAATGTGGTTTGAATGTCATGCAAGGTAAGAATTTTGATACTAAAATCCTTTTGTAAATTCATATAGCAAGCTACTACTGTAGAAACTTCCTGAAATATGTACATTTACAAAAGAAATTTAGATGGAGTTGTTACCATATAACGAGAGAGAAAATGCCCCAACTAGAAGTCTTTTGTAAACAGGTAAAACTACTGATTCCAGGAATGGGTTACTTATTGCTACCAGAGGCATACCACAGACTCTAACAAACTTCACAGGATATTGGCAATGATAGTTAGTGCCCTCTATAACCATAACCAATAATCTATGTGCAATTAACACCTGCTGTGAAAGAAGAATTAACTTTTTTCCCAATCATGTAACACTGGATATATCAACAGTAGTCATGCCCCATCCCTAGTAAGAGATGGCCGACATGAAATAGACTTCATGTCCCTGTGTATGCCTTTTGTTGTTGCTGTTGTTTGTTATTTGGTTTGGTCTTGTAGAGTTTATCTTTGTTTATTATTTCAAGAGAGGAAGAACATGAAGTTGGGTGGCAAAGATGGGAGGACCTAGAAAGAGTTCAAATGAATATGAAAGGAGCGAATGGTGTTCATAAAAGAAGCCATTGAGTATTCAGTAGTAGTAGTAGTAGTAGTAGTAGTAGTAGTAGTAGTAGTAGTAGTAAAGTAGACATACCATGAAAGTCTGCCTTCCCTGTGGACAGCTAGGACAGGTCATCAGAAAGGACCATATGCCATTCTAATACTTTAAGCTATAAGCAATTGAAAGACTCCTAGAAAATGGCTTTTTATGATAAAGATTTCCATCAACTATGACAATGTGCAGTCCTTACTTTTTAAAGGTCATTGAACTATTTAACCGTATCCTATCACCATGTACTTGTGGCTCCCTGTGTCTTGTAAAGTGTCCAGTTTATGAGGATAGTCCTTTTATGACACCAGGAGCAACAATTAGAGCAAAATAATTCTTGTTCAAGTCAAAATGCAGGAGACATGTGTTACCGCAGGTTTCTCCCCACCGGCCTGCTGGTCCTGCCGCCATTGTCCCGCAGCCATGTGTGCCCTAAATAACACTCAGAGACTCTGTATTTGATACAGTCCTGTTGGCCAGTTACCATTATTGTTTATTGGCTAGCTCTGTCTTAATTATTAACCCATTTCTACTTATCTAAGTACTTTCACGTGGTCGTTTTATCGGGGAGCCGCGGCAGGCGTCCTGCTTCTTCCCGGACTACATCTCGACTCCTCCCTACTGCTTCCTCTTTCCTCCTTGTCTCCTAGCCCCGCCTATCTTGCTATCTCATTGGCCACAGAGCTTTATTAACTAGTATGAGAAACATGTATACAGAGTAACATCTCCCATCAGACATGTGGCTGTCTGATTAATCAGTCTTCAGTTACATTGCTCCATCCTGGGTGAGATGCACCACAGTGAATCCATGGAAAGCCCAGAGAGACACACAGATAAAGGCCTTATCTCCAATGTATATGAAGCAATGGCATCTTTCTGGGCACTTGAGTAGCTGTATCCATCATTTGAATCATACTACAGGTCATATCTATGGATTGTTTTTCCTGATTAGATTAATCTGAATGTGGGACTTTGTTCCAGACTCCCGAAAGTAGGCTTCTAAGGAGTGGATGGGAAATCAGGAGGAGAGGAGGGGAAGGGGATGGGAGAAGAAGGAGCGAGAACTGGGGTTGGTATGTAAAATGAAAAATTACTTTTTATAGACAAAAATATCTGACACTGGGTAATAGACTCATCCCCCCTTTGGGGCCCAGAAAAAAATACTAAGTATGTGATATAATATTATACTTTTCAAAAGGCAAAGAGTTTAGGGACAAAGGCAGAGAAGAAGGAGGAGGAAGAGGGGGAGGAGGAAAAGGAGGAAGATAAGAAGGATAGAGGTACAGGAAGAAAACACGCATTTTCCTTCGAATAAAGAAATTCAAAACAGGACAAACATTTAATGTCTTTTTTAAAATAAAGCCAGAGACTGAGACATTTATAGCCTATTTGATGGCATCAGGCCAATCAGATCCATTTTCTCATGCTTGCTAAAATATTTGTGCTGGCTTTATTTTATTTTTATTCTTTTGGTTTTAATTGCTAATGTTAATTTGTCCATGAGCAGCTGTTTTCTCATTTTAGGACATGAGGGGAAAAAAAGAGCAAAGAAAGCAAATGACGATATTTGTAATACTGCAAATATGCAGGCTGATATTTTAGTGGATCCAAAGGCCTCATGGGACATGGGTGCATACAAGGCACTCAGTGACCAGGATGCATGGATCCATAAGTTTACTAGTTCTGTATTAGCAAACCAAGGCCATGTGCCAGTTTTTCATTGTGGCTATGCCATTTCCCTGAAAATAAAGTGATGTCGATGTGATTATCCCATTTTCATTATCACTGGCGTTCCTTAACTTTTAGCCATTCTGCCAGATATGCACTTCTTGTCTACGTGGCTGAAATTTGTATTTACCTTAAAGTCAATAGAGCTGCTCAGTTTTTCAGATGATTGTTGGTATAGTGTCTCTTTCTGTCTACTATTGGTTGTGCAATTTGTATTCCTGTTTTGTGTATGTATGTAAATGGCCATGTTTGTGTATGGGGGGTGGATGTGCACATGTGTGCAGGTTGCGTGTGTGTTTTCCTTAAGCCCTCTCTACCATATTTCCTTTTTTGGAGATACGTTCTCTCCTTGAATTCAAGGCGCTCTGATTCAGCTACACTGGCTAGAGAGCAAGCCACTGGATTTGTCCTGGGCCTACCTTCTCAGAGCTGGAATGATTGACAGGTATCTCTGTGCCAGGAGTTTTACAGGAGTGCTAGGGATATGAACTCAGAGACTCATACTTAACACACCAAGCATTTTATGAACAGAGCCCTCTCCCCAGACCTGTTAGCACCCTCATAATTGAATTGCAGAAGTTCTTAAACTCTTCATAGGGTTATGGTAATTGAATATTCTCTTGAAATTTGGAGTTAGGTTTTATTCCTGAACTAAGGCATGAGAACAGCCAAATATTTACATTTTGA
Source organism: Cricetiscus sungorus (assembly GCA_030556225.1). Classification (NCBI taxonomy): domain Eukaryota; kingdom Metazoa; phylum Chordata; class Mammalia; order Rodentia; family Cricetidae; genus Cricetiscus; species Cricetiscus sungorus. The sequence goes on from JANBXA010000366.1 coordinate 44,763,161, forward strand.
TGAAATATAAGCAGATTATATATGATTTATACCTTACCATTTCAGCTAAAAAATATTTGCTTGCCAAAAAGTTGCAAGGATCCTGCCCCCCCCCCCTGCACTCCCATCACATGATTAACTGTAAAAATTTGCCATGGATACTGAAATATAAATCCTGATGTATCTTTAACTTTGCACACATTGAAAAGAAGGTCTGCCAACTCAAAATCTATAGATTGTTGTTTTCTTTGTCTCAGAGTGTACAAATCACTGTTCATAAAAACCTTAGATGCTTTAGATGCGGTACATTACTTTATGTGCGATCTCTGAATACAAAGCATACCAGCTCTAGGACTTTCATAGTTTTATTTTGTCAGATTTAAGAATTTTCTGTCTCTTATGTGTACAGAGAGATATAATGGCAGATGAGTATTAAATTATTATGACAAATGAATAATAAAAGGATAAACATTTATTATTTTTTTAAAATAAAAAGTTGTGGTTTAGGGACAAATACTGATCTACTACCAGAGGAGCCCATTCCACACATAGAGGGATACTATCTCAGCCTAGACACATTGGGGAGGGCCTAGGCCCAGCTCCAAATGATATGTCAGACTTTGAAGACTTCCCATGGAAGGCTTCACCTCCGTGGGGAGCAGAAAGGGGATGGGATGGGGGTTGGGAGGGAGGGAGATAGGAGAGAAGGGGAGGGTTAGGGAACTGGGATTGACATGTAAAACAAGCTTGTTTCAAATTTAAATAAAAATATTATGAAAAAAATATAATAAGTTGTGTTGATTTTCAAGTAGCAAATTATCTTTCCACTCTTGTGAGAAAATAAAATAGTACACACTGTGGCTCATGACAAAGTAAACTTTGTTATATACTGGAAGATTCAGTGTAAGAATATACTGGTAATGTCTTTACATGTGTTTTGATGAAAATATTGGTTAATAGGATGTTCCCTAGTTATTTATTCTTATTTTCATATAGTAATGCCTTGCCTCACTAAGAAATGTAGGAGCTCGAGATGGCATTGAATGCGTCTTCTCTATTGTCTTCTCTATAAAATTAGCACACAATCATTACATGTATGTGTTTGTGTACCGTGAGGGGGCCACCAAAGAAAGGCATGGCACGGGAGTGAGTTTAGATGACACCCCTTAAACTGTTTTTGTGCCTTCTCCATGTGGGATCCAGGAACTAAACCTACTTCTTAGGCTTGGCAACATATATCCTCACCGTTTTACCCATCTTATCACCCCCTCTGCTCTATTTTCTGGGAAAGATATGCAGGTATGTGCTAGTGGTCATGTCAGAGGAGCAGGGGGTGGCAATTACAGTTCCATATCAGCCCACCAGAAGGGAATCCTCTGATTGGCCAATCTCCTTTAGGCAAGGCCACAGGGCTGTATTCCTGGAATGTCTTTTGCTTCTGCTATGCCTTTACAGGTTTGCTGTGCCTCTTTTTCTCTGTTATTTAGCATGGTATGAGTGGATGTGTGGAGATCTCCATTGCCTGCAATATAGTATGTTTGTCTCTTGGAAACATCCCATTTTACTGGGCATTTTTATCTGTGGTTTGTCACAATGAGCCCTCCTTAAACTGTATTGTCTAAATTGATGCTACTACTAATAATGATAGTTTATACACAGTTTTGATGAATGAAAATAAATATAAGGATATGTTTCACAGTCAGGGCTTATGAGTTTCACCTAAGGAGCTGCATCACTTGTAGCTCAAGTTAAATATTGAGTCACAGTAGCCCAGCTGTTTTGAACTCTTAACCATAAAGTTGGGAGATGTGCTCAAAGGTTTTGGAGTGCATTACAGCTAAAACAGAATTTGAAAATAAAAAAGTTACACTAATTTCTTTTTATAAAGAGCTTTGAGATGAAAAAAAAAACACTCAAGAAGACAATCTAAAGTTTTAGACATTCACATTTGAATGTGGAATGTTTTAAAGTCACAGAACGAGAACAAAGCAGCCCAGTTGTCATTGGCAATGTACTTACCGTTCTTGTTAGGATTAGTTGATGACCAAAAGTGATGATCAAATCCTGATGCACATTCTTGCTCTCACTCTCCTGTATATATATTTGATGAGTGGATATGTACCTTACAGATTTAAAGTAGAGCTGACTGATTTCTTTTTAGTATATAAAAGTTTAGGTTTGTGATTCCTTTAAGACTCCTTATAAGATTAACTTTCAAGATAAATAATAAAGTAATGGACCTTTTTTTTTCTAACTGGAGAATGCAGCCTGCCAGCAAAAGACCCAAATAGCTTGCTTGCCCACACAGTTAATGTATAAGTTGCTTGGGTATGAATATTTGTGGGCTCTTGGGATAATTTTGTTTTTTACCTGTAAGTGCATAAAATGTTTTATAATATAAGGGATATGGAAAACATGATAAAAAACTGTTTTTATCACTTGTATTCATTCACTTGAAAAAAACATTATAATTTTTATATTTCTTGAAAGATTTTGCTGGGATATATAATCTATGAGGGAAAAACATAGTTAGAGTTAGAAAGATTTAAAATGAGAAGAAAAACATCAGGAATGGGAGAATCAAGAATAAAGATAGAGTTGGAAAGAAAGCATCAAGAATGAGAGAAGGAATAGAGAACAGAAAAGAAGAAGAAAGAAAAGGCCCTAAGATAATTATCAAGAGTGTGTTTGAGTACCTTTTCCCCCTAAGCCCCCTCAAACATAAAAGTCTAGTTTATGCTGCTGACTTTGTATATTCTGATCAATGCCCTATGCTGCTGGAGGCTGCCGCCCCCCGTCACACACACACAGATAGCAATAGGTTTGCATATTTCTTCCTTAAATGTTTAAAGAAAGTTGTTCAGTGTTCACTGGATATAAAACTGCAAGAAGCTGCAAGAAGATTTCTCTGCAATAGAGATGGAGACATTTCTTAGCTTATATTTCATGTAAGAATAGTACCAGTTTTCTACTGTGGATAGCCCACAGGCATGGAGTTCATAGAAAGAATGGGGGAATCTTCAAAGTTCTCCCTTATAAAAAAGAAAAAAAAAACATAGACAACTGTTGCTATTGTATGTCCTGGACCTAAACAAACAAGGGGACAGAATAGGAAAGCAGAGAGTGCCTGTAAGTACACAGTGAGTCTTATTTTGAGACTGATGAAACCAGTGAATTACATTCTCACATTGGCCCACAGTATTCCTGGAGTGACAAATTCTCAACAATGCATAATTCACTATGTGTCATCAAAATAATATTTGGCAATGAGCATTGGTAGGTCATAAGTTCAAGTAATGTGTATTTATGAAATTTCATGTGGGTTATATTGAGTTAACTGTGTTTTTTCTTTGGAATTGCCATCTTTTCTGGTATGTTGAATTTGCTTAACTTAATCAATTTAATTGATTTAAACCTAAAATAGAGGACTCTGGCCACATCTTCCAATCCAGTTTGACCCTGAACAGCTAGAGAACACGGTCAATGTAGAAAAAAAAATAGCATTAGTCTCCAACCCTGGTGTCACCTCCCTAGCCCATCCTCAAAGTACTAAAATATTAACCAGAAGTAAAATCTAAGTGTGCGTTACATAAACATAAGGACCCCTAATAAGATGTTTTCCGTAAGCATGTTCTGTATCCTTGGTTCACATAACTCCCAATCCCCCGAGTGGCTAAACACTGTATCATTTTATAATTCTGTCCTGTTCACATAGGGACATGGGAATCCTTATTACTTTGTCCAGTTTGTTTTGTGTAATGCAGTTAAGTTCTGTTTTGTTTCTTTGCAACCTCTGTGTTGAAGTTTTTATTGGTACAGAGCTGAGGCAATGACCTTGAGACCGTGAGCTAATATACATACATGTTTAGTGTCAGACTGTGTAACAGAATCATGTTTTAGCAACAGCAGTATGTACAGAAATAGAATGTGATGCTTTTCTAGAAGAAAATGGAAAATGAAATGTCAAGGGCTTTATAATAAAAGGATTAAAATATATGAGCCAGTGATTCCATGGCATAGGAAGAGTGTTGTGTCTCAAGAGAACAAAATGTAATTTAGTTTTCCCAAATCTGTGGGGATTTTTTTTCTCTTAATGAATGCATCCCAAAATAAGCTTTTGTTCTCAATGAAAGTGGAAAAAAATTATCTCCTAAATGCATTTGCTTTATTTACCAAGAAAAGGGATTGAGCTGTTGTCGAGAGATTGGGGGGGGGGAAGTTGATCTGAAGGTTCTAGTGGAACAGTGTGTGGAATTACAGATACTTAACTAAAAACATTTAGATAGCATCCCCCAAAGTTTATAACAGTTTATAACAGAGTCCTGGATTTGAGTTCTCTGAGAACATGATACATATGGTATTGCAGGAATGAAATTACATTACTGATAATGATGTTTAAGAAATAGCATTTTTGTTCCTCTTGTCTCTTTTTGCCCTCTTAGCTCTCTTGCTCTTGGTCCTCTCTCTGACTCTTTTTCTCCCTCTCTTGTCTTGTCTTCCTACCTCAACCTTATGCTTTCTCTCTTCTCTCATGGTCCCATTCAGTCTACTGGCCATGTTCAGTGTATTACTTTCTCTTCCTGCCTTGGACTCTTCCAGATGCCTCTGACTGTACTCTGCACTAATATCTACAATAAATACCTCTCCTGAACTAAAAAAGAAAGAAGTATCATTGGTAGGATATCAACAAAATCTCAATACTAATGTTACATTGATGGTTTTGCTTAAGAGGCATTTTGATATTCATCTATATTATGCTTCAAACTCTATTTTCCTATTTTTTTTCCTGGAACTGAGGACCAAACCCAGTGCCTTTCACTTGCTAGGCAAGCGCTCTACCACTGAGTTAAATCCCCATTCCCCTATTTTCCTATTTCAAATAAGCAAATGTTACTGGGAAGTCCCATCTGACTCATCCAAATCGAGTAGGCAAGGATATTTTTGTGACATGAAAGATGTATGCTTCGCGGTGATGTGGAATGTGATTAATACATACGATACTTAAAATAGATTTGTACTTCATTTCAGGCAGTTCTGTGGAACATTCATATTCCAGACTTCATATAGGATTTATAATGAATATTGGAATGTAATGGAAGATAGAGAATATATGGATAGGTATATGATTGATAGGTAGGTGAATGGTAAATGGCCATTATGTTAGAATGCATGGCTATGATTTTCCCTTAAGACTAAGAAACTTTCTTAAGTGAAGTTGTCACAATTAAACATATCTCAATTTTTTTTCATATAATAAGTACCTGAAAATTTTAAAAAGTTAAGTATCCTGAAATGCCTCTTTTAACAAGGAGTCCATTTCCATTTGACTAAGGAGCTATATGATCCCTAATGAAATTCTAAAATCTTAATACAAGTAATACATTTTTATTTATTTTAGAGCCAGTCTTAACAAATATAAACCTCCAAGAAAGAAACAGGAATAAATGTACATCTGTAGAATGTGTCCCAACAATTCAGGTTGTGACATAATTGGGAGAAAATAAGACTTGGATGCAGGCACCATCTGGAACAATGACATATGGTTAGATAAGAAACATGGGTCCCCAGAGGCAGCAGCCAGGGTTAAAACAACTCATCTTGTTCTTCAGCCAGAGTGCAGTGGGAAAAGCAGGGACTGTTCTATGAGAAGTTGACTGGAAGGAAGAGCTCAGGGGAACCAGGAAGAAGATGACAGGAATGCTGGTGACAGAAGGGTTGGAAGGTCACGGCCTTTTAGCACCACTGCACAAGGCCACAAGGCCAAGGGTAGAGCAGGAGAGTGGTTTCCTGAAGAAACCACTCTCTTTGTTGAGCAAAGAAGGCTCCTATAATTGCTATGCCTCATAGTTCAGCAAAGTTTGTTTTGTGTTACAAGTTTCTAATCAGTTACAATGAGTTAAAGTTATTTAATTTTCAGCCACTTGAGGATGACCACCATGCTTGTTGCTGTCTGCTGTCCTAAGGAGTTTCCCATGACTAGCTGGTTGCTTAGATTCATGGAGACACAGACATACAGAATGACAACACTAAATGTTTTATATATATATATATATATGTATATATATATGTATATATATGTATATTATATACATATATATATATACATATATATGTGTGTGTGCGTGTATGTGTGTGTATATCCACACCTATACATAATATACATAAATATATTTATATATACATACACACATACACACACACACACACACATATATATATATATATATATATATATATATATGTACACACACACACACTCACACGCACACAAACACACACACACACACATACATGTGGGAAGCCACAGCCCCAAGATGGCGCCTGGCTGGATGCCAGGTAGTTTGTGCTTAGCTGTAATCAAGTCTTATTTGGAAGTGCTTGATGGATCTGGTGCGCTTCCTCCTTCTGTGTCCTATCCGGGATCACCAGGTGGCATGAGCTGATTGGGCTGTGAACACATTTAAGGGCTTGCTGGGGCTGAGAGAAGCAGGGTAAGCTGATGAGAGAAGCAGGGTAAGCTGATGAGAGAAGCAGGGTAAGCTGATGGGAGAAGCAGGGTAAGCTGATGGGAGAAGCAGGGTAAGCTGATGAGAGAAGCAGGGTAAGCTGATGGGAGAAGCAGGGTAAGCTGATGAGAGAAGCAGAGTAAGCTGATGGGAGAAGCAGAGTAAGCTGATGAGAGAAGCAGAGTAAGCTGATGAGAGAAGCAGGGTAAGCTGATGAGAGAAGCAGGGCAAGCTGATGGGAGAAGCAGGGTAAGCTGATGTTCAATGATCCTGAATAAACTGCTTGAAGAAGAGTCGTGGTTGCGTGTTTCCTTGCCGGCCTAGGTAGGCACGCAACACACACACACACAAACACACATAATTTCATCACAATATGTCTCCCTTCCTTCAGTCCCTCCTATATTTCCATCTTTCAAATTTGTGGCCTCCTTTTTTTTATTGATTGTTATAGCATTCATACCTATGTATTAGTAAATATGAACTACGCATTTCTTATAACATTACTTGCATATAAGTTTGAGTGTTTGGCACTGGAGAACCAATTGGTGTTCTATTACGTGAGGAATCCCACCTCTCCTGCTTAAGTTTCCTCTGTTGCCTATAGTTCTTTGTGTGTATGTGGTCTCAGGAGCTTTAACTATCCACTTTAACTATCCACTATCCATGGGTGTTGTCCCTGTTCTTCTCACACTAGGGCAGTCATGTGAGAGTTTATGGATTTTGATACTGACATTATTAGGAGCAACAGTCTTACAGCAAACTTCTTGAGCCTCTGGCTTTTATAGTCTTTGATGCCTTCTTTTGCAAAATTCCCTGACCTTAGGTTCAGGATGTAAATGCATCCTTAAAATATGTCTTAGCTCCATTAAATCAATCCTTCCTTTCACAGACAAGGAAAGTGAGGGCCGAAGTCTAAGAATTGTCCTAGCCTGCACAGATGGTGAATAAAGAGACCGAGACCATTTCACTGTCATTTATGCAACTGCAGTCCCCACTGCACTCCCGTTTTTAGCCTCCTCTTCCCACCCACCTCAGATGTCACACAGTGAACACGGTGACTGCAGCTTAAACAAAGGAGCTAAAAACAATGAGCTCTAATAACTGGGCATGATGTTCATGATGTTCTGAAACTACACAGGTAACTTGTTAATGTGGAGCGACTTTTACACCCTTGCCGTGGAATGTAGAAGAGATATGTTGATTACCCTTCAGAAATTGTTCTCCCAAGGAGTCTTCTGTGGTTGCATAATAAATAAAAAATATCAGTGTGAATTAGAGGTGATAAACAGTGAACTTGTGCTTATTTCAGTCATGGAGGACAGGAATCTGAGATGGAGATATTATCACAGTTGCCCTCTTCTGAGGTCTTTCTCATTGGATTATAAGTATGGTTTTCCTTCTACATATGCTGGCTGGTATCCTAACTGTCTCTTCTCAGGAAGATATTAGGGCTACTGGGTGAACACACCTGATGTCCCTTTCCAACTTGATTAACTTAAGAAAACAACATCATCATGATTATTTGCTAGGGCATGGTAGTGCATGACTGTCTAGGCTAGAAAATAATTTGCTATCTCAAAACAAATAGTTCTGGGATTGTAACACAATTATTGAGTGCTTGCCTAAAATGGAATCAGCTGATCGGAGTACTCTGGGTGTGGAATCAGGAATATTAGACATTTCATGTCATCCCCTTATTACACATTGAATTTGAGGTCACCCTGAGATATAAAAAAAAAAGTCTATTTTAATTAAAACAAAGAAAAAACACCTAATGTTACAAAATAAGGCCACATTCTGTTATAATTTGTTATAATGAGAAAGACTGAGGGAAGGACACGAGGTCATGATGCATCTGTTGATTTGCATGAAAGAAAATAATACCTTTAGAATAGTTTCAAGTACCTACCACAATACAAAGAAACAGAGAAGCACACATCATTTTCCCCATGAGCCTGTGTGGATAGTTCCAGTACAGCATAGGTCAGTCCTTTATCCCACAAATGCAAGCCTAAAGTACCCAGTTGTAACCAATAATTTTATTATTGTCAGACAATTGTATGTGATCATGGGTTCCATATGAACTTCCATTATGTGCATATCAGGTAAATTTCTTTAATGTCATTATCCCTTTGTCCTCTCACTATCTCCTTAATTTCTTTTTCTACAATCCTAACATCCCTTCCTTCCTCCTTCCATCCTTCCTCGTTCCTCTCTTCCTTCTTTCTCGCTTTCTTCTTTCTTTTCTCTCTATTTCTACTCTCTGTTGTTTTCATTCGTAACTTTTAATTGGCCCTCTCTCCTAAGTTTCATATTCGCTCTAAAGTCATCACTCGATGGATCTCTATTAAGATTAGGGACACAGGAAACTGACTTGATTGAAGGTTATGTATTTTCAGAAAGAACTTGGGAACAGGTTCACAGCATAAAGAAGATGTGTTTGTGTTGATAAATTTAGATAAAGCAAAATAGCCAGAGTTGCACTGTTTCTAGAAGCGTTCTATTTTAGGGAACTAATGTGCATCAAATGAGGCTGTTTTCCTCTTGTTTAGGACATGCCTGTTCCTTATATTCCATTCCATTTTCCTCCACGTTTCCTGTTTTTCTGAAAGACAGAAAGACAGAAAGGATGGAAGGAAGGAAGGAAGGAAGGAAGGAAGGAAGGAAGGAAGGAAGGAAGGAAAAAAGGAAGGAAGGAAGGAAGATTCTAATTGTACTTTCTGAGATCTTTCTATGGTGCATTTCCGTGATTTCCTATTGATCCCCCCCATGGTTTTTCTATTTCTCTGATTCCATTATGTAAATACATAGATTAGGTGCTCTGGTCCCCTTGCCTTTTTGGTGTTTCTGGAGCATTTCATCTAACTATAGCCTAGAATGTCTTCAGTGTCTTCAGTTATGGTCTAGGCTAAAGTCTCTTCTTTAATCTCTACAAGATGTTATTTAGATTCCTCCAGATCCTTTCCAGAAGTATGCATCCAAATCGATGCATTGGATTTTGTCTTGGATAAATTTTCCTTAACTTCCCACTTAAGGCAGAGTAGTTGAAACCATGTCCTTAGGGGAAGACAGAAAAAGAGAAACTGCCTGAGTTGCAGAGTTCTGAAGTCTAAGAACAAAAGTCTATACTTTGTAACCATTATGATGTTTTCTAGTGGCTTTATGAAGTCAGTCTCTTTTATTGAAATTACATCAATTAATGCATTGTGTATATGTGTTTGTGTGTATGTGTGGTGATACATGTGTCATGATGTGCTTGCAGATGGGAACCGGCTCTCTTCTATCATGCCAGTTCTGGGGCTCAGACTCTGGACGTCATTTTAGGCAGCTGGCAGCTTTATGCATTCAATCATGTTGTCCACTGTATTTTATTTGAAATGATAAAATATTTATTTTGCATAGATTGAAACAATAAATATGAAATGATAACTCCAGAAGTTCTACTGAAATTAACTCAATAGTGTAATAATATTGTGATGAGATATATTAAAACTGACTGCTAATAATAATTAAAATTATTAAAATGAAAGCAGAACAGGGACAGTGTCTGAAATGAAAATCAGAAAGGACAGATAGAAAGTAAATATTAATATTGTAGGCATAAATGCAAACCTGTAGAGAGTTACATTAAATATAAATAGCTAAGTACTCCTATTAACATTTGGACATTATCAGAAGGAAATTAAAAAGACAAGCAAACAAAGATGCAATACACACAGCCATGCTGCCCAGGAGAAATCTTGTTCAATATAACTCTATATGCAGCTGAAATAAAATAAAAAAGATAGAAAGGATGCAAACACCACGAAACCGAAATACATGGTTTCTGTTAATACTAGGCAATGTAGACTTCAGACTGAAATGCCTACAGTAAAGATCAGTGTAACATGAAGAAGAAAGAGAGGTCTCTGATATCATGCAGTGCTCCTTCACAGAGCATCATGATATTCTAATGATGCCAACAAAGCCTTGAAGCATCAAGAAACAACTGACAGCCTTGAAATGAATGACAGGGATTACACCACTATACATAGAAGCTTTGCATATCTGCCTTAATAATGATTAGAGCTCATGGACAAAGAACAGCATCATCAACCAGCCAGATCTAATGAGGGAGGATGCCTTCCTATCATGCAATAGCAAAATGCAGATCCTGTGAAAGAGTGTGGAACATTTACCAAAATAGATGATACTGTGTCAGAAAATGCAACTGAGAAAGGGTTGAAGAACTGAAATCACAATTGTATTGTTTCCATCATGAAGAAAAAATAAAATCAGTAATACAATGGTAGCTATAAATCCTTTCAAACTGGGAAATTAAACATGACTTTAGTAGATTAAAAAGTATTTGTGGAATTCAGAACACTGTTTATAACAAAGGGTCTGTATTTCCAGTCTAAATAAGTTTGAAAAGTCAACAATAAAGATAGAGAGGTCCTAAGTTAACCTAAAAATCAGCAAAATATTTAAGCAATGACATTAATTGGGCAGATTTTGGAAACAAAACCTGTATGGAAGAACATACTCCTCTCAAGAGCCTTTAGGGAAATACTCCTAAATCACTATAGTGTGTGTGACCATGGAAAACAGAATGAAGGAATTAATATGCTAAAGCCACAATATCAGTGTTTTTGCAAAAATATTAAAAACCTGGAAATATGAGTTCACAACCACAAAGGCAAGAAACTGGAAATATTTTGCAACACTTGGGGATGCAAAAATAGATTACTTTGGAAAACTGAGTGTTTCTTCTAAGCATCACTACCCTCTCTATGACTGGCAATTCCACTCCGTCAGTTTTGCTCAAGATAGACAAAACTTAGGATCATAATCCACACCATTCTTTATTGCTACCAAAACCATAAACACCTTGAATATATTCCAATGGGCAGATTTATAAATAAGCTGTAGTACACTTACATAGCCAAGTTCTAAACAATGACAATAAGATCTTGATTCATGGATGAATCTCAAAGATGTTGCTGAAATAAGGACATCTTTCTCCAAAGTCACATAGTGTTTGGGTAGACTTAAGACCTGGTGAAAAGGGCAAAGGTACAGATTGCTCCTGAGGATTGGGTCCTGGAACTCAAATATCATGGCCACTTACAACAATTTCTATCAAGAGTCAGAATGATTGATTAATCATCCTATAAAGTCTCAGAGTGTTTCAGATATTGCCAGATGTGCTGTAGCAAGATATTGGAATATTAGGAATAATGGGAGAATCTGAAGCATGTATTGATTTTTCTGTTTTGTATTCATTCACAGTATTTACCTTTGTTTTTTTTTCCCTTGTACTCAAACACATATAGTTTAAAGTTCTATAGAAAAGAATTTAAATTAGCTAACCAAAGAGGTTTTATTATCTGAGGTGAAGACATTTTGCGAGTTGAAAAGTGATATATAAAAGATTTACTAAATGAAAAATCCTCCATTTGCAAAGTACTCTTCCCGCTGAATGGAGATAATGTTGAGACTTTGTTATTTGACTGTCTCACATTTACAGATCATTCATTTGGTTACTCAGTCACTTACCCATTCAATATTTGAGCACCATGATAGGAGCCAAGAAAACACTGCAGAGAGAAAACAGACTAGAGTCTAAATTAAAGATGTTTTGATTTTCAGCCCACATAGATTATTTTTGATGCCTGAGAAGAGTTACTGATTATTGTAATTCCTTTATGTACACTGGATTCCTTAGGAAACTAGACTTGATATTTCATGCATTTGGTGTATAGGTAGTGGTCCATGTAAACATGATTTAGCAATGGCAGAGGCTGACCCTGTAAACCCCCATAACAATGGTCCCAACTATTCTAAACAGAGTGTTGGCACTAAGATGTCCCTTCACAACACCCTATTTGTGGCAAGAAAGAAACTTGGTTTGTACCTTCGTGTTATTTGGTCAATGGAGGTGGGTGGCTCTTCCCCTTGGAGGAGTATGGGATTAACCAGGCTGCTCTTCATGGCTCAAGAGAATTGTTCAGGAGGGACTTGATTAAGATCTTGTGTCCTCCAATACTCAGAGAGATAAAGAAATAAACATTTCAATTCTGAATTATAGAATAGAGTATTATAAAATTCAACATCTGCCATTGTATTAGATCTTCAGGGGTTTTCAAGGTTCCTGGAACTTAGTGAGTTACATTCTAGTGTCCTTAGTGAAATCTACTGAGGAAATGGAAATTTGTAGTAAAATGCTATACTGACTATAGTGAATATTTGAGGGAGTCATTACCTTTTGCATTATTCACAAAGTTGCATGGAATACCATTGACAGTGTTAGAAAACCAAACTATAGCATGCCCAGCTACAATGTGAATTTCAGAGAAGCAAGAAATACAGTTTCGTAAACATGTCTTTTATACTATTTAGAATTTAGATGCATACACATATTTTATATGCACATTTTATTCGCAATATTCACACACCGTATTATATTAGAAATTTGTATGAAAAAATGATTATTGCTCTGAAAATGAAATTTTAAATAGTGCCTTTTATTTTACCTGATACCTGGAATAGAAGACCAGGATATGCTCACTATTTTTAAGTTGTAATAGCAGTATCAAAAGTTATCATTTGAATAAGGAATTCAGTCAGACATTTTGTAGTATCTGTGGTCATTATTAGTTTGTCAACTTTAGTCCTATTGTATATGTCTTGTGATATCTGAATTCTAGGGAAGTGAAGGCCTTTAACCAAATTCCCTAGGTTCTTCCTATGGAAGGACTTGACAGGGAGGCAGAAGATGAAGTTGAAAGTTTTCCCTCAACCTCCATCCAGCTAATGCCTTCGGCATCTATGATAACAGCAAGAGTCTTTGTCAGCCGTGGGGTCTCACAGCATCTCTGGGACAAGTACACTGCCATCGAATGCTGTTGCAGCAGCAGCAGCAGCAGTAGTTGGAGCTCTGCGATATCCAGACTCTTCTCCAGAGCAATGCACTGGAGCCAGCAGCACTACCATCGGTGGGTCTGTCTAGCACTGAGTCCATATCCACGCCTCTAGGTTGATAATTTGACCAGATTAGAACTCTAAGGATTATTGCAAATTTAAAAATTATATTAGAACACTGTAGTTCACAGTTAAAGGTTTTATCTTTAGATAAAATTTAAAGCTACCAACAGGGCAGAGCTGGAATAAAGCTAACTTCTTGCATCATTTGCACAGAAAGCATTTGTATTTGAGAAGGATTATTCTTCCATTTCCTTACCCGAATTATCTGCCCAGACTTCTGACACACTTCTAAGAATCATGGGTATTGAGCTACTGAATAACTTCATGGCATTGCATCACTTTAGGTCTCCCCTGACTGTAGATAAATCATGTTACACTGATGACAACTTAGCAGGACTTAGGGATAAGTCAGATAGAATATGGGTGGAGAGAAATACAGAAAGACTCTCCCTAAGGGCTCTCGCTTTAGATTTACCAGAAAATCCATCAAATCCTCTAAACAATCCCTTACAGAAATGAACTGTATTGAATTTCTCAAATATTTGTTGCAGTGATACCTAATTTTTAGGGGAAAAAAAGAGAGAGATACAGAATCCAGGGAACAACACTGATAATCCATCCCAGACACTATGTCTAGTAATACTAGAAACAAAGATGATATGACTTAAAAACAAATTCTATCATGGAGTAGGCTAGTGCACACAGGTATTTATTGTCTGATTGTGTACAAGGACATCTCAGCTTGTGAAAGCAGGCATGGCTCAGGCTACATGGTAAGCCTTTTTTTCTGTTTGTTTCTGTCAAAGGCATCCATTCTCTTTGAGGTTTGATGTCCCTTCAGATATGATGATTCCCTTTCTTCTGACTAGGCCCAATTTAAATAATGACATCTATGTGAAAGGAATTGCTATTCTTACAAGCTCTGACTGCCAATGTATTATTTTTCTTTTATGCAAAATGAGGTCAGGATGTAATTTATTATGTTTTAAATTGAGTGAAATATTATATATATATATATATATATATATATATATATATATCATAAACATACTGCCACTGTACTGGATCTCATTATGAGAATAACAAATCAAACTTCATGTCTGCTGAAAAAATATTTCCACATCACATCCTCACATTCTCTCATTTTTCCAAGCTGTACAGACTGCTGTCCATTGCTGGGTTTAAGAAATGCATGCTGGAAACACCTAGAACAAAAGGAAGATAATGGTGGTGGGACCAGTTGAGCATCTATGGGCATTAAATCCTCACAGGCTTAGTAACTCAGCGAACGTCTCACAGATGATGAGCTGGGGCGCTGGGGCTTATATCCCCTGACTGTCTTTACAGAATGGTCACTCCCTTAGCTCTATGCTCTCTTCATCTTGTTATTTATTCATTCACTCCCCAGCTAGGTTTTTCTGTCTGGGAAAGTGTGTGCAAACATAACATTTTGTTTCATTAAGATCCAAAGGAATTTAGAAGCCTTTGAAGGGAGTAGGATTCAAATATATAAACTTGTGTGCACATTGCAAATTATTCAAATATCATGGAACACTACCCCTCATACTGGGTTGCCTTGACAAGCCTTAATACATGGGAAGGTTCTTAGTCTTTCTGCAACTTGATGTGCCCTCTTTTGTTTATTTCCATGGAGGGGGCTATCCTTTCCTTAACAGAAACAGAGAAGTGGATTGTGGGGTGGGAACAGAGGGGATTGTGGGGTGGGAACAGAGGGGATTGTGGGGGAGGGAGGCATGGAGAAGAGGAGAGAGGGTAAGCTGTGTCCCAGATGGAAAATAAATACATTTATTAATTTAAAGGTATTCCACACCAGATCAGTGAATATTTGGAGTTGATAAACATAGTAACACATTATTATTACTCAAGTTGCTTCAAGTGTTGTATGTTCTGTTGTATTTTTTAATGGTGGGTATTTCTCTGGTTGTCCTGGAATTCTCATTGTAGACCATGTTGGTCTCAAACTCAGAGATCCACCTGCCCCTGCCTCCCAAGTACTAGACGTAAAGTCATGCACCACCACCACTCAGCGTATTATGTGATTTTGACAAACACATAAGGACATATATTTTTCTTATGATATCATGTAGAATAGTATGATGGCTACCCCATTATTATTATCTTACCCTGGCAGCCTGTGATGCATTTAATCACCCTTAATCATGCTCTGTCTAGGATGTCATACAGTTGGACTCACACCATGGGTAGGTTTTTGGGAATGGGTTCTTTTAGCCCATAATACAAATCGAAGTCCTTTTATGGTTTGGTCTCCCTCTCTCTCTCATTTTAATTTTATACAGTATCCATTATCTGTATGCACACTAGTGGATCTTCCTTCTTTGAAATTACATGAAACCATTATTTATTGAAATAAAAGAACTCATTTTATTTTTTTATGTACTACAGGCAAGCCCCCTCCTCGCTCAGTTTTATTATTATAAATAGTGATATATTTCTCTCTTTCTCTTTCTTTCATGGTCATGTGTTCTAAACTCATCTTGTTAAATATTAAGGTATGTAATTGCTGGGCCATATGGTAAATGTGAGCTTATTTGGAAAAAAAAAAAAAAAAGCTGTCCTATAAGATGTCTGTAAGCTGTAAGTTTTAGGAACCATCCTACCCAGAGATAAGAATCTTAGGACAACAGCCAAACATCATTTTGTGTATTAGCCTCATTAAAAATGTCTCCACCAGGTCTGTGCCTACCTACTACCCTATTCTTCTTTGAACAAGGTTTGTTTATAGACTACTTTTCTAGTTTAAAAATGCAAGTTTAGGAAAGTTTAGTTTTTTATAATTTTATGTATTTTACATATTTTCATATGTTTAATCTCTTCTGATATGCATAACTTTATCATTAACATTGTACTGGTTAACCTTAAAGTTGTTGGTATGATTTTGGTTTTCGTTTTAGTCGCATCATCATCATTCATCAATGTCTTTATCTTTATTACATTGCTCCCTTTTTCCTTGATTGAGCCAACTGATTTTTTTTCGGAATTTTGAGTTTAAAATATACTTTATTGGTGAGCGTTTGGCCAGAGTACAGGTCCAATAGCTCCTCCATCTCCTTGGAAATTCCTGAGTCAGCTCTGAGCATACTGGACCCTCCTGTCTACACGGGACTACGTCGAGCCTGCACTCACTTGATCTTTGGGCCCCATTGCCTGCCCTCTGCTTGAGTACTTGAACCATCCTGAGCCTGCCTTCCCTGCATCATTGCTCCTGCTGTGGCCTCTGCCTGACAGACCTTCAAGAGAGCTTGCATCATCCAGAGTTAAGGACATAGAACTCCTGACCCACCTGCCTCCACCAGAAGAGGAGGAGGAGGAGAAGAAGACAGACAGAGAGAGGGGGGGGGGCTGCATCTACTGAAAGAAACGATGGGAAGACAGCCATGCAAGAAAACACCAAACAATAGAAAGACCAGTATGACTCCACCAGAATCTAGGGACTTTACACCAACTAGAACTGAACTCACCAAAGCAAATGACGAAGATGAAGCAGAAGAGAACAACTTAAAAAATAACTTCATAAAAATGATAGAGGCCCTCAAAGATGATATGAGAAAATCTCTTGAAGAAATGGAAGAAAAAAAAAAACCAAACAGTTGGAAGAAATAGAGGAAAAGACCAAGCAAAAATTCAAGAAATGAATAAATCTCTTCAAGAAAGTAAGGAAAGCCGAGAAAAAAACAATGAAACTGATGAAGGAAACAATTCAAAAAATTCAAGACCTGAAAACTGAAATTGAGACAATAAAGAAAACACAAACCGATGGAAGGCTGGGAATAGAAAAACAGGGTAAACGATCAGAAACAGCAGATGCAGGAATAACCAACAGAATAAAAGAGATCAAAGCGAGAATCTCAGGTGATGAAGATAAACTAGAGGAAATAGATTCATTGATTAAAGAAAATCTTAAATCCAACAAGTACCAACAAAAGCATCCAGAAAATGTAGGACACTGTGTAAAGACAAAACCTAAGAATAAAAGGAATAAAGAAGGCGAAGAAACCCAGCTCAAAGGTGCAGAAAACATTCAACACATTCATTTAAGAAAACTTTCCCAATCTGAATAATTGAAGAAGGACATGCCTTTGAAAGTACAAGAAGCATACCCAACAACAAATAGACTAGATCAAAAAAAAAGTTTCCTTGCCACATAATAATCAAAGTACAAAACACCTAACATATAGAATAAAGAAAGAATAGTAAAAGCAGTGAAGGAAAAAGGCCAGGTAACATATATAGAGACCTATCAAAATTACACCTGACTTCTCCATGGAAATTCTCAAGGCCAGAAGGTCCTGGATAGATGTTCTACAAATACAAAGAGTTCATGAATGCCAGCCCAGGCTACTATACCCAGCAAAACTCTCAATCACTCTAGACAGAGAAAACAATGTATTAAATGACAAAGCCAGATTTTCACTATACATATCCATAAATCCGGCCCTACAGAAAGTTCTCCAACCCAAGGAAGTTAACTACACTCACAAAGACATAGGCAATAGCTAGTCTCATTTTACCAGAACCCAAAAGAAAAAGCAAGGCACATATACTCACAATACCACCACCAACAACAAATCTAAAAGAAACAAGAATTAACAATTGATGTTCATTAATCTCCCTCAGCATTAATGGTCTTAACTCACCTATAAAAAGACACAGGCTAACAGAATGGATACGAAGACATAATCTATCCTTCTGCTTCATACAAGAAACACATCTAAGCTTGAAAGATAGGCATTACCTCAGGGTAAAGGGTTGGGAAAAGATCTTCCAATCAAATGGACCCAAGAAGCAAGCAGGTGTAGCTATCCTAATATCTAACAAGTTAGACTTCAACACAAAATTAATTAAAAGAGGTGAAGATGGTCATTTTGTAATCATCACAGGAGACGTTCATCAGCACAAAGTTTCAATTCTGAACATCTATGCCCCAAATACAAAGGCACCCACATTCATAATAGAAACACTATTAAAACTCAAAGCTCACATAAAACCTCACACACTTACAGTGTTACAGTGGGAGACTTCAACACCCCACTCTCACTGCTAGACAGGACCACCAATCATAAACTTAACAAAGAACCAAATGGACTAACAGAAATTATGTCCCAGTTGGGTTTAACAGACAATCCTAGAACATACCCTCCAAACACAAAAGAATATACCTTCTTTTCAGCTCCACATTGAACCATCTCTAAAATTGACCACATACTCAGCAACATAACAAACCTCAACAGATACAAAAGCATTGGAATAGACTCCTGTATCTTATAAGACCACCATGCTTTAAAGCTGGAATTCAACAACACAAGTTACAGAAACCCTGCAAACTCATGGAAACTGAACAATGTGCAATTGCATCATTCCTGGGTCAAGGAAAAAATAAAGAAATTAAAGATTTCCTAAAATTCAACAAGAATGAAGACAAAACATACCCAAACTTATGGGACACCTTGAAAGCAGTGCTACGAGAAAAGTTCATTGAACTAAGTGTCCATATGAAGAAAATGGATGATTGTTGTTGCGGCAGGTTTCCCCGCCGGTTCAATAAGGGTCAGGATAAACAAATAGGTCGAATAGATGTTTATTAAGGGAGAAACAACTCACAACACAGACAGATGAACACAGCAGTTAAAACTGGATGCTCCTCTCTCCGTGTCCCTCCAGAAAGGGCCTTTCTCCGCCCATCGGTCACTTCCGCCCCTGGCTCCACCCGTCAATGGGTGTGGTCAGTGCCACAGAAGCAGACAAGGTGAATATCCCACTACAGATTGTCACATTAGAGAATTAACAGCAAAGCAGAAAGCCTTAGAACAAAAAGAAGCAAACTCAAACTGGAGGAGTTGATTTCAGGAAATTATCAATTCGAGGGCTGAAATCAATAAAGTAGAAACTAGGAAAACAATGCAAAGAATCAGTGTAACAAATAGCTAGTTATTTGAGAAAATCAGCAAGATAAACAAAATTTTATCCAAACTAACCAAAAAGCAGAGAGAGAACATGCAAATCAACAAAATAAGAACTGAAAAGGGGGACATAACAATGGATACTGAGGAAATCCAGAGATTTTCGGGTTATACTTTGAAAACCTGTACTCCATAAAATTCAAATCTTGAAGGAAATGAACAAATTTCTGGATAACTATAAGTTACCAAAATTAAATCAAGAAAAGATAAGCAACTTAAATAGACCTATTAGACCTATAGCCCCAATTGAAATAGAAGCAGCCACTCCACCACCAAAAAAAAAAAAAAAAAAAAAAAAAAAAAAAGCCCAGGACAAGATGGCTTCAGTGCAGAATTCTACCAGAAATTCAAAGAAGAGATAATACCAATACTCCTCAAATTGTTCCACACAGTAATTCCCCTCTGAGGCATATACCCAAATGACCCACTTCCATGCAACAAAGATGTATGTTCAACTATATTCATAGCAGCATTATTTGTAATAGCAAGAACCTGGAAGCAACCTAGATGCCCCTCAACTGAAGAATGGATGAAGAAGATGTGGCCCATTTACAGAATGGAATACTGCTCAGTGGAGGGGAAAAAAAGGAACATGGTATGTACTCACTCATATATGGATTTTAGACATAAAGCAAAGGATCACCAGCCTATAATTCACACTACCAGAGAAACTAGGCTACAAGGAGGAACCTAAAAATTTCATACAAGGCCCCTTACAGAAGGAAAAAGGGACATGATCTCTGAGCATATTGGGAGAGTGGGTGGGGCAGTGAGTCGAGGTGGAGTTAGGAAAAAGAGAAGGGGAGGGGAGAAGTACAAATCGGACCAGGAAGATTGAGTCTGGGGTGAATAGAGGAGAGCAAAAAAAGATAACACAATAGAGGGAGCCATTATAGGTTTGAAGAAAAAAATTGACTCTAGAGAAATGTCCAGAGACCTACAAGGATGAACTCAACTAACATTCTGAGCAAAAGTGGAAAGGCTACCTTAAATGCTTTTCCCTGATAATGAGATTGATAATTAACTTATACGCCATCATAGAGCCCTCATCTAGTAGCTGATGGAAACAGAAGCAGACACCCACAGCTAAATACTGAGCCAAACTCCCGGAATCCAGTTGCATTGAGGGAGGAGTGATAAGACAAGGGGTCAAGACCAGGCTGGAGAAACCCACAGAAACTGCTGAGCTGAAGAAGGAGGAGCTCATGGACCCCAGGCTGATAGCTGGGGACTGACTCCGACCCTTGAATGTGGGTCTCAGTTAGAAGGTCTGGGCAGACTAAAGGACCTCTGACAGTGGAACCAGGATGTATCCCTGGTGAATGAAAGGACTTTGGGAGCCCATTCCCCATTGAGGGATACACCCTTAGCCTAGAGGCAGGAGGTAGGGCCTAGTCCCTACTCCAAATGACTTAACAGATTTTGATGATACCTCCTGGAATGCATCACCCTCCCTGGTGAGTGTGTGTGTATGTGTGTGTGGGGGGGGGTAATGGGATGGGAGAGAGGGAGAGGAAACTGGGATCAATATGTAAAAATATTGAAATATACTTAAATTAAAATATATAGTTTATTTATATGTTTCTGGTTTTTATTATTTTTTTAATGCTTTTTTAATCCATGACCATCTTTGAACCTAATATAAGATTTTTCTGCATAAATATATATTTGTATATATAAATTGTATATATATATTTTTTTTTCTGATGTCAAACACAAATTCCACTCTGCATTTATAGCACAGCATTTTTAATTATTTGAAGATTCCTTTTTATTTTATGTTGTTTGTGTGGCCACATATGCATGTGTTATGTGTAGAGTAGTTTAATATAGGGACCAGAAGTATGTCAACTTACTTGAACTGGGAATATGGGAACTAACGTGAATGAAATTCAAGTATTCTGACAATAGAGAAAGGGAGCTAGCTAAGTCACTGAGCCATCTCTTTACCTGGCGTATGCTCAGATCTATTCCCACTGTTTTATTTTTCAAAATAATGCTGTGATCAACACTGTGATTGTTAGTTTTGTTAGTTTGAATTTTGTATCTGTTCAGTTCATAACTGTATTTGTAGAGTACTTGAATCTTACAGCTTAGGTGACCTAGTATAAAGATATGAGTATATATAAACCTTTTTGACAACTGAATTAATGTTCACAATCTAGTATATCAATTTATATCTCTATAGCCTGTGAAACCTATGATATCTCGAAGCATTCATTACTCTCTAATTTTGAGAAAAATTGAGCCAATCTTAAGACTGACTGAATATTTGAACACTTTCAATGAATTTTTAAATCTTTATGATCATCAATCCTCATATATTAGATAAGAAAGTAGAAGTTAGTAGAAATATATGCTTTCCTACTTTTATCTTCTCTGTCTTAATG